>WETZ01000013.1:467443-860748 GCA_011034095.1 Fusarium cf. aywerte | reverse complement strand
TTTTTTTTTTTTTTTTTTTTTTTTTTTTTTTATACAACTGCACGATGCCGCGACACTTCATATCATCACGAGCGCTGCTTTCCGCCGTAGGTTGCGCGCTCAGACATCACGATCATCTTTGGCGCGGTAGTAGATGAACAAAGGATTATTCTATACGGCAGCATCTATCTTGACATGTAGCAGCGATGGCCCAAATCAACATCAGCATCACGAACAGCATCTCTTCTTCATGAGACGGCGTCAAGCCACCAACACAATGAAAAGTCAAGGTACAAAATCAAAAATTACGCCCCCCATGGCCCCGAAGAGCAATGGAGTATGGAAACGACTCCGCGATGTGCAATGCAGGCCTTCCATACTGAGGAAACCAATTCTTGATCTGGCTTCCTCGGAACAAGGTAAGTATGAAGAGAAAAGGAAATCGAAATCAAATGGGCGCGAGGAAGGGCGAGCTTTATAGATTTCTGGAGACCCTTGTTGATGCCTTGTGCCTGAGGCGTGCGCAGGGGCTGGGAAATTGCTGCCTGCAGGGACCACCGGAAGGAGCTGGTTGCCTGGAATTGTGCGCGCAAGTGTCAAAGTATCACTGAATAGCTCTTTCCATAAAATTGTGTTTGTTGTGTAGTGTTTCGTCAAATGAAACAAGCTTTTTTGGAGTGTGTTTGTGTTTAAAGAGGAGACTTTTTACTAGCGGTAAGACCACTGTTGGCTGTGGTTGGAGAAAGACTTGCTCATGCGACAGTATGTCACCCATCTACTGAACATTTCACTCTTGTCGCGTAGGATAATTAATTGTCTTTGGGTTTTGTTTGTTGAAGAACGCCCTGAGCGACACTGTTGCATCACTATACCTGAGTACCTGCTGACGAATGAATTTGTATGCCGTCAAAATGATGATGTTTGACTCTCGTTCAGAGTGCACTTGTGCCAAGACTCTATCTTTCATTTTCAAACTAACATGACTATACTTACTCCTTTTATGTGCTCGCTCACAGAGGCAAAGACTGCGGAATGACTACATAAATTCTGTTCATTACGTACCACACATCTTTGAACCCAACTGTATGCAAAATACAATTCGAAGAGAGTTTGTTGTGGATGCTCTAGGAACGTTATCACTATCAAGAACCACCGTTGTCCTGGTGTAATTAGCGAGCTTCCGATTCAGAACAGCCTTGGCTCAGAAGAGTTCATTCTCCAAGCTCAACATAGTACGATAGTTGACTCGCGGCTACGAGTCTTTCATCATTACGCATGCAGTTTAAGTGAATGACTTTGTAACACTGCTACGTCTTGTCGCTTTACTATCCCTCCGCGAATGAGAAGAATAGCCAATGGCCGAGGCCCTTGGTGGCCCTGTCAATGGCGGCATTTGTCTTCTAAAGGCGACAAAGCTCTGTTCTCGATTTGATGAGTTGGAGGGAAGAGAGGAATGCACTTCTTCGTGCCAGTATACTGACCAAAAACCATGGCCATTGGCTTTGTTACTGAGCTGGTAATCATAACTGATTGAAGGTCGAGTACTTACAAGAGTGGAATTCTAAGTTGTTGGACAAGGGCATTCAAGATAGTTGGTCCTCATGTGACCAATTTGCCTTATATCTTATGGTGAGCAGGTGTGTAAGATATGAGATAAAATAATCTGTCTGTAAGGGACTGAACCTCATATATCCCATACATATACTAACTCAATTGGAGGTATTCGTGATTCTCCTGACCAGCGACTCAATAGCAACACCTCGACGCTACCAGCTACACTGCTCCCAATGACGTCTCCACAGTTCTGGGCCATGTAAGTCTAGACCGGTACCCGCTATAACGTTTTCCCGGGCAAGAATTTTGAGAAGGTGAAGCCCACACTCAGCACGTGATCCACACCTTCCGCTAAACTCGCTAACTCCCCACCAATGCGCAGCAAAAGGTAGGGCTCGAAAACCCTTCTAGGAATTTGACAAGCCTCAACCCTCCGAAATTTCCACGCCTCACGACCCGACATCGACAATCGGAGCACGGTAAGCAGACAAAATGGTATGGATATACGCGCCCATTGCGATGGCGATGAGATGATTATCGCCATCATGTTTGCCAGCATTCGCTGATCTGAGTTTCTACAGACGATCCGGTACAACCAGAAGCTCGTCAACAACCGTGAGCCACCACCACCCCGATCAACGAAATGAGAGAAGAGAACACGAGGGACTGACTTCTCGAATAGATTTCCGCAAGGATTGGCAGCGCCGGGTTCGCACCCACTTCGACCAGGTATGGCGATACCCCCGACGAGAAAAACGATGATATTTCGATTTTCTGGAAACTCCAAAGAAAAAGGCACAAAATATTGATTATTGGAATAGGCCGGCAAGAAGTCGTCGAGACGCACAGCCCGCAAGGCCAAGGCCGCTGCCCTTGCTCCCCGACCTGTCGACAAGCTCCGACCCGTTGTCCGATGCCCTACCATCAAGTACAACCGTCGTGTCCGCTCCGGCCGCGGTTTCACCCTGGCTGAGCTCAAGGTATGAAAAACATCTGGGTCGAATAAAAACCGATTCGAAGGAAAAAAATGCGCAATTGTCCAGATCTGACTCTCTTTATAGGAGGCCGGTATCCCCAAGGCTTTCGCTCCCACCATCGGCATTGCTGTCGACTTCCGCCGCCAGAACCTCAGCGAGGAGTCCCTTGCCGCCAACGTCGCCCGCCTCAAGGCTTACCAGGAGCGACTGATCCTCCTCCCCCGCCGATCTAACGCCCCCAAGAAGGGTGACACCAAGACCGACGTCTCCAAGGTCGAGAAGGCCTCTCAGATCTCCGCTGTCCTCCCTATTGCCCCCACCGACATCGCCTTCAAGGAGATCTCCAAGGGCGACATGCCTTCCAACATCGAGGCCGGTGCTTACCGAACTCTCCGTGTCGCTCGCGCCAACGCCCGCTACGAGGGTGCCCGCCAGAAGCGTATCCGGGATGCCGCCGAGGCCGAGACGGCCAAGAAATAAACTTGCAAAAAGGGAACTGGTGTTTGAGGGTTTTGCTCTTTATGTCATTGAGACATGGGCAACGTCGGTTAGAGGCTCTGATGAAAGGCTTGGCCTGGGTTGGAGGAAGGATACTCTAGGTCCAGCTCAAGAAATTTACTGCATGATCACCGGCTTTGTTCTGTCATCACTCGGTCAATGGATGCATTACGTGCATAATGGTGTCTCTGCTTGTTAAAAGTTACTTGTTATGATCTCAATTCGGCTCATTCTTTGTGTGATGTGACTGTCTATTGTATTTTGTTTGTTTCCATGTGTATGCTGATATTTCTACTCATCCGCCTTCTTCCCCAGCAATTCTGTTCCCTGTCTAATCAAACTTTGCAGTTGACTCATTTGGGCAGATTCAAGCGTCTCTCCGTTCTTGACAATTTCGGTACACAACACCAGGCAATTCTCTCTATCCACCTTGGCTATATTGGCCTGTTGCTTTGGGTCAACCTGCTGAGGTTCCAGAGCAAGTCCTTCAGGAATGGCTGGAGGAACCTCAGCTGTGCCGGCTTCGATCTGAGGTGCTTGGTCGTTTGATGCAGTCTTACCGGTGACTGCGAAGGTCAGAGCATCCATGGCTCCAGATACATCGAGGACCTTTGCAACGACATGTGCGCCATCTTGGGATCGTGACAAAAGAGCAAAGACGAACCATGCCTCGGATTTAAGGATAGGCCACTTCTCCTGTGTGATCAGGAAAGAGAGTATTTGAGAAAGATCATGCTCAGAATAGAACAGGTTTCTTGATTGTGTCTCTTCAGTTTCAGAGTTCCATCCCGAGAGGACTCCGTCGACAGGTGTGGTGTGAAGAACGCGACACACAGTAGCAACACTACGTGCGGCCTCAAGTCTGGTCGGCTCCGTATCGGAGCGATCGAATAGAGAGATAATATCTTGAACAGTTGTGTGCTTCTTAGACAACCCATCGACCTCTACAGTCCTGGGCGTTGTGACTCGACGAACATTGTCAGGAGAGTTGACAAGAAGCAGGCGGACTAAGGACACAGCCGAGAATTGGACTTGAGGAAGTGTGTCGATGTTCAATATCCGTGGGATGCTAGCTGGTTCTAGTAGATCGCCCAGCACCGACTTGTTCTGTATCGGAATTGCAAGGTTCTTGAGGAAGGAGAGTGCTGAGTGAAGCAGCTGGGCATCGGTGACCTCTTTGTCCGAGAGGATAGCCATGAGAGGAACGTGGGCCTGATGCTTCTGCACGAAAGCTGTCGAGGCCTGGTCTGAACGTGAGAGATTCCCGAGGGCTAGGCAGGCCGCTGACTGAAGAATGACATGACGTTCCTTCAACCATTTCAAGAGAGTCTGAGGCACAGAACTCTCGAGGGGATAGAGGGCAGGGAAAGCGTCGTTGCCCGTCAAATCCGCCAGTGTCGTAAGTAACGAAGTGCAAAGCTGACCCAACTCCTTAGCTGTATCCTCATCATCAAGCTCCGCGTCGAACTGGGTATGTGCGATGTAGAAAGCCTTGACAAACACATCCACCTGCTTTGCTTTGAGGAGTCGTTCCTGGAAGGATTCATTTGCGAGATAGCTTGCCGCGGTGGACACAAGAGCGAGGAAGTCCTCGATATCAGAGCTATGATCAGGACTGGTCGCGAGCTTGAGCAGAGTAGAAACTGTGTCGGGGTCTGCAACGTCTGCCTCACCGTTTTGAGTGATGAGAAGAGCCAAGATCTTGCAGAAGTAGGTGACTAGAGGGCTGTAGTCGGATAGATTGGGGGACTGCAGAAGGGCAATAAGATGGCTGCTGAGTCTTGACTGAGATGCGAGCAGTTGAGCAGGTTCTGTGAATGTCAGATTTAAACTTTTGTATGCTACGGGAACAACTTACCATAGTCCACGAGGACATTGTAAAGAACGGGGATCAAGTATGGAACAAGGCTCTTATCCTGCAGATGCTTGATGAAAGAGATAATGTACTTTCCCTCGACGACACGAGCTCGGTTCGCATCCGTGTCAGCACAAGAGTTCCCCGTAACTCGCAAAGCCTGGACCTTTACGCCGTGGCTTTGCTGTTCCTCAGAAGCAAGGATATCCAGGAAGAACTCGAGGATGCCTGAGTCTCCATAGGGTAGCCTCCAAGCAACTATTTATGTTAGCAACATTCAGAATGATTGTATGTAAACTTACCATCTCGGCTTCCATCGCCCAGGGCCTTGGCTGTAGCTTCTAGCGTGGAGGCATCTTGTGTCTTGAGAGCTTCCAACACTGGGGAGAGTAATTTTGTTCTCCTGGAGACAGCGTCTTGAGACTCGTTGGTAGCATCGTAAGCATCTGGCGAAACCCCACTACCTTCACGCTGTAGCAAGACAGCTACGTCCTGAGGAGTTGATGCCATGATTAACTACCCAAATAGTTGAGACGTGGTGATGTTAGGCTCCTAGTCGTTCTGTCAGTTACCCTGTAAGACTAATTAGGGACTGGTAATTTGCTTACAAAGGGTTTAACAAGAAGTCCCAAACTAAACGTGCAAGAATTCAAGAGTTTTCCTTATAGTAAAAAATTCTGCCCAGACCCTCCAGATATTCTGGAACTGTGTTCTTTTCCAATTTCTAGTATTACATTGCGGTCAGCTAACATTAATTCCATTCTGCAAGCTCCATCGCGGGGCACATTTCTCGGTGAAGCTCGGTGAATCGCGGTGAAGTCCCCCACCACCTACATGACCGGCTAATCACCGGAAGACGTCTGGCTACCGGTGGCTCGGCGGGTGCAAAATTCCGACCTCGGAATGATCCGCATCCGCTGAACCACTTTGCACCCGGGGAGAGGAAAAAGTCTCGAGCCAGCGCCATCACGATATCCGATCTTTCTCCTCGTTGCGAACGAGGGCCGCTACGCTATTTCAACGTCGCTTTCTAGCGATATCTCCACCTTTACCTACCCTTCCGACATTCTACTTCTCTTTTGTCACATATAATACTTTCACAATGGTATGCGCTTATACACTCGAGTCCCGCCACGGCTTTTATATCTCGATTCGCCGCCTTTGATAAATTGGCCCGCTAACACTTTTGGTTCCCCAGGCGCACAAGTTCGTCGTCACAGCCTTCTTGACAGGCTCCCGAATTCTCGGTCGATCCTTCGTCGCCGCTTACAAGCAAGCCCAAGCTGCTTCCGCCTACCAGCGCGCCCAGGCCAAGGCTGGCAACACCACCGGCGGTGCTTCTCTCTCCTCAGGCATGACCCTCGATGAGGCATGCAAGATCCTGAACGTCAAGCCTCCTGCTGGTGGACAGGCCAATGTTGAGGAGGTGTTGAGCCGCTACAAGCGACTGTTTGACGCCAACGATCCCCAAAAGGGCGGCAGTTTCTACCTCCAGAGCAAGATTGTGAGAGCAAAGGAACGATTCGAGCGAGAGATTGGTCCTATACGGGAGAAAATGGAGCAAGAGGCCGAGATCAAAGAGGGCTTCAAGCCCAAGGTTTACAAGGACTAGTCATTAACTCTCCTTGTCTTTGGGTAGCGATATGAAGTCCGGTGGAAAAGAAAAAGGTGGCACACCACACTTGTACGATTTGGCCTTGGAGTATGACACCGCCAGAAAGGGGCCTCGTAACGGGAGTTTTGAGGGGTTTTCGGAGAGGGAGGGAGTTTCTCCATGTATACATATACATCTTCACTCGACTGCGGCATGGCACGGCGTTTATTGGGTTATCGGTGGCGTGATGAGCCGCTCGAGGTTGGTTCTTAGACGAAGAAAAAAGACAGAACAGACGACCTATGCTATCTTATGTTTAATACAACTGTACGATATTGAACGGAGCACTTGGGGTTATTGTTTTGTTATAACTGAGGGGTGACGACTCTATGGCATTTGCACAAGACAACAAGGAGGATATGGGGAACTCACCCGACACTCTTCATTTACTTTACTTAGGGAATGGATCAGTCACATCTGAGATGAGTCAACGATGAGATCGAGGTATGTTTTATGATTTTTATTGAATGATTTCCTACAAACGATAGAGCCGCGAAATACACTGAACAAATGGCCATCGTGGGTATCACTACTCCAAACTCCGACTCAGTCAAACGACAAAGATCAAACCCAATTACCAAGCGGACGGCCACTATCCGGCCTCATCCCTCGACCATCTTGACTGTAGATACTCGCACTATAAGGCGAAGGATACGCAGGGTATACAGGGCTAGCAGGCCGATCCGGTCGACTAGTATGCGTATTCAAAGGTCGACTGACGGGTTCCATCCTGTGATCCTCATTGTGTCGAGGCGTACCCATCCACTCCCGCAATGCTTCTCCCCATTCTCCAACACGGCCCCTCCTGCGTCCGTCCGAAGACGAGGCATCGAAATACGACACGCTCCGACGTCTAGGGAGTGGAGAGGGATCATCTCTGAAGGGAAATCGGTTACCTGGCTGGGGCTCGGGAGAGCTATCACGCTTGTCTTGGTAGCGTTTGTAGCGATGCCATGAGCACAAGTAGAGTAGAATGATGACAGCGACAAGTGCTGCGCTGCCAAATGCTGCCCCGTATATCCATGCCTGAGACTTCTTTTTGTGCGTAGGAGTGGTAGTTGGCTCCGGGGTTGTAGTCGACACCGGAGTAGTTGAAGGCGCCGTAGTTGGCTCTGAGAGGGTCGCCGATGCAGTACCCAACGGTATAGTGCTCCCCTGATCAGGATCTGGGAGAATTGACCAGTCAACAGCAGGTTTTGTCCGGGTAATCATGACGGTTGTCGGAATAGTCACGGTCTCCGTTGTCTTTTCAATAGGGATGGTAGTCTCAAGAGGCTTCTCTGTGGTAGCCGTGGGTAGGTCAAGACTTATGGGCCATCCAGGAACCCGAGTGAGAACAGGTCTGACCACTGTTAACGTAGAATGTTCATGTCCCGCAAACCTCGGGGGTTCAATAGGCCCAGGCTTTGGGACTTCAGGAAATCTGATGCCCTCAAGACGACTTAGCTCTTTGTTGAGAGCATCGGCATCAATGGTATCATAACTTTGCAACAGAATATGTTAGTACACAATATTGTTAGTAATGGGTTGAGCGACTTACAACTCGTAATCGGGATTTGATATAGCACAGCGGCAACACCTAGCTGATGCTGCCAGCAGTGGGAAAGAAAGGAGGCAGTATTTTCCAAGCATGATTTCCAAATATTATCTCTTGAACTAGACCAAAATGGCAGAGCTGATAGCTCAGATGAAAGTCGAGATAGCTTTGTAGACAAGCAGAAATGTTTGGGTGGAAGAGTGAGTTGAAGGTTGCAAGCAGACGTCCAGGGGAAGAACATGTTGGTATTAGGGAACATTTTATTGTTTCCTTGCGAATTCAACTTTATCAAACAAGGTTTGCATTTGTAAATATACTCGTGTAGATGTTTGAGCTAACAGATGTTCGCTGCGTTTTACGTCAGTTGTTTGCTGCATCGTGAAAGTGTTTGTCACCATGTCACACGACGATGCATGGGACATAGCATCTATGTATCTAGGGACTCTTACGACGCTTATTCATGCACCTTATAAATGATGTTGCATCTATTTCACGGCTGGTTTTGGTTGAAATGGGCGATGTACAACAGGACGCATCTTGGATTCTGTCTTTATCCTTGTTGTTCTTTTAACATGGTTGATGAGCCAAATCGTGAATCGTATTTAGAAAGGAAAGGAAAATGTGCATTAAGTTCAGAGCCCTAGTTCGCACATGCTGAAGCTAAATATTTCCTCTACATAATCTTGCTTTATCCCATGAAAATATTGCACAAGGTTCATTTCACCAGAACAACTGCAAAGCCAAATCATCTCTGCCTGCTATCACCTCTTCAACAAACACAACCGAACTTAAATCTAGTTATCATCACGTTCCTTTCCCTTACCTTTCGGGTCGCTGTAGTGAGTATCGACAGATTTCGACACCGAAGCTTCTCCCGCAGAATCCCTGACTCCCATTTCGTACTCCTCGTCCACTCCCTTCCAGTAATCATTGTACCGCGGCGGTGGACTAACAACACGAAGTGGCCTCTTCACAACCTCTGTCTTCAACTCCTTGTCCTCTTTATGATCAGGCACTGGTAGTGGAGTTGGAACAGAGTCATCTGAATGTGACCACCGAGATCCACCGCCGTTGCCCACTGTTATGTTGATGTTGTTCTGGGTGTCTGATGAAGTAGAAGTGCGTCTTCGTCGCCAGAGGACATACAGTATTGGGAGACACATCATGGTTAGTAAACATATGATTCCGATCACCACACCAACCAACTCGACGGTACTGAGATAAGATTTGGGAGACGCAGTAGCAGAGGCGGTAGGAAGCGGCGCTGGTATGTTGGTAGGCGGATCGAGGCTGCTTACCCAGATGGTGCTGAAGGGTTCATCTCCGCTATTGGGGTCGACGGTTACTGTTGACATAATGTCGTGAGTGACGGTAGATAAGATATAAGTAGATATTGTCTCAGTCTCCTCAACCGGTCGGTTGTCGATGGGCTCCTTGATCGTCTTAGTAATTGTAGAGGGCTCACTCCCAGTAGTTACTGTATCCCAACCGAGGGTCCTGTCAATAGTAGTAACTCCAATAACAGTATAACCAGAGTATGTCTCTGATGGGGTAAAGATATGAATCCCCCACTTGTCTGGCTTTTGAGCAGCGCGCGGAAACCGTCCAGGCATCGTATGTTTTCGTATTGGACTCTTGGGTAGTGTGTTGAGCTGAGGGCATATATCTAAGGGTTCTGGTCACTAGAAGGGAGTTGATGAGTTTAAGTACATTTGGAACATACTGAACTGATTCAAAGAACTCCGGACGTATGAGCACAGATACGCAGTAATTCTTAGTGAGCTTTGATTTGGCTACGTGTAGGTATATATAGCGGTGAACAGGCCTCTATAACATGGTAGACTCACTGATATCAGCCTACGCAAGTTCATATATGTTAAAGTGAGCTCTGTTACATGCTGTGGATCAGAATAGGCTCTTGTGGACGAGATAAGTGTCTTTAGTCGCATAGTCACTTGGCTGTGATCATCTCAACCATCGGCCTCTGGTCACACAGGACACCCGACCATTAATCAATGCTCCGCGGGCACTTTAATCAAGAATACGGGACCTTATATGCCCAGAGACTCAGTGCTACTATTATATAGCGATCTACCATCCAGCTTTTATAAATTCTCAACTATGACCGATACGATCTAGCTCAAGCAAAGCAAAACTCCTTTGCACGCACTACCCTCAGAGAGTATTCAGCTTTGAGCACAGTGATCAGTAAGCACAGTCGATAGAGAAGATCTTAACTTAGCTTTGACCCTTACTTCCGAACATGGATAACATCCATGGTCCGTTGCTCGACGAGACTGCCACACGAGCATCTCAACAAACTAACAAGGCACGTTCATACATCGACGTTATCGGCAACATATATAGCACTATTCCATCCGGATGGACCCCAGCCTTCACTGCACCTGGTTGGACCCGAGTATATACAACCGAGTTTGGCGAGCCAACGACGGTTGAACATGATGATTTGACGATCATCAAGAAGATACCTGCAGTCACCAGCGATGAAGAATCCCCCGCAAGCAGTTCCACGGCAGAAAAGTCAAGTGCAACTGAATTTATTACGAAAATAACCATCCAGCCGCAGAGCTCATGGTTGACCAGGATAGATGATACTACTACTACCAACCAGACATCAGAAAGTAGTACCGTCAATACAAGCCAAAGTACTACAACTAGTCAACGCACCAAGACGAGTCAAGGCTTTAAAACAAGCCTGAGTACTGGGTCGCTTCAGAGTACTGAATCAACCCGAAGTACTCAGCTAACGCGAAGTACTGAGCCGAGTCAGAATACTGAGAGCCCTAATGCTACGACAATCAGTACATCAAGTCACGATGATCTTCTCAGTACAGACCTAACAAGTAGTATCTGGTCAACATCTGACACTACAACTCTGAGCTCGCCATCCTCGACTGAGTCAGGTAGCTCAGAAGTCTTTCCCAAGTCCAATGTCGAGACGGCTGGGGTGATAGTTGGTGCAGTCTGTGCTTTCTTGATGATCATATTGATCGTCATATTCCTTGTTGCTCGTGGCAAGACTAAACCTCCCACTAGAAATAATAGGAACAATGTCAACATCAGACTTGATAACGGGCCGTTCAATCGCCTGCTTGCTGAGACTAATCCAGGATGTGTACCTGAGGGATGGAACGACATCAGGGGATGATCATCTGCTGAGGGGACTGTTGGCTTTGTATAAGCAGGTAAATACACAAAGGATGATTTTCTGCAGTTACGTAGTTGGTAATTTAATCTGATCATGCTATCTGACCTTGGGATTTTGATATGGCACAATAGTTTATCAAGTGTAGAGGTGTTGTTACAAAATGTAGATTTATACAAGTTGGAGGCTATGATCTATTTGACCTATGTCTTCCTTCTAACCAACCCCTTCCAATAATCAAAGCTA
Source organism: Fusarium cf. aywerte (assembly GCA_011034095.1). NCBI lineage: Eukaryota > Fungi > Ascomycota > Sordariomycetes > Hypocreales > Nectriaceae > Fusarium > Fusarium cf. aywerte. Next base: position 849,282 of record WETZ01000013.1, on the reverse strand, counting down.
TTCTCATCACTCTGCAACGCCCAAGTCTTGCCCACCGCTCTTCCACTAGCATCAATCTCTTCAACCTTCAACATTCCCCAGTCCTTTGTGATTCCCAATACGCGCGCCTTCACACCACCTTCGGCCTCAAGACTGACCTCCTGCCTTGTGTGCAGCCAGTGACGGTAGTATCGTGCTTCAAGGTCGTTTGAGAAGCCCTCGCGGAGGAACTGGGCGTAGATGGCTTCTATGCGGGTGAGAACACGGGCAAGAAGGGTTTCGAGGTGAAGGTCAGGAGCACCAGCGGGTACGAGGTCGGAGATGGACATTGTGGGACGGGAGTTCAGAGTGTTCAGACCAACACCTAGGATGATTTGGTACTTTCCGTCAAAGTAGAGGCATTGTGAAAGAATTCCGCCGACTTTGACATAGTGTGACTTTTCTTGTGACTTGGTAGGATCGAGAGCATCTAGATGTGTTAGCTTCGAGTCTGCAGTAGTTAGCAAGACGACTTACAAATGTCATTGGGCCACTTTAGCTTCACAGGAATATTGTCGTAGCCACGATCATAAGACTGGATAGCCTCTACAATAGCAATGGCTGTGATGTACTGAATGAAGACCACAGGACGAGTTACAGCGAGGTGAGCAGGGTGGTTGATGACAGTTGAGAAGATCAACATGCCTGGAGGAGCGATCCAGACATTGGAACCGCGACCTCGGCCAGCTACTTGAGTTGTGGCCGAGACAGTAAAGCCGCTTGGAAGTTTAGGCATGAGCTTTGGGTTTCTAATACACGTTAGAGCCAAGTTTCTGTATGAGTATTAGTTCAGAGGCTGACGTACTTTTCGAGCATGGTGTTTGTACTCGTCACCACTTCACCATACATGAGCAGATCGCCCCAGTTTCGAGCAGTCGGCTCAATTTGTCGATAACGCTTCAAACTCGAGAAGAACAGGCCGTGGTTGAAGTGTGGTGTGAGCTTGGGATGGGGAAGTCCCTTCTCATGGGGAACAATCTTCTTGGTGATCTTGCTGTAGTCAATACTGCCATTCTCAGAGATACTAGATTCGTTGGATTCGGGCAGAGATTGCTGAAGACCTTCGAGGCTCCAAATAGTATCCTCGTTTTGGATATGGAAACTATCGGTTTCTCCTCGGATCCACTCTTCGCCGTTTTCCTTGTTGATGATGTCGCTCCAATCGGTCAGTAACTCTGACACACCTGTGTCCGAGATGGAGGAGAGGTGAAGCCTGGACAGAGATGGCACTCCTGTATCATGAGGACTGACTTCAAGGCCAAGTTTTGTCAGACATCCTTTGAGGAAAGTGACTCTGTCTTTGTCAGCGGCGGCGAGTTTACCAACTAGCTCGTCGTAACCAGGAAGACTTGGTTGGGGGTTCAAGTTGGCTGCAGCAAACCTATCAATGTCAGCAAGTCTGTGTAAGAAGCCTTTGGCGAGTAATTCATACTCTGGATGAGGTCCGGTAAGCAAGGCTTTTCCATCACCGACTGTGCAGAGAACAACAGCTGCTTTGCCATCACCACCATCAACATCGATCTCCTCATCGTAAGTAGCCAGCACCTCAACCTTTCTATCCTTAACTGAAGCAGCGTCAACAAAGACACCACCGCCGTTATAGTAAGAGACGATCTCAGAAGCAACCTCTTGTTCAAAGGCTTCCTTTGGTACAGTCAAACGAACAGCCCTGGCTCCCTTCTCACTCTTATACTCAAAGCCCTTGAAAGCACCACCTCGACACGTGCCTGGGAAGAAGCCTAGCTCTCTTCTCCCAACGACTTCCATAGGCTTGTTTCCAACCTCGAACTCGCATCTCTGAGTTCCGTAGTAACCTCCAGCGCAGAAACCAAGGTACGAACCGCCTCGACGTACGTAGTCGCTAATGCGACGGTTCCCCTCACCATTTAAGGCCTGACAATAACCTAGATCGCCGCCGCCTGGAAAGACAAGTAGAGCACATGTCGCCTGCCAGGGTTCTTTGAGAACAATGGTCTCAGTAATGGGAATCACAGCATAATTTGGTCCGAGAAGTCGACGAAGAGACCAAATACAATGCTTGACTGACTCAACGGTTGTACCAAGGCCTTGGGTGAGTCAGTGAGGGGTATTCCAAGTTAAGAATGTAAGTCGAACCTGTATAAACAAGCACATTCAGCTTAGCCGGGGCCATGGTCCGAGTTTCGCGTGCTTCTGGTGTAGCTGTGAGTTGTTGTTGTTGTACAGTGAGTTGAAACTCGTCACTTGACTTTTGCTGAGATCCAAAGTCGCCTCAACCAAAGCTCCGCCCTCGAACCACCTTTTAACCTCTTTTCAACGACAGCACAAGACGGCCAAGCTCAACTACCACGTTGTTTTTGTGAAAAAGACCAAAAATATGAGTAAAGAAGAGAGCAATGCGCAACAGAGCGCTCAAGTCGCAGATGAAGATGAGCCAGACGAGTGGTGAGTTTAAAGAGTGCTCCTTTCCCCGAAAGCCGAGGCCTTTCTAACCGTGCCGATGTAGGGACAAGCGGATTTTTAGCACCGGATGTGCAGGTAAGTTCAGATTTTGACGAGGGAGAAGAAAAAGAAAGAGAAAGAGAAAGAGAAAGAGAAAGAGAAAGAGAAAGAGAAAGAGGAAGAGATGGACAAAATTTAGGAGAGGTCTAAGAATAAGACTGATTATTCAGTCTTCATCTTGTCTCTATTTTGTTGGGGAATGGAATGAGGTATAGCTTGCTAACGTGCTTCAACTTAGATGAGAATGCGAAAATGACGGATTGCTATTTCGAAAAGAAAGATTGGCGCGCATGCACTGCAGAAGTAAGTCTCTTCAACACGATAATCTTTTATATTATTCAGTCTACCTATATTGAATCTCTTTTTACACTTCTTGTTTGAGCTGTCATAAATAGATTTGACTGACAGTATCGCACGCAGATGGAAGCATTCAAACAGTGTTGGAAAGCTCACAACAACGATGAGCGCACAGCAACAAAGGATAACTAAGAAATTGTAGATGAACTGTACTGTACTATTAGAAGAGGAACTGTATAATTACTGTGTAAAAGTGTGTTAGAGCCATTCAACTCTTGTTCATCTCATCATCTCCAAAAAAAGACATCATGACTCTTCTTCACACACTGTCGTCACACTGTATCCCACCCACCGGACAATATATCCACCCGTCATCATATCTCAAATTATCACCAACCAGAGCTTCAACCAAGCTCCAACAAGCTGCCACAACGCACCACACCACTATAAAACCCAACCATGTTCGTCCCTCGAAGAGTTCTATTCGTCGCCAAAAGGCAAAACCTCCCCCTCCGCTCAATCCCCCCCGTCCTACGATACTACTCCGCCGAGGCAGACGTCACTCTGCAAAAGCCTTCCCAGGACGTCACCCAAGTAAACCAAGAAGATGTCATCACAAAGCCCAAATACACACCGCGCACCGCTGCTAAGCCCGCGACGAAACCTGCGCCCGTGAGAGCCTCCGGCGCCGCCACAAAGCCAGCTGCTGCCGCTCCTAAAACAACGAGCTTTCCTCCCAAATCCGCCACTAGCAGCAAGCTAGCCAATCCTCACCAGGCGGTTTCCGTGTCGAAGAGCACACTTAGCGAGTCTAGCGAGACGGACGTGGACAGCACGCACGAGATCAATTGGGAGACGAGTTGGTACGGTCTTGGTGTTAAGCCTGTCACCGTTGAGCAAAACGAGGTTCTGTCAAGACCCATTGATGTGGAGGATGTCGAGGTCAAGCCCGATGGTATCGTTTACCTGCCTGAGGTCAAGTACCGAAGACGGTTGAACGAGGCGTTTGGACCTATGGGATGGGGTATGGTTCATCGTGGAGAGGTTGTCGTGGGTCAGAACATTGTCACGCGAGAGTATGCTCTTATTGTTAATGGCCGGTAAGCTGAACATTCCTGCAAAGGAAATGTGTCATAACTAACTTATGACAGCATCGTCTCTCAATCTCAAGGTGTAAACAACTTCTTCAGCCCCGAAGGTGTCCCCGCTGCTATCGAGGGTGCCAAATCCAATGCCCTGATGCGTTGCTGCAAGGATCTCGGTATTGCCTCTGAGCTATGGGATCCAGTGTTTATTCGCTGGTTCCGAAAGAACTATATGGAGGAACGCTGGGTTGAGCACGCAACAACAAAGAAGAAGAGGACATTCTGGTACAAGAAGGGTCTTGCCGAGGCAGTGTACCCTTACAAGCTTGTCTAAACACCTTGCTAAATCTCCCCTTGTTACTTACATCCCCAAACTCTCATGTAGCGTCTGTTCTTTTACGACGATAAAATATGGCTTGTACGATAGTTATGTATGGTTTGGTAGCGGAAGTGCCAGGTAAATACGGCATGGGCGCATGGAGCATTCTCTAGTAATTCAGAGATGGAATGGTTCGAGACACACTAGGCTGAGATCTGGGTTTCGAGAAGCATGGGAGTTATGTACACTGAGCTTCCTGTCTATAGATATGCATATCCATTGTTGAAGCAGTAATCCTCCTCGAAAATCATTGGAGACCCGTAGCAAAAAGAAAACACCCTGTCTAATAGCAAGACCCAAACTCCTGCAAAACCTACTTTCCAGAACGGAGCTTCTATCTTTCCCTTCCAGAGGCACTTGCACCTCCTTGTGCGGCGTCACCACCCCAGCTCCAGGGAACCCACGAGCCTGATGTAGTCCTAGTACCAGCTCCTTGGTTCCTCCGACGCACCTGGCGATCTTCATCCGAACTAGTATCAGCGTCAATCCTCTCAAAATCGGTCTCGCTGCGACTCTTGCTGATACCGCTCCACCCGCTCAGTCCACTAGGCGGTCGCTGGGTAGTTTCATCGTCTTCGTTGTTGTCATAACCTCCGTATGCCATGGGGTCGCGACGAGGGCCAGTGTTTGCTTGCGCACGTTGGGCTTCGGAGCGAAGATCCTGCGCTTCGCGATCGAGTGCCGAAAGAAGAACGTTCAGACGGTCGCGCTGGGTGGAAATGAAATCCATCCTGGCGCCAGACTCGCGCAGATGCGGGGGAATTAACGCCTCGGGGTTGGTGGGCTCTCCGCCCACTGTCCTGGTACCGGCTGATTGACCACCTGCATTGGTGGCGGCTGCTACAGCGCTAGAAAGCAGGCTGTAAAAGTCGGTGCCTGTGCTACCGTTGTTGTTGCCGGCCCATCGCGCAGCGGGGACATTGAATCGTGACAGAAGCGACTGGGTGTAGCCCTGGTTCGTCTCGGGAGGAGGCGACTCGGGTTCGGAGGGCGGGAGACCGAGAACCTTGATCTTGAACTGCTCGATGGCGAGCTTGAGGTAGGATATTCCGGCAGCAGTCAAGCGCTCATGTGCGCTCGCGATGAAGTCGTCAATCTGCGTCTCGTTCTTCTCAAGGTAAGGGTGAACGTATTCCTCGTATAGCAGTCGAGCACCCTGGGTTTGGGGGAGGATGAGGTAGAGGAGGAAGAGTAAGCGGAAGTAGCCATAGAATGGGATCCTGCGAGCGCATTAATACATGAGAGGACTTTAGGGCGGCCATACTAACCATGAGATAATAAACCAGACCCAAGACTCAGCGAGAAGACAACAGCTGAGGACGACCCAGTACATCAACCATGGCGTAAGCTGGGCGGGATCATGTGTCTTGAGCGCTTTATAAGATGCAAAGATGGGAAACAGAAATGAAGCGACAGAACTATTTGAGAAAAAGCAATCAGTTAGTAAATCCAATCCATTGACCTGGTGAGTTGAGCGCGGTGGTTACGACATTGACGCCCCATGACGAAACGTGATAAGCTTAAACTTACGATAAGAGCATAGGGAAAAGGTCAAACATGACTATAAAGGTGTCGAGGATAACGACCCCCGTGCGTGACTCGAGAAGTTTAGGTATTCGAGTGTAAGGAGAAAGAGGAAGAAAGAGAAGAGTATCTGTCGGTAGGTAGGTGTAATAGTTGAAGAGAAAGATCTATGTCGTCGGAGTAGCAGCTGATGAGAGCTGGAAATGGACCTAAGCCCAAGGCGGGAGGGCGGGTGAAGTGGGCGCCGAAACTCCCGTAAGCGGGGGCGGGGCACTCAGTAAGTGACCCCACTGAAAGCTGCTTGCAACAGGTAAGTAAATTGAGTAGGTGTCTGTCTGTCTTGCTCACTACCTAACGAGGGATGATCACCTGAAAGGAGTCTTGGGCCTCGTGACAAAGTCGAGTGAGTGTCTGTAACTCGAGGCATGATTGCGACTCCTTTTTAAACATATGCCCAAGAATGAACACGGTTGCTTTGATTCTCATGTCGTCTATCTGTCAAATATGCTACGTCATGGCTGTAAGCTTTGAGTTGGTTGGATCTTCAAGACAAGTGTTTGCATGTCTTTGGATGATAACCTGGGCAGGCATCAAGGTTCAAAGAATAACTTGTGCATTCGAAAGTGGTATTTTATGTTTGCAAAGACGGTGAGAATGTGTAGCCGCTGGTACGGCTAAGCAAAAACAGATTACGCATGCAGCTGACTGACTCAACAAGGCCTCTTGGTAAGAGGTCTTTGTGTTCGATAATAACAATAAAAAGAGACAGGTTTATAGTAATAAGAATATTAATTGTGTGTAATACCGAGAGTAAGTTCGGGGCCCGTGGTTTTTCTCATGTCGTTGGAAACGGAGCCCGAGAATCGTTATTCAACTCCGGCTCCGCTCCGGGCTAAGCCGCAAGCTCCGTCTTGGCCAAGACCGATTATCAACTTCAAGTCATATTGCCGACCCAAAACACCAGGAAAGCATCAAACCTTGACATTCTTTTCTTAAAAATACCAATAATTTATCGTACCAGCTCATTGTAATGGATTATTTCTTCAACAGTAATAAATACACCTTTCGATCATGAGTCAAAATGTCAAGGTTTGCCCTATAGTATTATGCGGTTTATCTCCTTGAAGTAGCTAACTTAAAACTTGATGAGCTCAACCGCAGTCACTAATACGAAAGACTGAAATGGGGCAGGTCCGCAAATACTGAGTTTTGACCTCGCGATATAAGTCTAAAATAAAGCATGGCTTCTAACCAGGATATAATCTCCTTAAACGCTTTCGCTTCAGGCAAGCATAACTTTACCGACATAGGCTGGAACATATAAGCACGAGTCGTCCAGTTATCTGATTAAGGTGATTGCGATTAAACAATGTTCCCAATCAATGCATTGTTGCTCCCAGTACTCCGAAGGGATTCTTTAGATTTGTTAGTTAAACAGCCATAGCCATACTCTTTCCATCAAATAGCCCATACCAAAACCTTCAACAACTACCTACACGTCATATCATCCTATCTCAAAACACTAGTAGATCTCAAAAACAATCTCAACTCCAATCATACCATATTAATAGTAACCCCAACCTAAACTCAGACTCACAAGTCTATAGTCGCGCTCCCGCGGACTCCCGAGCCCGGATGCAACGGACTATCAGACCCACACCAAACGTCGAAACTCTCCGCGCAGCTGAAATATTCTTGCGTTTCGGTATCCACAGCTGTATCAAAGAAGAAAGAATTGATAGCGTGGTTTGACGTATGCGAGGCAAGACCCGCGGAGTCGGGTTGAAGATCTTGTCCCGACGGGGCGGGAAATCTTGGAAACTGGGATTTTGACTCTTTTTTTTCTTATCTTAAAGATGGGTAGCTCCCCCCAGGATATAAAGTCAGGATATAAACGTGTATGTATCGTCATTGAATGATATCTGCTGTACAAGAATACAGGTTTCCCACATACCATTGTTGCAAACAATACAACTCGATACCGACTATTGGAGCATAACAGACTTTTGCATAGGAGACGACAGTTTATGCTATCCAAGACAACTTTTCCAGTCACATATCTCTTCATATCCCAAAGCTAAGGTCAAGCTTTCCACGACACCGACAAATCAGCCAAAATGAGCATGTCAAGGTTACCAAACGGCCTCATCTCCTTCGGCCCCGACGCCAACTGCACTCTCGACACATGTCCCCTCGAAGCGAGTATCCTACGATACCAGCCCAGCATACCCGCCAATGCCGTATTCACAGCCGTCTTTGGACTATCGTTGATCATCCATGCCTTCCAGGGCATTCAGATGCGGACGTGGGGATTTATGGCGAGCATGATAGCTGGATGTATACTCGAGATCATCGGATACGTCGGACGATTCATCATACATGATAATCCCTTTGACTTTAACGGTTTCCTGATGCAGATTAGTAGGTGCGAGCTGGATATGCGACGGGGATTGTAACTGACACTCATCTAGTTTGCATCACTGTGGCGCCAGTCTTTTTCTCTGCTGCCATTTATGTACTTCTATCCCAAGTGTAAGTCAAACACACACTAGTCTAAACTACCCCAAAACCACCGTTATTTCATCTCTTACGGCGGCCAACTAACACTTGTTAGTATCAACCACGTCGATCCAAGCATTTCTCGATTCCCTCCACAGTATTTCTACTGGATTTTCATCCCCTCCGACATCATCTCTCTCGTCCTCCAAGCCGTCGGCGGTGCCCTCTCTTGCGTTGCTTCAACCCACCAAGGTGTCAAGACCGGCGAGCACATCTCTCTAGCCGGTCTTATCTTCCAAGTCGTCACTCTTATCTGCTTCTGCGCCTTGTTCATCGACTATGTCATCAAGGCCTCCAAGTCATTCTCGCGAAATCGCCTCGATAAGCCGATGGTGACATTCCTCGCTTTCCTCTTCCTCTCAACAATCTTTATTCTTATCCGTTGCGCCTACCGTATTGCCGAGCTTGGCCAGGGATACTTTAGTGCTCTTTTCCGAGATGAAGGTCTTTATATCGGTCTTGAATCTTGGTAAGTTCCTATCGCGGCTCCCATTGATAGGTTAAAGAGCTCTTGCTAACTGTCTGTAGTATGATGTGCATCGCTGTTCTTCTTCTGAATGCCGGTCATCCTGGATACGCTTTTCGCAGAAGGAACGAGGAGTTTAAAGAGAAGAGTCAGTATCAAGACCAAGACTCGGCCTAATGGTACGTTTGCGAGTCTACCAAGAACTCAGCAAAGTCGTTGTCTTGAAACAAAACATATTTTTCTCATGGCCATCTGGGTATTAAGGAACTCGACCTCGAGGCTTTCAACGTCCTGAGATGGCTTATGATAGTTGCGGTCCCAAGGGGAATTGGTGCAAGAGTTGGTTTTTATTTCCAAAGTTTCAAAGCGATAGCGTTTACAGGAGTAAAAGGCGTCACAATGGTTGTCATTTTACCTGGAACGGTTATAGATGGTTTAGAAGAATAAGGATGATATCATTACTGTCACAGAACATGAATTGCATCCACTATGATAACCGAATCTTCAGGCTGACAAGGTCATCCCATTCTCGGGTCAGACACGTGGCTCAAGTGCCTTCGCTTACTATAGGATCCATACTTCAGTGACGAAATGAAGATGATTAAAAAGTCGTATCGTAGACTACCACCTATGAGCTGACTTTCAGGGCGTATTCGAACAGGACAGCCGTTCGCCTCACTCAACAACTCCCGGTATGCTCTGCCTAGTTCACGTGAACGCAACAATTTGTCGGCAATTCGCCCATGTGATAACTGCGGCTATTTTTTATGAAGACAGACCTACATGCCGAATGTCTTGTCATCAGGTGCTTCCTCAAACCGTGGGTCGAGAACTGAGTGCTGAACCGACATTTGGATTTGCTCTCTGAATTGCATGTGCAATGTTGATCACTCGTATGAGACTCGGAAACTGTTCCTCATCAGTCATCCTACCGGCTCTTCAATCATATGCCGATCTCTGTTAGATTCGCCGTTGCGGTAGTGCCGGAGGTCAACGTTTCCCGAGAATAGGCGTAGATGGAGAGCAGCTGCCGTCGATCTCGGCTACGATCACCGGGTATCAGAAAACTGACAGCTGGACCCTAGAGCACTTGGCCAGAGTTTGCAGTTGTAAAAGGTCACATTCAATTCGTAGAATGCGGTTTGTCTCCTCTGTGGAATATTTCCCAGTCTCACGATGCCGGCGGCAGCACAATGTGACCCTGTGAGCCTCGCAAAGGCTTTTGCGAATCGTCAACGTGATGCCTACCAAATTGGCAGAGATCTGGGATGCCCTTCGTACCGAACCCAACAACAGGGTGTCGGTCCGAAACCCGAATTCGGGTATCATGTCTGTTAACCTTGCTTTGCCTCGTGTCGCGTATTGAAACATTCCAAGTTCCCAAACCTTCATCGGAATATTTGCTTCTTGTCATCCACCAACCCCGTGTGAATGGACTGTCTTGGAAACTGTCCGGAACAGTTAACTTTTTGAGCGACTACGGAGTCGTTCAATACCAGGTCCGAGGTTGAGGTATGGATCGGGATTGAAGAGACTTCATTACCCCGTCGGCTCTAGCCATGAAGGGAACTGAATCGCGATGGCAGATAGGCTATCATGGTATGGATGTTTGCTGTTATGCGGAGATTATGGTCGCCTGGTTGTGTTAGTATATGCAGGGGCCGGGGGGAAAGAGACTTGAGATCCTAGACTGGGGTCGGGAAAAGTAAGAAAAGAACTATTAAAGATGACGCAGATGACTGAGGAGAGACCCTCAGCAAGAAATTGAAGTGTCAGAGAAGATTTGACGGTATGCTTGGTTTCAGCAAGAGACGGTTTCCGGTGTGGCGGAGGGAACCCTAGAATCAATAGATTCGCTCACATTTCACAAAAGAAATTAGCTGGTAAGATGAGAACCGATGACGAATAATTTGCACTATATGATGAAGTATAAGGAAGATCTGCTACGCACACCCATGAAGAGTAAATGCTAGGATATGCATATCTTGTGGAAAGTTCTGTAACCATTCCATAACCGCCATATTGGGCTCGTACCAGGTTCCTAGGGTAAACAGTATCACCGTTACCACCGCAGACGGAATGTAATGGAGTTTCATCGTTAATCAAATCGCCTGGAGGCATTGGTAAGAATACGGCAACATGGTAGCAGCCAACAAGGCTGTAATAAGGCGCCTGGACTGATAAGGCTTCAAGATTGAATGTCATCATGTCGGTTATTGGCGAGGCGAGCCGGTCCCAGCAAGTTGGGTGAGAAACCGGGGTGTCAGCTCTATTCTCCTCTGAGTTATGATCAACGCGAAGAAAGAGCCGATGCTAAGGAATTAGGATCGCCTAAGCCAAGCTGAGATATTCCTCGTGCCTGAACAATTACCCGTGAAAAATCTGGTCTGTTTTGTGGATAGATTATGGGGACGTCTTGTCGAATTCGGGTAGCGCGTGAACAACGACGGCCAGGTATGCGGATTAATCATCGGCGAGGTACCATCGAGCAATACGAACCGGTACAGTAGGTATGTAGAATAGCATGAGCTGGTGGCTGTTGATGATGAGGAGGAAAACTTTCCGCACGTCAGCAGTTTCTTGTGAGTGTGTAAATGTAGATCCGATTTGGACGATGTCACCTTTCCAACATGAGGTAAAACCCATGTGCGCAGACGCAGGCACCAGGGGATAATACATACCCTTGAATGTTGCAGCCAAGATTGGAGACTAGAATCGAGAAAGGGTTAGCTTCAGGCACGGATCTACTATTGGCTCGCGGAGAGCTCACCGTTGCCGCCGACCAAGGGAGCTTGAACTGATAGGGGCATGTCTGACATGTCGGAGTCAGCGAGCGCTGCCCGCAGAGGAGCGCCTTCTGATGAAGGTCAAGGATGAAGCTAGGCTATGTACAGTGCCACCTAGACCTTGGGATATCCAACAATGGAAAGTATTTGCGTCCGCGTTACATATAGATGGAAAAGCCAACGCATGAAGCTGGACAATTTAATCATCGTCCGAAAATAAACCCAAGCATTGGAAAGCACGATTGCAGATCTGGGCAGCGGCAAATGGCCTTTCTGTATGCAATCGTTGTGCTCCGAAGGACAATTTACAATAATATGCACAATAACAGCGGCAAGACGCTTGGGGACGAAGAATGTCTTAGAAAAAATTGAACCCTTGAGATCCCTTTTCGCGGTATGATCTGTGCGGCTTGTCGTGCTGAGTGAGATTGAGTTATTCAAGTCCACGAGTGGAGCACTTTCATCTTGTTAATGCGGATCTTTCCATCATTAATGATCCTGTAAGCCACCTTTCCTGGCGAGCAAGGCTAACTATGCTCTGAGGTGATCTCGAAAAAAGAGAGCAGGGTTCAGGTGTGAATGCCCAATCTGCGTATATTGTACGCGACCAAGCACAAAGTGGGCTGTGTTTCTTTTCATGTCTTCCCACACAATCCAAGATAAGCTGAAGCTCGAGCATGGCGAGACTGATGATCTGGACACTAGTCAATGATGTTTGAGGCAAAGGGGATTCTTGGATGTTCAGCTCTGATTCGTCGAATAGCCAGTTGATCTTGAAGTGTGCAGGGACCAGCAAAGTAATGGCTACGACTAAGGTCTAGGCCAATGTAACGGCCTATCGCCAGAGTTGCAGAACGGGTAACTGAGTTGCCGGCTACGATGTTTTTAACTCAGGGGGGCTGGTGGCGATATTTGTTTTTTGTTTGACATATAGCAAGAACTATCCAATGCCAGTGTTTGTTCTGAACATTGACTTCAGCACCAGGCATCGAGTACAGGTCTAGCGGGCGATAACTGCAGGGGCTTCAAGGCCAGTTTGATCATCAAATGCTGCGGACCGTACAGTAGGAGGATCTTTGAACAAGTGCTGACAGGCGAGCGAATGCCTGTATAGCAACGCTGCCACCAGCATCTGATTTGACACCACAGGGCCAGGACAGAGGGGCCTCAATACGAGAATAAAAACAAAAACGCGAAAGAAACACAGTCTGTGGCAAATAACAATGCAATGGGGCATTTCGAATAGTCCTGACTAGTTCTTGCAGGACAGGTGATATTGTGAGCACCGCGGTATTTTGTGCATACCAGAGATTAATTTGGCAGAAAACAATAACGGCTGCAATCAATCAAAACTCAATTCATGATTATCAGGGGCTCTTCTTCTGATTTGCTTTTGAGTTTGCACCGTCTATATTTCCCACTCGAAGTGAGTTTAGATAATTTTGACGGAGCTTAAGCGTTGTACCCGTCGCTGCGCTAGGGAACGGATGGCATGAGACGACAATGTGACCGGGCGGCGTTCCTTGCAGTAGCTTCTGCAACGGTTGTTCTTGTCCGAGTGGAGAAGGTTTCAAGCCTCAAAGCCGCCTGCCTGGAAATGTGAGCTGCTGGCCCCTTATTGCTGTCAATTCAAGCATAGAAGCTGAGAGCGGCATCGAAGGGCTGACAACATTGCTTCTTTGTGTGAATTGTCGGATAACACAGCCAATTGAAGGCTCCCCGTCGCTTTTTGAAGTATGATAGGGTTGCACCTGAATATTTGCAACGAATCCTAGTTTTGTAAACGTCAGAAGCAACCTTGCATACCCTGTCATTTTAAGCCAGAGTTCAAGTAATGTATCTTGCGAATCCTAAGAACTCCTGGCCTTTCTCCGCAGCTCCGCCCCTTGAGGTGTCGCCGGACAGGTCAGAGATGTGGCAGACGGGTATGTAAGACGGGAGAGACTTGGCGTTTGCCGTGTGACACGCACATGGTTTGTGGCGGGCTCCTGACGGTGACCTGGGTTATGTTAAATTGGTACGTCGGACACAGGTTGTACCTTGTGTTTATCATACCAGGAGCTGATGAAAGAGATGAGTGGAATCATGTCACCCGCGGAGGTTCTTTGGATACTCATTCCATGGTCGTTACGGTGTTCTCGTTTCCCCCTCGCTCTCCCGATCTTTGACGCGCAAAAAGGAGATTTCTGTCCGTGTGATTGTTTACTCTGGGTCTTCTTGAATCATGAAGTCAAAGTGACGGGACATAACCGATATGCATGTCTGACTTGGTACCTAAACAAATCATGAAGAATTCCAGGGCCTCAGATCCTGTAATTGTGAAAGTGGATGAGGTTTCCATGATCGGATGGGTTCCTTCCATGTTGAAAATCATTGATTTGTGGAGGTCCGAGTGAATCTCCTTCCACTGTTCTGGAATCTGAAAGACACGGCAGCCCACTAAATTGCGCCGGAGGCCCTGTAAAAAATGGTCCAGTGCCCCAAAACTTCCGGCTCACAAAACCTTGGCAGTGGCCATTGACGGCGGCTTGCTTGCCTGTTGGTTCTTTCCTCCCTTGCCGCACCATGTCAGGACGGGTGGGCTTTCACCCCCTGCATTTTGTTAAGAACACCCCTATTGTTCCTTGTGCAGCTGGTACCCAACAGGTGCTGGACGGGCTGTTCATCTTGTTTTCTTCTGCGTACTCGCGTTTGCTCAAGTACCTTGAAGCTTCTTCTGCACGGAGCAGTTCAACACCATCTCTATCGACAAGATCGGTCTTATTGTGGTAGATTATCCTTGTCAACCATGAGTTATCGTTCCATTGGAGCTGAAATACATAACAAACTCTACTACCATATGATACCACACCTGTGTTGTTCTCGCGTTGAACTCTGTCTGCAATCACACAGGAGAGACCTCAAAACCCTCTATCCGCTTAAGTAATGCATCTAACATGACATGAACATCACATATTGAACGAATTAACATTCTCATGCAGCGTGCCTGATGCGAACCTGCCATAAAATAATACTTGCCTGTTGTATCTCCCACCACCATTCCATTTTACGCTTAGCCCGCGCTTGTCTCCACACCCTCCTCCCCCCTGTTCCTGGCACACCCCACCTCTCATCCCTTCCCTTCCTTCGACTTTGCCCTGGGGCGCCCTGTCAATCTAATCCCCCCTTCATCGTAGTCACCAATTTCTCATCTTGCCTGCTACCTTAAGAAGAAAAACTTGAGTGCTTGCTTGCTTGCTTGTTGGCTCCATTGGCTCAAACAGCTCATCCCTAAACGGTTTTCTTTCCCGTTGTTCGATCGTTCACCAACCTCATTCATTCATTCCTTTTCGTCCTTTCGTTACTTTGTTCCCAACTTCCAACCAACCGTTACCCGAGTCGAGTCGAACCTTGATCCAGTACTGGTACCCCGGATTGGACATCAAATCAAACTGCCGGCCAGGAAGTTCACATTTGATAATCCCTCCTCTCGGACTTTACACCCGGTGACTGCGTCCTCCCTTGAGATCCGCAGACCAAACCGAACAGGGCCTACTAGGCTCACCACAACATCGGGCACTTAGCGGAAAACTCGCTTGTTTTGCTTTGTTCATTCTCCCCCTCAAGTTTGAGACAGCCTCCTTTACCTGGCGAACTTGCCTCACTCGTTTCCATTTCTGGAATTAACGTCCGATCTGCTCTCGTTTGGTCACCACTCGGCTACTTACTTTCTCCTCATCTCTTACAAGAGTACCTCGTCTGCCATTGTCCGTCTTCGACCCGCAACAAACTTTCACATCGCACAGCCAGGTTACTTGTCGAAGTTCTCGATCGACGATAAATTCAACGACCAACACCTCCGTGCGAAACCGTCGAGTACGAACAACAGTGGTCCCACGTGCCTCGTGCAACCGTCGAGTCAACCAACCCTCAATAATTACAATCAGATTTCCGGTTCCCATTTACGTGGGCGGCTTTTGCTAGAAAATCCGAGCAGGTACGAATTTGTCCCTTGTTTTGTATTTGAGCGGCATCTTCCATTGTGGCCATATCCCAAATGCAACTTCGGCCCATGGTATTTGTTGGGAACCGAATCAAGTCCAGTCTTTTTTTGCATAATCTCCCATTTTCCGACGCTCAGCAAATCTCGCGATAAAACTATAGGCTAATTAAAATAGTGTTCGAAGCAAGGTTGGTCAATTAGCAATCTAGTTCGACCTCGACGACTCTATCAATTGTGATGAATTAAAAGGTCTCGCAACACTTCCCCTACGATACAACCTTTTGACCGAGGCAAAATAACGTTTCACCCTCGGATCTTAACATTCACCATGAATCGGTTTAGAGGCAAGAAGAAGGGCAAGGATGATATTGAAGCTCCTCGGCCTTCCATTGAATCCGAGTCCTCCAGCCCCTTCAGAATGTTTGGCAAAAAGAAAGCTCCCGAAGAGGAGCCCAAGAAGGAACTTGATCTTACAACAGCCCTTCCCTCGACCGACGATTTCCGAACAAGTCTTCTTATGACTAACCTTTCAGCACGATTCTCTATGCTTCGAGAGCAAGATGATCCCAACACCAAGCTTGGCAAAGCAAGTGATGATAGCGTCCTCTTCCCTAAGAGGCAATCACGAATGATGGACTTCGGTTTTGCTGCTGGGTTGGGGGATATCGCCGAGGTTGACTCCGCTAAAGCTCCATTTGCGCGCTCATCAGTGCTATCAAATGATGATGCCTCTTCACTAAATGGCAGCGTAATGGGTCGCTCAAAGCCGATTGAGGGAAACAACCTGTTTGGAGGTCGGCAAAAAGTCTACAAAATTGGCACTGGAGGCAACAAGGGGGCTATGAGTGGCCGTGTACTCTATGGCGATGATGTGGCCCAGTCCGCCTTCCAAAAGTGGCGGCAATCCGAGAAAGACAGACAGTCATTTGATGACTTGCAACAAAGCGAGTCAATTGAGTCCGAGACTGCAAGACCGGAATCTCCATCCCAGGGCGACTACGACCGCAAGAGGGAAACCAACTCGACAACATCTTCTGGTCCATCTGCAGCTAGAGATTCGACAGCTGCTACTTCTATCAGTTCTTCTCAGAAGGACAGGGAGTCTTTCGCAAACACATTCCGTACTGCCAGTCCGACTCCCCCAGTGGAACGAACTGTTACTCGAACCCGCCGATTATACGAGCAAAGTCTGAACCAGGACCTACAAGACCAACAAACATCAGCACTCTCAAGAATCGACACCTTATCGAAGCGAACTCTTGGAAGCAGAACACCAGATCTGACCCCTCCTGTTCCATCTCCGGCTAGCGCAACATTTGGTGATCGTTTCATTACCCGTTCAGTACTGGCGAAAGCGAGCGCTCCTAATCTACGATCGTTCAGCCCTCCATCCTCATCTCAAATGAGCCCTGTGGAGTCCATGAACAAGTTCCCCAACATGGACCAAAAGGCCTTCGGTGCTACGCCCCCTCTTAGCCCCCCTATTAGTGAAACCGGGGAAGTCCAGCCCCTTGACCGAAACATGATCCTCAGCAGAAACAACAGTCAATACGACGAGTCGAGATTTGCCCAAAGGCAGATGCAGATGCAACGAGGACGGGAAACACCTACAAGGCGCTTCCGTAACGATTCCAACCCTTCTTTGTCCGGTCCTCGTTCTCGCTCCTCTTCTGCCCATCGCCCACAAGTTGAGAAGAACGATAGCGGGTCTTTCCAGACTGAGCCTACCGTTCAGGAAGAGTCACAACCTTCAACCTTCTTCAACGACGACGACGACGATGAGATCCGCAGCCCTGATATGGCCGCCACCCCTCAAGTCACTGTTGAGAGGCCAGCGGATAACGAGCATCCGGCCTTCAGACAATCTGCAATGCCAACTCCGTTATTGATTAGCGATGGAATGGGAGATGTGGCATCTACCAGGACGGACGATTTGCCCAAGGATTCTCCTACACTAGGACCAACTTCCGGAGGATTGAGCGGCATGGTCAGACAGCATCTGCGATCAGACAGTGGCGCCTCTTCGATTTATGGAAGCATGCCCAATGATGTTGATTTGTCCTCGCGTTTCCCTCCCGAAAGACCTGATGCTCATACCTATGAGCCAAAAACACTTGACTCGAACGCCTGGGAGTCAATTGAGAGGGACTTGGCCATGTCGATAGACGGTAGCGTAACTAGCCCAACTAGCCCTTCCGGTCTTATGGAAGTGCAAGCAATGCTTGGACCTGAGCCTGTCCAAGAACCCAAGCAGGATACTCGTCCAACTCAGGAGGAGGAGACGGATGATTTTGCTCGTCATCTTGCCGATGGCGCACGACGTGTTAGAGAGAGACTGACCTCTTTCGTTGAGTCGGACAATGGCGTCACTACACCAGAAGCTCCCCCTCTGTCCGAGCTACCACCTCCTCCGCGCCCCAACGCATTGGGTATTCTCAAGTCCAAGTCCAGCATTGGCTCCATGGGTGAAAGAGGTCGAGGAGACAGGGAAGCCGTTAACCAGTCAAAGACGAAGAAGCTCCTCGGTCTTCGAGGTGCATCGCCAGCTCCAGCTGCAGTTTCCCCCCCTCGTGATACATTTGAGGCCAATGACAGGATGACACAATCTCCTGAAGGAGTTGACGAGACCAATATGTCAAGGGACCCCGAAGAAAAGGAGGGTGTTCACGCCGGACTCAAAGCTTTTAGACAAGCCCGCAGAGAACTCCAAAGGATGAAGGAACTTGAAGTTCAGCAGCGACGCCAGGGGCCACAGAACCCTCCCATGGGCAGAGACAGAGCTCAAACCGTCAGTTCATCTCGAGCACCATCCCAGGAACGCAGACCACCTCCAGTCTCATACAATCGTATGCCAAGTGAGGAAGCCAGAACCAACGCCGGTTCTCGCGCCGGTTCTCGTGCTGGCTCCCGTTCCGGATCCAGGGCACCTTCTGAGCGAGACCGAAGCGGTTCCGAAGCAAGCAGCGGAGGACGCTCAGGTAGCCGGCCCCCTCGTCTCAGGAATGGATCTGTCGCCCGCGATGATTATCCGGGACCTCTCGGATCCCCAGTTGGAGTTAACGGAAAGCCCCGCCAAGGCCCGATGATGAGAGCGCCCATGATGCCCGGACAGGAAATGCGACGATCGCCAAATATGCCACCTCAACAACCATATCCCGGCAATGCTTCTCCTGGACGCTTCAACCGCCCAGAGAATGGCTTGCACATTCATCCTGCGCATGGATACGATTTTGGTCAACCATCGCCTATCTCACCCATCAACGGTTCTTCGTCACCTTATGGTGCCCCATCCCCCCAAGGCTTCCCTGGCCATGGACCTGGTTCTCAAAGACCGTATGGCCCCGGCCCTCCTGTCCCAGGCGGCATGATGAGAAACCGGGATATGTCGGAACCTTCAATCAAATCTTCAGGCTCGCAAATGGGTTACCGTGAAGGTCTCCGACCTGGACTTGCTCCTCTTAACGGCGGTGCAGTCTCTACTCCCAACCTTCACAGCAACATGACTGCCCCTCCTTTGCCTCCCATCAATCCGCGACGCAAGAATACAGGGGCTGCGCTTGGTGAGGCTACGATGAATACCCACCACCGTCCTATGAGCCCGAATGTTCCAGTTGAGCAACGGGATGAAGAAAATGCTGGACTCTATCGCCAAAGACTACGCAAAGCCACTAGTGAGGCCAACGTGAACGCACGAGCGAGATCTATGCTCCAAAACCCCCCGCCACCGATTGCTCCTCCGCCTATGCCTCCTAGCACGAGCAGCAACGGGCTTCCTGGTGGCATGATTTAGCGGTCCAAACATGCCGCTGTTAAAACCCTTCGATTCTACTAATTCATATTTTGCCCACAATGATGGGTTCACGACGAAAATACCTTACGGCCCCTTTCCTTTTTCTCTTTTTTTTTTTCTTCATATTAAAACTTAATTCCAGTGCCCTAAGTTTCCCAGCAAGATGCTGTGCCATAGGGTTCTAGACATTTACGTGTATTTGGAGGGTGAAGACGTTTGTCACCCATGCGTTTCGGTTTGGGAGTGACATCAACTGAATGTTTGACGGATAGCGGGAATCTAGTATTCAGGCGCAATTGAGAGCACAGCTGGTCAGAGAATCAAGCAGGCCTTCGATTCATAAAACTGGTGCCAGGGCAGGTGTGGAGGGAAACAATGTCTGGAAGCAGAATGGAAAGGAATAAGCGGGCATGCATTCAACAGGTTGGGAGGGGTGTTTGGTTTTTGTGTGTATAGGATTGGAAGCAGACAGCCAAAAGGCGCAATGAGGATACCATGTCAATTCACATCATATTGACCCATGAAGAGTTATCGAGATTCCAACAAGTGACATGCACACAAAAGTGCCGAAGATTGGACTCTGTTTCGAAGAGGACAGTAGTCGAGAGCAGATAACAATGTTCAACTCTTGCTACTGTTACCTTGGTTTAATAGTGTGTGCCACTTCCTGACATGACTTGTGTTGTAATGTCAAGTCCACAAGGAGTAGATTGAATATTTGCCCTGCCGTATCACAGAATTGTCATAGAATTTAAGCTTCCCTATAACCATAATAGCATAAGGTTGTCAAGGTTACCAAAACCTATCTACGTCAGAGGCGTCCAAGTTTAACTGCTCTAGAGTGACAAAATCGTCTTCGTAACAAAGGAGAGTGAGGACAATGTGCTCATGTCGCACCTTCATCTTCTCAATTTTAGCGTTTCCACGTCAGCTTGCTAGACACGAACTGTACGACTCAGTCTTGGGTAAAATAGTCTGAAATGTTGCTATAGCTAATCTGTAGGATATGTGTTGAACGTATGGCTTGTAGCTATCGAACGTGATGATGAGCATTCTCGGTGATTTATAGCTACCACTTATTGCTAGGTAGTAACGACAAAGTGAGGCTATTATACACCCAGCCCTAGAAAACAACTAGAAGATCAAATCTTTTTTCTTCATTTGTTACCGGCGCTACGTGCCGGTAAAGTGGCCCATCTGGTGGGCTTTTGCCATCTCATCTCCATGAAGTGTTCAAAAAAAGGGCCGACGTGAGGTTCGCAGTGTTATGTAATTGAGGAAATTCCCGGAAGGAATTTTGACAATGAGTGGGAAAATGTTCAGTTTTCGGAGAAGGCCGGGGATAGGTCCTCTGAAACAAGGGTCCTTTTTCAAGGGTTCACAGGTGGCGAAATAGCGATGCAGTTGGGTAGATGCACATGTGATTGGAGCGTTTCAATCCCACTCACGATCTAAGCTTACAATATTACTCGAGTAACATCCATCTTTAAAGCGCTGGTGCAAATTAAAGACGCCGAGAAGTGGACTTGTTCGGAGAAGTTTACAAGATTTCGGAAAAGCGAAGGGGGAAAAAAAGCTCTGGTATTTATTCTTGTCTCTTATTCTCGAGATGAAGAAAAGAAGTCGCCGCGGGTATCGATATTTGTACAAAGTTCCAATAAAAGAAAACAAGAAGAAGTCCGTTTGAATCCATTCCTTCCTGAGACAAGCTCCTCCTTCTCCCCAAAGCTAGAGCAAAAAGCAACCTAGAAGAAAAAAAAAACGCCCTCGTTGCAGAAAAAGACCACCGACGTCATTCCTTTCCTTTGTGCGCCTTGCAGCGCCGTAAGCTTTTGCTGGAAGAAAAAAAAAGAGACCTGAGAATAAAAACTGGATTGCCGAATAGTGTATCAATCAAGTCGGAAGAAGTGGTCATTGTGAAGAGGGAGGAAGACAAAAGAGGTGTGCCGTCGTTCAGGTCGTGTCTCGTGTGAGTCAAGGTATCCAGGCTCTCATCTCGTGGTGTTGCAGCCTCTGATCATAGCTGCGTTGAAGTAGAAGAGAGAAGGGAGTAGGCGTCTTCGAGACTCCTCTGTAAACTAAGTGCATTTAGCACAGAGGGCAGTTGTTGCACTGCTTGTGGCCGCAACCGGTGCAAGTGGTGCTGATGACAATCATGCCTCCACACTGGCAGCAGTACTCGTAGGCAGGCATGTTGATGATGGTGGTTGGTGTAGTAGTAGTTTGGTGTTGGTGTTGTTTGTTTGAAGGGTCTTGATATTGGACTTTTGGCAAGAGATGTTGATGATGGGGAAGAAGAGGAACAAAAACACAAAAGATGGAAGGGAAAGAGAGGAATATATATAGTCGAAAGAGAAGGAGAGAAGAGTCAAGGCAAACGGAAAGCCACACCCCTTCGCGTAGGACTTGTCGGAGTGCCGTTGATCGGAAGTTCGGGGGGGACGTTCAAAAAATGGGGGTGCATCTACTTCTGAGACGGGAAGAATCCACTTGCACTAAATTCTTGTCAGTTTTATTATGTATTATCCCCGAATACATATTCCACTCGAGCCTCAGGTTGAAGAAAACGAACCGCAGAGAAAGTGGGCGGTTTTATTGGGGGTTTGACTTACACGCTGTCTTTTTTTCGGCGCTAGACAAGGTAAAGCAAACCTACCCTTGGACTAGAAAAGATTCAAGGTTTCCCTGGCGTTGCAGTGAAATGGATGGGATGGGATGGGATGGGGACCAGGGGGAGTGAGGGGAACAGCAGCTGCATGCATGCATGTGCCGTTGTTGAGTGGGTGATGAATGCTGAGGTTGTGACTGGTTGGAGATGAAAGGTAAAGACATATACTTTTTACAGTACGATATGTGGTATATCAATCTCAAGTGTGAGAAGGAGGGAATTCGTTCTTTTCTGCTGGTATGTTTTTTTTACTTTTCTCTTGGCCTCCCCGTGAAGATCATTCAATAAAACGGGTCATGTCATTACAATTTCTTTTTCTTTTCCCTTTTTTTCGCCTCGTCGATTATTTTCCTCGTCTGCGGCTCATACTGCATGCCGCTCAGGCTAATTAGACTCTTGAGACCCTGCTTGGTGTCACAAGCTAAAGCAGTCAAACCCATGCTTGACCATGATACGTCATCGTGCAATGACGATGTGCGTACAAAGTGGTTAGTTAGCCTTATTTTATGAGTTGGAGAGAACGAAGAAATAAGACATGGCCATGATCAACCAGTCAATTCGTGTCGACGATGATCCATGCCACAGACATCCAAGTCTGTTAACGGGTCCAGATCCTCCCGTCTCTTTTTCTCTGCTCTCTTCACAAGTCCGCTAAAGACGAGCCAAGCAATTCCATCTTGTCCACTCATGATCCCCGTCCATCATCTCCAGACAAGGCTAGCACACAGGATAGAGAGTAGGTAGCAACCCCCCCAAATTTGTCTGAGTGTGTGTCTGTGTGTGCGTGTCTTGTAAGATTTCAGCTTTCCTAGTCCAGTTTCCATCTCGTTCTGCACTCCATCCGAAGCCGCACATATGCATGAATTATCGACCCACGTACGCCGGAAGACAACATTACATCCGAGAAAGGAGATATTCATCTGTAGGCATAACTGCCACCACTTGTGAAAACGACGATGGTGATGGAGGACTGCGCCTCACGGTACTTGATCTCTAGCTGACAAGATCGCCCGTTGTTCAGATCAAAAATAAAAGATGATCATCCCTCTTGTCAGCTTCATTTGCGGGGTAAGATACTCACTCTCACATACTGCCGGCCGTCCACGGTGACAGAAAACACGAAAGAGACTTCAAGGGAGGAGACAAGAATTGCCGATCTGAGCATGGACAACCCCAGATTTTGTGTCTGGTCACTTCTTATTCGCCCCTCGATGCCCAAGAGATCGAAAGATGCATCCGTCTTTCGCAGTCTCGACTCTTGACCCAACCCAAACCTCAGGTTAACATTTGGGCTGGGGTGGATGTTAGCGACGAGCGGGATGACGCATTCCTGTCGATACAGTAATTTTAGTGAGTGAGTAGGCGACGAATCGGGTCTCTTGTAGACTGTCGCTTTGCATCTGTTTGGTTGCACATGGTTCGTTGATTCTAGGGTCTTGTCCTGTCCTAGGCAATAATAAATGTGACTGTCCTGTCTGCATGTAGGGGCCCCCCAAAAAAAAGAGAAGAGCAAGGTTGATTGGGTTGGATTGGGTTACACACTAAATTATAACCCCCCGCGCTCTCCCCAACATTGTTGCGCCACCCCGGGGCACACACTTGCATGGATCCTATCCACCCCGGACAAGAGGCTATTATGAAACAGTATGGGGTAAACTTTTTGATATTCGATATCTCTCGCCTGTCATCGTCCAGTATTCTTACAAGACACTTGAAATTGCGATGCGGACCTTGCTTTCGGCTGGAACAAGCGGCTAAAGAGGCTTTTTTCCCCCTGCTTTTTGGAGAGTGTAGATAGTCAAAGTTTGTGGTCAAATCATTTCACATGTCGTTCGAGTGAGCTTTAGTCTGGGATTACACGTGGAGGCTAGTTGGGTTGTCAGTGGTGGATTCGACCTCCAGATGACCGACATGAGGCTATTCAGCGGCCGCTACGGATTACTATCGTCAGATCGGTCTGTTAGCTGGAACCATCATGGGAACACTCCAATCTTACACTACTTCTTGAGAAACACAAGTAGGTAAAGCAAATTGTTTCAATTTGGTGTGCAGCAATTATTATAGACGCTGTTATGTAGTCGTTATGGCGTTTAGTTCTAAAACGCCAGTGTATGCACTTTCTTCATGGTGCCCCGGATTTTATCCTCGTTCGTAGCTAGCAAGCCTGAATCAATCATCCCCGCAGATTATCATTTCGATCTCATCGTGTTATCGTCCCACTAAATTATTCCCCTTCCGATGCAATTCTTTCCATCCTTCTCTGCTGCTTCATAATCAAATACTTACAGGAACCTAAAGAACTGCCCACTGTTACCAGAGTCCCGACCAGAGTCGAAGATGTAGGCAGGCGGCGGACGATTGACAGGATGAAAGGGAACCATCTCCTGCGCCTGCGCTTGAACCTGGAATTGCTGTGGATGAGCAACGGCGGTGCTGGCCCTCAATTGGGTGCCCTGAGCCCGTTCCAGAAGATGAGCAAGCATTCCGTTGTGGTCCTTCAGCACTTGGGTTTGCTCTTCCATCGCCGCAGTTGCCTTGCACAGAGGTCGGGAAATCTCTTCGATAGCTGCGTTGTTGTCGGTCTGCGTCCCCGTCTCCCGAAGGTAAACGATGCGCTGTGGTGACGGCTGAAATACGGCAAGCTTGTTGAGTTCAGAAGCTACCGGTGCGTGGTCGATCCCAAGGTTTGCCCGCTTGTTGATGGGCTCAGCGGAGTGTTCAAGAGCAGGTCGCTTCAATCCAGATGTAGCAGCGCTGCCATTCTCATCCTCAATGGACTGTCGAATAGAGTCCGCTCCATGGTCATTACGGAGTCCCGGCTCAGTCTTGACTTGAGGCACTTGCTGAGGAGTTGTAGGCGCAGTCAGTTTAGGCGTAGACGCAGCCTCGGAAGTGACATTGAGCTGATCTGCCACCCATGCTCGAAGACCGCGATCCGCAATCTCACTGACGAACTTGGAATTGCGGGTTCCATACCAGTCGTAAACAACCAAGGTGGCGATCATGATCTCAAGCTTCGGGCGTTCATGGTCGTTGACGAAGTCACACCAGCCGAAAAACTTTCTGCAGAGTCCTGTGTCGGCCCATTTGCGGCACATGCTGGTGCTCTTGATGTGGTTGACGACCTGCACGTAGACCGCGGGATGCTTCTTGACGGCAGGGGGAATGCTGTCAATTACACGGTTCTGTTCCGCGATAGATACCTCGGGGTCTTTTTTGGCACGGGCAGCACTGGGCTTCTCATTCTTTGCAGGAGTAGGGGTGGCCGGCTCAGACGTGTTGTCGGCTGGGTCTGCTTCTGGTGACATGATTGCGGCAATGCTCTCTTGGTAGTATTGCCTGGAAGAAGTCAGCGTTGAAGCCTCGATGGAAGTTGTGTTGATTACAGGTAAGAATGTGACTCTGGTGAGAGACTACCGAAGGGCGATGAAGGTGAGTGAAGGTTGATATGGGAAGGAAAAAGGGGAGAGAGGAAGAGATCAAAGGGTTGAAGTTATACCTCGAGATGAGGGATCGTGACTGATTCACCGTCGCTAGATGAGATGGATATGCTGAAGAGTTGTGGAGGGAAAGAAGAACACGGCAGCGAAGGAATAGGATGAAAATAACGAAAATGATAACAAGGACTGGAAGGAATAGGAAGGGAAGGAAAGGACCAAGTTTGATGATGCCCGAAGTCATCACCATTTGCACAAGGTCTGTGGTTGCTGCGATGTGTAAGAAGATAAGTTGTGATATCGTCTGCCCTTCGTGCTCGGGCAAATTTCCTACGTACGCTCGAGTGGGCTTTGGGAGCTCCAAAGACCGCCGCGTTGCTGTTGCTCGAGGTCTTCGAATCTCGGTGCCCCTCCAAGCGGCATCAAGGCTAGAATCACACAACGAGACCACCACAAGGCAGCCGCTACTGTTAACAGCTATCCTAAACACTCTGCTAAGACTTATCCTAAGATCATAAAACCCCATGCTCCTAATAAACTTAGGATATTTCGGCCTCACGCAATGCCCTAGGCACAAGCACTTTGGAGTGATTATGGGGCCAGATCGTGCCAATAATTGCTTGACTTGATATATCACCAATACGATATATTGACCTGTTTCCCTGTTGATCGTCACTCAAACATAATACGGTGTAGGCACGTAGTTGAGTCGTTGGCAAGATGATTCCATCTGCTTGTAGGAGTCGTTGTGCTCTACTGGGTTGACCAAGATGCGTGTCAAAAGCGAAGTACCGCTTGCTCAGCCTGGCGCTACAAGATGACGAGATAATTGTTCAATTGAGTACTAGCGCGCGCATTTTACCGCTGTCTAGATTATGCCTTTTCATAATGGCATGTGTCCACAGATATCGTCGGAGAGTTCGTGGCTCGTAGGGCTGGACCATTGAGATCTGGCGTTGGAACCACATGGTCTTCCTTGGCCACACCCAAGACGACCTTGAAGCTCGCCATCTATTCACAATAAATACCAATGATGTCATATTCGCTGCTTAAAGGACTGAAGAGACGTGCCCCTTAATCCGGTCAATACTCTTCGAGTTCCACGACAGTAGCAATTACCAACACCACCAGGCATCTACGCCGACAGCCACGAAAACTCCAAGCAATTGTTTGGTAAATGTCAGTGACATTAAAACTTGACTTCACATATATGCAGCATCAATTTCTCATGTCATGAGAATACTATTATTGTAGTGTCATCAGAGTCGTAAAAGATTTATTGAATGTTGACCTGTCTATCATAATAATGTTGTGTGCGAGTATGGGCGTGAAGGTATGAGTATGTGACGGTATTATGAGAGTGTGTGCGAGTGTGTAGATTAACTCGCAACAACAATAGCGTTTAAGCAAAAGCAAAAACGTTGTTTGGTACCCTCCCCCCATCAGTCAACCTGGCCATGAAGCAAGACATCTGGAGTTTGTCAACAGCATCATGGAGTTGCTGAATTCGCTTGTCTCTGAGTTGCTTCATGAACCAAACTCGAGGTCCAACACCATATCGAAGCGCGACGAGAAAGTGTTTGATCTTGTACTCGTGTCCAGTGACTTCTTTGAGAGCGTCATAAGCGTCCTCCCGACTTTGGTGCAAGTCGTCCACCTTTTTATTGTAGAAGAGAGTAATGCCATGTGCCATCTTCTCGACAGCAACCTTTGACTTGCGAGTTGTTTCAGCAAGATTATTGGCATGTCGGATGTCCTTGGCAGTCATGACTCTAAACTCCTCGCGCTTAGTCTTTATGCTGCTGAGGATCTTCTGGTGGATATTCTTGAGGTGGTGTCGGGACTTGAAGTCAGTGGGGATAGTGACACTTTCCAGAGCGATTTGATTGTTCTGGGTGGTGGTCCCGGAGGACTGATAGCGCTCATTGGCGACTTGAGTAGATGGAGACATGCTGAATATGTGTACAGTGATGTCTCGAAATGTAAAGTAGATGGTAGACTCTCGTAGATAAAGAGAGAAGAGTTGAAGAGAGTGTCGGTAGTTTGATAGAGAAGACAAGACTGTATGTAATGACAGCGTGTAAGGCTCAGAGAGCATATAAAAGTCCGTAGACAAAGATAAGAGGACAGTTCAGTATTGAAGATGCCTGAAGATAAGGGTATCAAAAGAAGAAAGATGCAATGTGATAGCTTGCCAAGCAAAGATGAGCAACGAGCAAAGATGTGTGTGTGTGTGTAGAAGAGAAGTTCAGATTTTGGAAACGTGGGAGGATCGAGTTGTCATATAGTTGGAATTATAGAGTTTTTGGGCTATAACCAGACATCTTCCACTCACACAATTGCTTCCCTGTGACGAGGCTATGAAGGTTGCCTGTCAGGATAGAAAAGCTTGCCAAAATTCTACCCCAGCTACCATATTCTTGTAGAGTCATAAAAGTCTATAGATTGAGTCATGGGACGTCCTGGGTTGACCACGCACCTGTTGCTGCAGTGTCGGAAATGTAGAGGGGAAATTATTTGAAATGATCTCTTGAGGACTTTTATTCTTGCTCATTTGACGTTTCTAAGTCTATACTGTAATTAATACTCGTGGCTAGTATGCCAAGTCAACTATGGTCTAGGCAAACAAGATATGAGTTACCCGTTCAGTGATGTTGACAGTTAGAGCACACCCAAGGGATTAACGGCATCACATAATCAGACGCCATATCATCAGTGCTCTCCTTTTTGTGTCTAATCATGAGCTTACAGGCAAATAAACCGTCTTTGTAACCTCTCTAATTTTAGAAAGTAGCCTTCCAGCATCAATCCCCTTTGCCGGGCCCCAGGGTCATAAAGAGCTTGATTTCCCCAGCATAAGATACGGAAAACCTTCGTCACTTTATGAGAACTTACAAAGGCTCTTAGGTTATCTGTTTCTGACACCCTAAACTTTGGTCTCAAGACTTTCTACCACCTCTAGTCGGACAAGCTTCACTTCTGTGGTGTCCCCTCGTATGAACTGACTTCCTCTGTACAGCGACTCTCTTCGGCCAAGCCTGCTTGGAGATATATTTCGACATCCTACGATGTCGTGTGTTGTCACGAGTTACGTCAAGAAATGTCTCCCAGGCAACGATAACCCCGTGTGATATGACTCACTTGTACTGGCTTAAGGTTCCTCAACAAAGAGCTTAAAACAGTTGCAGACTTTTTATTTTATTTTATTTTATTTTTCTTAAAAAAAGAAAAAAGCCTACGTGTTTAGTGGAGTCAAATTAGATTCTTCCAGAATTTTCCAGAAGCTCAAAGAATACAGAGAACTCATCAGTCACCAACGTCAAGCGAGGGCACTCTTCAGTAGCCACATCATGCCTGGGCGGAAGCTCTACTAAACTCTACAAGCTTCCGCACTACTAAGGGGCAGGAACACATACCTTTCTCAGAGAGTCTAGGTTTCCAATGCTTGAATTGTACCTTAGGCTTGTTTGCGTGTGGTGGGCGAGTAGATAGGCGTAAGATAATGTTCTCGCGATTCAAAGATATACACCATCCTGTTGGCCAACCCGAAAGTGCATGTCCACAGCACATGACAACCTGATGGTATATTATGCTCAGGTTCATATCAACTGCCGATTCTTGTTCTTGAAGAGTGGCAAACAAGCGTCAATATTGCGATCCAATAGAAAGATGTAGCTGGGGGTGGATGTTATTAGTGGCAACCAGCCTTAAAGCTTGGCTTCACGACTACATATCACTTTTTATTGAGAAAGATCAAATACCAGATAACTTAAAGAACTCTTGGTGCTACAACTATTAATTAAACATGTTCAAACACATATCATAATCATTATTCACCTACTCGAATAATTACATCTATCCTGGATCTTGGGTTCTGATACTACCGCGATACCCTATCCCTGTCCCTGTCATGAATATCGAACCATCCATCGTGGATCATCACGCGGGCCTTGTTCCAAGCCAACCGCCAAAATCACTCACATCAAAAACCCCACTACTCAAGCTCAGATCGCCAACCAGATGCCACTATGGAAACTAGGACCCCTCATTCTGCAGGGATGGGCCGTTGAAGATAAACGCACAAAGGCCGCAGACATGTTACCAGTCTATATAAGACCCTGCATGATCCAGATCAGGGACATTTCTTTTTCTTCATCCTCATCAACTACAACTCTTTAAAACTTTTATACAAACCACCTACCAAACAATATTCACAATGGCTGGCGACTGTGGCTGCTCTGGTGCCTCTTCTTGCAACTGCGGCTCTAGCTGTAAGTCAACATTACTGCATCCACGTTGCGAGATACAGAACTAACATTACTTAGGCACTTGCTCTGGCTGCGGAAAATAAGCTACCCGATCTCTGATCATCGGAATACCATGTGGCACTTGTCGCTGTTCTCTCCTTGACCTAAGACAAGGTCAGCCGGTGCATCTTTTTGACGAAACGAGTTATGGTGTTATGAATGGTGGAGTTGAGATCATGCTGTGATTGGGATTTGCTGTCGATTAGCTACTAGTGAAGCTCAAATACTATCCCTGTTGTTGCCCAACACTATTGCCACCTCTTTGTCGTATTCGTGAGGCATGGTTATTTGAAGTCGGACTACTACATGTTTTGATGGCAAAATGACAGCTTAAGAAGCATTGGAGGCACAGAACAAGTGCCTTCTTCCAATGGGATGCCACTGTGCACTGAATGTATGCGCTACAAGCCAATATCAGAAATCCAAGTATCATTGAAAGGCCTGTCTACTCTACCACATGATATCCACTATACCAGTCTCGTGGCTTGGTAAATACTGGCTCTAGAGAATAGCCCTCGTCCTCTTGCGCGATCAGACTGTTGGTTCAGTCCACCCAGGCCTTGTTCTTGTAACGGGAGGGCATGTTTGAGATACTTCAGGCCCATCCCTCAAGACTCTCTCCCTTTGGCTAGTATTCAGTGCTGTTTTCTTTTGCAAGCAGTGTACTGTCGCCAACATTCGGTCGCTCATAGTCTGGATCGTATTCATCCAACCTAGTTCCCCTGCCTTTGCACAATTTGTGCACGGCCATGTCCAGAGACCTCATAATCCGGACAGACATAACCGCAAAGTTGTATAACATGAATGGATTCTTTCCATGGCCATAGAGGAACTTGTCGATATCGGAGTCAAGCCTTACCATTTGGCCTACCGCCCAGTCCGGGTCACGAAGCAGAATGGTGACTTTTGGTCTGACGGTTCGACCGCGCCAATCTGTTTTGTCTCGTATGTCAGAGAGAAGCTCTCCATGGTTTTGACAAGTATAGAAAATTCCCTGGCCCCCACCTTCCACATAGTTTCTATATGTAACAAAACGTAGCTCTAAAGACCGAAGAGACGTGAGAGAGGACAGAAGTGCCACTAGGTGGTCTTTATCTAGTACAACCGCTTCAAGTGTGAGATTCGTAAGCTGTTGAACAGGAAACTGAGAAAGGGCCAAGAGGTAGTCTCTGGATCCGAGTTTTTGTTTCACACGTACAGCCATGACCTGGTGGTACACCAAAGGCTGCTCTCCAGGTGCGGGAATCCGGTCAACCCCAGACAAGGACAGGCTCTGTAGGCTCTCCGCTTTCTCCAAGGTTTTGCAGACTGGCTGTAGGTCAAAGAGACAAATGGGCAAATCTAGTCGTCGAAAGCCAGGCCTTTGCACCAATGTAACGAGATCTTTGAGGGTGTAACCTTCTTCTTCGAAGATACTTGCCCAGTGGCTTAAGCCTACAGCATCCTCGACAATGAATTCGGAAATGCTATGAGTCCTAGTTTTTGCAAGCACTCTTAAAGCAGCGCAAATGCCTCGCCTACGAACGATATACTCAGGCTTCGGCTCGATTTGATCGTCTAGCCACAAGAACTTTGAATTCTGGTGACGATGATACTGGCGAAGATGATAGTAAAGGGGTAAAGGATACAGGAAGCCATGAGGGAAGCCACGAATCATTGGCGTCTCATAAAATGGCATAAACAGTCTTCCATGAGCTTTCCTTGAGATAGTGACTCGAAAGAGGTTCGGAAACCTGTTGAGGGCATATTCGAACTTCTCTAAGTCAGTAGCAGACGCCTGGATGCGACGTTGTTGCAACATCAAGTCGAAGTATACTGCGTACGAATCGGCTAGTGACATTGCTTCTGGAAGCTGACGCGCCACATGCTCTGTCCGTATTGTTGCACCGTCAGTTCTTTTGCTTAGTGAGAGTACTTGGATGGCGTCGCTAGTTACATGCTGATACCAGGACGGGCAGCCGTATTCAGAGTCGATATAGCGCTCAGGTGGTTCCATATCCTGTGGGCCACGAAGATCGGCATCGTTCCATATTATCTCAACTACCCCCTTGCGGTACTGTTCATGATTTGCAACCTCTTCAAGGACTTTGAGGTCGAGAGGATTCGATGAGATAAACACCCGTTTGAGCCGTAGGGTGACAACATTGCGTACGAGGGAAGACGTGAGGCGCAAGGACTTGATATCGCGATTAGACAAGAATCCCGAAATGATGCCTACCAGCTCGACTGGGAGGGTCCACAGATTAGGAGTCGCGTTGCAATTTGCCATGTTGATGACTTGGGTCAAAAGGTGCGAGGTGTTGTGTGTAATGGGAGAGGTGGGAGAGATGGGAGGTTCGCGGCGTGTGGGAGCATTTATATAGGAGACCTAAAACTCATAGCTGGCCCATTCTCTTCTCTACCAAAGTTAAATTTAACAATTTCGAATTACTTTTAATCTAACTTTCTGTATTATTTTGAGTTCACTACCTGCGGATATGTAGGAACAAATGCGACGGAGTCATTGATGGATTAGCAGATGGATACCTGTACAACGACACCGAAGTAAACTTTGTTACGACCACGCCATATGGCATAAAGTCACATAAATGAAGAGAAAGATGGACGGGACAGGTGTTTGAATCAAGTAGATCTCCACGCACAGTACTTGGTATGAGTAGATGTTGATGTTAGCGAAGAGCCAGCCTAGCTAGCAGATGGCGGCCACACTCAGATTGTCGAGATAATTTAACACAAAGAGTTGAGTATGAGAAGCCATATCTATATTGACCAACTATAGCAAGGCTCTCCCGATTAAGGATATGCGAGGTAGGAGTGTCTGGGTTGTCTGAAATAGACGCAGCGCAGCGATTTCGATTGAGGCAAGCATGATCAAATAATTCAGAAGTACTACCTTTTGCAGAAATCCTCGTAACCAACGCAAAATTCAAGCTTCAAACTCTGGCTTTCACCATGTAAGTAAGATTTGACAGCGACGCTCGTACCGAGGAAGCAACACAGGATTGAGTGCCTTTCTTCAGGTAAGAGCTTCACGCTTTTTTAGACACAGGTTGTAACATACTGACTCTCGGCAGGTTGATTATGACCTGAATATCTCTATCAGTATAACTCATATAAATTCAAGGCTGTCAAAATGCACCGGCTAACCGCCATTCCATTCGACAATGCCAGCAAGGTCAACGAACACGCCACATTGACTCGACGAGAAAGAAGTTCATCGTCGTGAGTCAAAGTGTTTATCTTTATATATTATTCTAGCTTTGTTATGCGCCACCTTCTGAACTGATTGCCATAGAGGAAAGAAACTTTGACATGCACATCAAACTTGCGCGACTTGTCTTTACGGCCGAGACTGAGCGGTGACCGACGTTGAGCACAAGATCTTAAGACTTGAAGTTGCGCCTTTTCGACAAGCTGAAACCAGAAGATGCGAGACATATAGACAATAAGAAATAAAATAAATCCACGCTCTTCAAATGCAGTTTCTGCGAAAGGGCAATCAATCGATTGGCCTGGTGTGTTTCGTTTTATCTTGAAGCCTCGTACTCAACTTGGCAAACCGTTACGTTTCAACCATGCTACTTATATAACGCCTGCTTTCCGTCTCATATATTTGCGTCCTTTTGGATCCTCTCGTCTCGGGATTATATCTATACCATGAATCGTCCAGCGTGTGTGGTACTTCAATGTCTAGGTACAACATTATATTCTAGTGCTGAACCTATAACTTGCCTCTAAGCTAAGCGTCTGTAGTATACGTGAATAAAAGGACCAGAAAGCCTGGCTGAAAAAAAGTATAAGAGACGAAAGCTTCAAGTCAGCTTATGCAGTTTGAGAGCGAGTCTCAGTTTATTCGTTGTTATAGCCTAAAGCCTACAGTTGCATCTTCAATTAGGCATACCGTTACGGTGATAACACATGAATCATCAATACTAAAGAGAAATAGACCAATCGTATATTCGTAAGAAGGGTAATGGTATCGAAAGCTCAATTATATCCAGTCGTGTCATCCATGTATGTATATCATCTCTTGGACTTCGTGACGTGATTCATCTCATAAATCGTGATGCTCAAGTGACGCGCCTATTATACCCTGCGCCCAAACTCCTGCTCAACTGTCGATGGTTGGACCATTTTGATCAATTGAACTGATGCGACGTGTTACGATCAACATCGTCAAGTATAGAAGTGCATGTTGCTGTACAGCAAACACTTATTGTCATGCCAGTCGCAAAGGCTCTTAGACGTAATATCTTGTACCACCACTCGATCCATAATGCCCAGGGGATCGTCCCCGATGATGGCTTCGTGACCTCGAGTCCCTAATAACAATAGGAGGCGGCGCAGAAATGCTCGATCGGTGAGATCGTCTGCTTCGCGAGCGGTGATGACGTCTTTTAGGCTCCTCCTTGTAGTGATACCACTTTTCATTTTCCTGTGGTGGTGCACCGAGATTGAGGCACGAGCGAATGACCCAAAGAAGAAGCAGGAAGCCGGCGATGGAACCAATGACGATACCCGCGATTGCGCCGCCACTTAGGGTCTGGGCATCGTTTCCATTGTCGTTGTTGGAAGAAGTGATGGTGACGGTCGCGACGCTTTGGCGAGCGACGAGGGTTGGTGGTTGAGAGAGTGTTGATGAGGAGAGAGCTCGGGCGAGGATTTGGCCAAGACCAAGGTCTTGCGGGGAGTTTACTGGAGCCATTGGAGTTTTATCTTTTAATACTGGATAACTGAGAGACAGGAACAGAGTAGAGGCGCAAGGTTAATGGATAAAAGAGGAAAATCAAGCTCAATTTAACTATTTATTTATTAGTGTCCATTCACCCATTGAGTGATTTTAGTAAGCCCAATTGACAACCTGTATTAGAATGGGAAGGCTGGGGAATAGGAATAGACACGGAAAAAAAATGAACTGTAAATGAGGACTTTTGGACGTCATAACATCATCAACATGCTACGAACCGTCCGTCATCACCGATCTAACACACTAACAAAAGCTTCCCTTAAGAGTTTTGTCTATTGTTCCCCGCTCCAAGCGAGCTGATTTAATGAGCTTAATCCTGGGACCTGGCCCTTGTCTTTTGTCCTGTCTCGGCTGTATTATTGACGATCAGTACATTTCAGCCGCTCATGATGTTCCTTTGAGTCAAGCTCTATGACGTATTTAAGCGTTAATAGCTTCAAGTTGTTATAGTACTTGTTTTACCCAACCAGACAGAGCGCAGACCAGATGGTGGCTTGTTCTTCGGGACTAAGGTAGTTTAGCAATCCAATTCAAGGAAGTTTTGACGCTAGTTTAAACGGGCTGTACCTGGAACAAGGAGCTTTTGTTACGAGCCGGAGGTTGTTTTTTTTCTCTCTCTCTCTCTCTCTCTCTTCCTTCTTAATCCTTGTTGGTTGTGCTCCTTGTTGATTGGGCCTCGGTTGAATTGATGGTTTTCAAGGAATTAACGACATATTGCATCCACTTTCACATTCGTGTCGTGCATTGTACTGTCGATCCTGGTGCTGTTCAAGGCTTGTTAATTGGGCACTACCGAGGCTTTAACTCGGCCTGTTTATTTCCCATCCGAAGGATCCGATTTTTTTTCTATTAGGTATTTCCACGAGGTGGCTGGTTTGATAATACTGGGCAGACTCTTCGATAACGGTTGCGAAATTTGGCATATCTTTTCCCCATGTGAATATATGAGTGAAAACTTTCTCAAGAACATGTGACGACGAAACGAGCTATGAAAAATATCTTTCCAACAATTCCCTTCCAATTATACTCAGCCGATACTTTAATACGGAGTGTTCACATGAACCCAAGGATTCAAGGTATTGCGTGGTATCAGAGTGTGCAACAATACGATGTTGTTGAAAGGGTGGATAGAAGACGTCGTTCACAAAGTAAATAGCCTTGTAGTTAGAAGATATTATTTCATCCAGATATTACTCCCATTGTGATAATTAGGTTATTGCTCAGCAAAAGCAACATTTGTTAATAAAACAGATGATCGGCACGCTTTGTTGAGCTTAGTTTTTTCGATGCTTGATGTTGGATGGTTTTCTATCCTCTGTCATGAAGACATCACTGTATGAGGCTCATGGAAACTATCTCAAATAATGCAACTTCCGACTTCTCATGCTGACATTTCATCTTTCTGAGAGTATGATCTTTTCAAGTTGTTTAATACAAATATCTATTATGGTCCAAGCAAGAAAACATAACTTACGCGTTCAGCTTCTTAGTCTAGCACCCAAGTAACAAACGAAGATAGGCTTAAAATCTATCCATATATGTCAAAATAAACAATACCGGTAGCTGGTCAGCCTCCATAACCTTCCTGGTTCTGCTAGATGATTATTAAATTGATGTACTCTCTAGCAAGATGCATGGCTTATAACCAATAACAAAACTAAAAAGTGCTAAAAGACCAGAAATAATAGACTGAATACTCCGTCCATTTGTGAAATGTGATATCAATATATTATATGAATTTCTAATCTGAAGTAGCCTCAGGTGCCTCTCTAGCTCATCCAACATCATCAACTCCTCAACCAATAACATCAAACTTCCTCAACCAATGATTTTATTTCATCTCTCACGACGCTCTCGACACCAGCTTCTATCTTATATAGTATTAAAACCACCAGGACATCGCTTATCTGGTGAAGCAATTCACAACTACCGCTCACCGCGATAAGGTCAAGCTTATGTGGAGGCGCGGTAAAGCGCGGCTATCCACCGCGGACCGAACCAGCGCAATCAAGTCCAATAAGCTTGCTTGCAATCCGCCAATTCGGCTAACATTACTAGAATGAGGGTCACATANCTTATATAGTATTAAAACCACCAGGACATCGCTTATCTGGTGAAGCAATTCACAACTACCGCTCACCGCGATAAGGTCAAGCTTATGTGGAGGCGCGGTAAAGCGCGGCTATCCACCGCGGACCGAACCAGCGCAATCAAGTCCAATAAGCTTGCTTGCAATCCGCCAATTCGGCTAACATTACTAGAATGAGGGTCACATATATCAGCCAAAACCGGTCATGAGGTTACTTGTTAGTGGGGGTTGAGAATCATGTATGTAACCAACTTAAAGAGGACTGTCATTCTTCTAATTATCGTCAAACAATCTTTCTACACTTACTGATTTATAAGTTATCAAAATGACGCGCAACTTCCGCCTTGCTGTCCTAGAATGCGATACACCTTTTCCTACCGTCAATGAAAAGCGTGGAACGTACGGAGATGTCTTTCGAGGCCTTCTTGATAAGGGATTGAAGCACGAGGCGTTGGGTGATAAAGGGAAGGATGTGAGCTATGAGATCAGTAAATGGGATGTTGTTACGACTCAGGAGTATCCTGAAGTTGAGGCTGTCGATGGGTTCTTGTTGACCGGAAGCAGTTCGTGATCCTTTCTATCTAAATTTCAACTTGAGAAAAGCTGACATTGATTCCAGAACATACATCTTTCGAGAACGATCCTTGGATTCTAAAGCTCGTTGACTATGTCAAGAACGTTTACACATCTACCGATAAGCCTATCGTGGGTATCTGCTTTGGCCATCAGATCATCGCTCGAGCACTGGGCGCAAAGGTTGCTGTCAGTCCTGGCGGTTGGGAAGTCTGCGTCGATAGAATCGATCTCAACGAGAATGGCCGAAAGCTTTTGGGTGTCTCATCACTCGTAAGTAAAGCCCCATCCACCAACATGAACCTTCTCTAACAGTAATATCCAGGGTCTTCACCAAATGCACAGAGACGCAGTCCTAGAAGTTCCCGAGGGTTTGGTCAGTCTGGGCAGCAGCTCAAAATGTGAGGTGCAAGGACTCTACAAACCCGGACGTGTCATTTCGTTCCAGGCTCATCCCGAGTTTGACGATTTTATCATGGAGGAGATTATGCAGGCGAGATATGCGCAAAAGATCTTTTCAAAGGAAATGTATGAAGAGGGTATCACAAGGGCAAGGGCAGCGCATGATGGTATCTTGGTATCGGCAAAGATTTGGGAGTTTCTACTTAGCAAATAAGCAATATACCTTGGCGCTTTTATGATTGAGTTGTGGGCTACGACGTGTTATGTGTGAGTGTGCAAGTCAGAGACGATGAAGTGGTCAGCTGTATTGCATGTGCCCCGAGGACTCTATATTACATAACGAGGCGGGTATCTAAGAATAACAGTGTCCTTTTTCACGCAAAAGAGATCCAGATCTGACGCTCACGCATCGCCCTGCATAAGGTCCATGGACTGACTTGCTCCGGCGGCTGCTCCCAGATATGCTCCAATAGCACCAGAGTCTGCCTCATATTTCCCAACCCGATGGTATCCAGCATAGTCCGCAGCCGCGTTCTGAGGACCTGCTGCACCGACGGGTCGGATGTGCTGCACCCAATAACGGCTAGAGGCCAGCAAAGACTCGTGTTGATCCTCACCGTGGCGGGGAATTGATCAAGTAATGTAATTGCTTCCGACACTGCCGACTCGACTAGGGCGCGTTGAAAGCTACCTTCTGGTTGCTGGTGTGGTTTGCCGAGGACTGTCCAGAGATACAACAATGCGGCTTGCTTCCATACCAGACCTGCAAGACGTGTATACGGAGTAACGGATGGGTCTGGAAAGAAACCCATTACTTGTGATTGCAGGAAAGCAAAGTTGACAATGTTGTCGGGAGTCGGCGATATGGCCCCGTCAACTGTCGGCGACGACATGACCTGTCCCAGATGGAAGATCTGACATATGAGGATAAGGAGCTCGAGCCAGCATCCGCATAGCTGACCGACGTACTTCCTAGCAACTAAGTTCCTGGCTCTGACTTCAATGTCCGGACTGAGTAGTGACTGAGAGTTGTACTGCGGATCGATTGAGATCATGCTTGTGGCTGCTATGTGCATGTAATACTCAATAAGAAAGTCGGGTAAATCATCGTATACATGATTTTGCGCCCCTGTAAGTAAAGTGCTCACTAATGACTTTGACGCTGTCAAATGGTCAAAGATGGTGCCGTGAATATCGCCTTTAGCAACCTGTCATATGTTAGTTAGTTCAAGATCAGATGAGATGACCGGCGTACAAACCTCAGTCAAACACATTATTAGGCTCCCCACAGTCAAGACGAGCGTATTCTCCGCGTTGCCGGAAACATATTCATCGACGACATTTCTAAACATCCGTAGAGAGTCGGTATAGTATCTCTGTGCGACCTCGTCGCTAGGATGACGCTCCGCAGACGCCTGGCGATGAGCAGCGCTTTGCGCAAGAATGAGTTGTAGCACGAGCGGTTTGGAGAAGGCCAGTGGTATGAGTTTCGAGATGAAGGGATTCACATCTGTAGAGCCATTGCCCATGCTGTTGGCTGTTCGCGCAAGGTAGTAGCTCAGCAGCTCATATGAGTGATGTCCCTGCTCTGGGAGCATCGACATCGGCATGGTGATGGCTCCATTGAACGGCAGTCCTGTCTCTGACGAGGGCGGTAAAGCGAGGGTGAGAGCATTGGTGGTATCTGTGTCGTATGTTGTTATGGTGGTTAGGGATTCTGATGATGATGCAGATGACGATGGTGAGGGGGAAGGCTGCTGGTGATGATCAACGTTATCGTCGACGACAGGCTCGACATCATCATCTTCAATATCTCCATAAGTATCAGCATGAACATCAATCATGTGAGTATCTCCAGACACCGGAGAATTGTCGCCGTTATGGAGAACTCGGTCTTGCTCCGGCGCCGAGTCCGGTAGCACGGGGTCAGTCGCCGATTGCGGGTCATGGTCAAGTTCATGATCACGGTCCTGGCTGCGGCGTATGGATGAAGCAATGCTTGTTTGCGACCCTGCTGAAGAAGCACCAAACGAAGGCCGTGATGACCGGGATATTGCTGCTGCAGCTACCTTGGCATTGCTGGTGGTTGTGGCTGATGAAGAGTTACTAGCAGCAGCCTCTGGCCAGATACAGTCGAGTTTATTGCGTTTGCAACCGCTGCAGATTGGTTTACTACAAATCA
Organism: Fusarium cf. aywerte; assembly: GCA_011034095.1. Classification (NCBI taxonomy): domain Eukaryota; kingdom Fungi; phylum Ascomycota; class Sordariomycetes; order Hypocreales; family Nectriaceae; genus Fusarium; species Fusarium cf. aywerte. The sequence continues at coordinate 809,510 of WETZ01000013.1, read as the reverse complement.
ATCACGTAAGTTTTGGGTGTATCACTTTTAGGTATAAGCTTATCAAGATACCTCTCATCACACTTCTTCTTGCGCTTCCTACAGGTAAAGCAGCCCGTCCTACTGCGGATTATGGGCATAGGACGCATACCTGAGGAAGAAGGAGCCGGGTTTGATGGCGACATGGTTATGGGGAGTGGAGTAATAGTAGGACAGATGACAATCGGTCGGTCTGTAACTCGGTGACAAAAGGGACCGGTCAGGGAATAAGGTAAGGCAAGGTAACGGTAGTAGAGCGCGGCGCGGTTACAGCACAGCACAGCGCAGCGCAGGAACACAGACACAACACAGACGATGCAGTGCAAGCAAGGCCCAAGCAACGCAAAGCAAGGCGAGTGCCGTAAATCGGATCGTGGCTCCGGAATAAGCGAGTGGAGTCAGCAAGTTTGTTTGCGGGGGGGAACAGAGAGAAAGAATCCTTCTAGACTCCTCGACTGAAACTAGTTTACCCTACACCTCGCATCACCTTTCGTCCTTGGCTGGTACACACACTTTGTCTGTACCTTCTATTCACCGAGTCAAGCCAAGCCACCTTCCTTAAACTGTTCTAGACAAAACAAGCCAAATCCTGGAAAACAAGTACCCTCAGGTAACTCACGTCCGGCCCTCCAAGACAATCCTCCCAGGGGTCATGTGGAACCAGACCAGACCAGCCCCTCCAGATCTCCCTCGACTCAGTGACGACGTTCCTGATAAGATTGACTCGGTGACATTGAACCGGCCGTGGAGGTACGTACCTTTTGTACGTCTTTCGAATCTCATGCTCCGATCCTGGAACTCATGAGCCGAAGCGGCGAACATGTCGGGGACTCTTTATTAGATCTTGGAACTGCCTTCTTTTAGTCTGAAGCCCATTATTCGAGAGCTGTCGCTGTGTCTATCTGGTTTCCATCTTCCATCTTTTTTTCTCTCTTTCTGCTCAGTTCATCAATTTTACGATACCCCCAACAGTAATCATGATGAACATGAGACTTCTTCGGCAGCAATGCCTTCGCAGCAAGCCATCTCTGGCTACGCGCATTTCCACAAGAGGTTTTGCATCTCAGAAAGATGTACGATTCCTCATTGAACATACATTCACAATCATAACTAACAACTTTACAGCTCCTCGGCTCAAGCCTTGAACAAGGTGACCCTGAGATCCATGCCATTCTTAAGCGTGTACGTTATCTTCCTCTTACTATCAATTGGCATCTCTGACCCCTTTGTAGGAAGAGAAGCGCCAGAACCACTTCATCAACCTCATCCCCTCCGAAAACTTCACATCCAGATCCGTTCTCGATGCCCTAGGCAGTGTTATGCAAAACAAGTACTCTGAGGGTTACCCCGGAGCACGATACTACGGAGGCAATGAACACATCGATGAGGCCGAACGTCTTTGCCAAAGCAGAGCTCTCGAGACTTTCCGTCTTGACCCTGAGAAGTGGGGTGTCAACGTTCAGCGTAAGTCTCAATTACAACCTCATCATGACCAATGCTAACATTGCGAAGCCCTCTCTGGATCTCCCGCCAACCTCTACGCCTACTCGGCTATCCTCAACACCCACGACCGCATTATGGGTCTTGACCTCCCCCATGGCGGTCATCTCTCCCACGGCTACCAGATCCCTGGCAAGAAGATCTCCATGATCTCAAAATACTACGAGACCTTCCCCTACCGACTCAACGAGGAGACCGGCCTGATTGACTACGACAAGCTGCGCGAGAACGCCCTGCTGTACCGTCCCAAGGTCATCGTCGCAGGTACATCTGCCTACTCTCGCCTTATCAACTACGAGCGCATGCGTGCTATCGCCGACGAGGCCGGCGCTTACCTCCTGTCTGATATGGCTCACGTTTCGGGTCTTGTCGCTGCTGGTGTTATCGGCACTCCCTTTGACGACTCTGATATCGTTACTACCACTACCCACAAGTCCCTGCGTGGACCTCGTGGTGCCATGATCTTCTACCGCAAGGGTGTGCGAAGCACCGACAAGAAGGGCAAGCAGATCATGTACGATCTCGAAGGTCCTATCAACGCCTCAGTTTTCCCCGGACACCAGGGCGGCCCTCACAACCACACCATCACTGCCCTCGCCGTCGCTCTCAAGCAGGCCCAGACACCCGAGTTCAAGGACTACCAGGAGAAGGTCCTCACCAACTCCCAAGCTATGGCCAAGCAGCTCTCCGATCTTGGTTACAAGCTTGTTTCTGGCGGCACCGATAACCACCTCGTCCTCGTAGACCTCAAGCCCAAGGGCGTCGACGGCGCCCGCGTGGAGCGCGTCCTGGAGCTAGTCGGCGTCGCGAGTAACAAGAACACCGTTCCCGGTGACCGCTCGGCGCTCAAGCCGGGCGGTCTCCGTCTTGGAACGCCCGCCATGACGACGCGGGGCTTCAACGGCGAGGACTTTAAGCGCGTGGCCGACATTGTGGACCGGGGCGTGCAGATCACTCTGGCGGTTGATAAGGATGCCCGCGCTGCGGCCGAGGCCAAGGGCGCCAAGAACCCCGGCACTGTCAAGAACTTCTTGGAGTACCTGGGCGACGGTTCTAATGTCAAGGAGATTGCTGCTCTGCGCGATGAGGTTGCGCAGTGGGTTGGAGGATTCCCTCAGCCTTGGCTCAAGTCATGACGTCTTTTTTAATAAGTTGATAGCAAGATCATTCATTTTTGGCGTTAGGAAAATAGTATATTCATAGCAGAATTGACATGGCATTAAGATCATCTATTAGTAATTTATTCTCACGAATTTGTGATTTGTTGTTGCTGGCGTTTTCTTCATAGCTTTTTCCTCTTATCTCATGATGTTCTCATGGACTCTGCAATACAAGATGACACATGTACGTAATCAGCAACACATCAATGGTCACGCCAATCCTTTGTCTGACTGCTCCGATGATAAACATCCACTCAATTGAGTCAAAATTACATGATAAAAATTCCTTGTGCACTTCAAGTTCCGTTGTCAAACTCCGACAGACTTCCAATCCTCGGAATTCCATGAAAGCTTTCCCCGCATACCCAGAAAATTTCTAAGGGCCAAAGCTTTTTGCGATCTGGGGTTTTATCTATACATGACTCAGTGAAAGATACAAGTCTACTCTACCTGTACGAGTGGTCACTCCACCACAGATTGGCTGTCATGAGAAAGATAGCGAGTCAAAGTACTTACTCTGGTGGGGTTGCACAAGTACCTCAATGGCCTGATGAGCCCCCCTGTTCATCTCCCCTGGCGGATCCCATCTCCAACTCCCATGACGCTACGAAAACGCCTTCTTTACTGGGGCCGGACAGTGACTCCGAGGTACTTGTCCAAGGTAGACCGGAGCGCCGCCGAAGACGGGGAGGGAAACTCTGGGAGAGATAGTAAATGGGGAGAAAGCCAGTCTAAAATCATCATCACCATCTCACTCAACACCATCACCACCAAAGACAATACCTCATCCAAGACTCACCACACAATCACAATGTCTGGAATCTTTGCCCGTCAAGCTTGGGCTTCTGCCTCTAAGCTCCGATCTACTGCTCTCCGAGCACCCAAGGCTGCTTTCACCTGCAGAGTCAACAACATTGCTCCCCGACGATGCTTCTCAGTTTCTATGAACCGTGAGTCTCAATTCATCTCTCGTAGCATCAATTGAATTCTAACGCATTGCAGTCCTTGCTAGAAAATACACCGAGAGCCACGAGTGGGTTGACGTAGCTGCTGACGGCAAGACCTGTAAGTTCTCACATCATTTCTTCCATCAACATCTCAATTGACATTTTCAGGTACAATTGGCATCTCCAACTACGCTGCCGAAGCTCTCGGCGACGTTGTCTACGTGGAACTCCCCGCAGTGGGCGAAGAGACCGCCCAGGGCGAGTCCTTCGGCAGCGTCGAGTCTGTCAAGTCAGCCTCTGACATCAACTCTCCCGTTTCTGGATCTGTCGTCGAGGTCAACGACCCCATCGTCGACACACCTGCTGATCTCGGCAAGGACCCTGAGAAGGAGGGCTGGTTGATCAAGGTTGAGGCTGAGGACGTGTCTGTTTTGGATGGCTTGATGGATGAGGCTGCTTATACTGAGCATATCAAGGAGGAGCACTAAGCGGAAGCGATGTTTAATTAATGCACGTGATTTAAAAAGCAAGATATCAAGACTTTTCAACAAGGAATATTTTTTTTTTCTAAGACCTTCGCTATTAATTTCGACCTTTTGCCTTTTGCTGTGCGTTGATCTCTTATTCTGGGTCCCTAGTAAAAGATACAGAAAGGTCTTCAAAGCTCAAGCCTTCCAATTACGTACGCTTTGTCAGTGAATTGTCTTAAAGAATTAAAAGCAACAGAACAACACAAGTAAAGGAAAATCACTGCCAATCATAGTAGCGGCTTAAATATTGTAACTCATAAATTTGTTTGCTCTAGGTAGTTTTTGAACTTTTTCTCTAGAAAATCCATTCATCATATCTCGCATAAACTCCGCCAATACAGAGATGATTTCGCCATAGTTGAATAGCTTTCCAATAAACCATTCCAAATGCAACAGAACCCAATCATGGTTGAATATGATATCTCTTCCCCTCTTCGCTAAACCCAATTAATAAAAGCAATCGCTAGTAAACTTTATGAACCTGTCCCGGAAATCCATTACTTCTTTTTTTTCACCAGCCTACAAGTTCTCAGATCCCTCGACAGGAGGGCACGTGCAGAACAGGTTGGTGTCACCGTAGGCATCGTCCACTCGGCCGACAGAGGGCCACATCTTCTTCTCCCGGAGCCAGGGGAGCGGGTAGGCAGCCTCCTCACGGGTGTAGGGGCGGTCCCACTCGGAAGAGACAAGGTCTTCTTGGGGATGAGGGGCGTTGGTGAGGAGGTTGTTCTTGCGGGGAACCTTGCCGGACTCAACGTCGGCAATCTCCTTGCGGATCTGGATAAGAGCGTCGCAGAAGCGGTCGAGCTCAGCGCGGGACTCAGACTCCGTAGGCTCGATCATGAGAGTTCCAGAGACGGGGAAGCTCATGGTAGGAGAGTGGAAACCGTAGTCGGCCAATCGCTTGGCAATGTCGGCAACTTCAACACCGGCGGTGTCCTTGAAAGGTCGGACGTCCAGAATGAACTCGTGGGCGCATCGGCCTTGGGCGTTGGTGTAGACAACCTTGTAGTGGGGAAGGAGACGGGACATGATGTAGTTGGCGTTGAGGAGGGCAGTGCCGGTTTGCTTGGTAAGACCCTCTCCACCCATCATGAGGATGTAAGTGTGGCTGATGGGGAGGATAGAGGCGCTACCCCAAGGAGCGGCGCTGATGGGAGCAACAGCAGTGCTGTCACGCTCAGCACCAATGCGCTGAGGATCGATCTCAGGGTGACCAGGCAGGTAAGGAGCAAGGTGCTTCTTGACGGCGATAGGACCGACACCAGGACCACCACCGCCGTGGGGAATACAGAAGGTCTTGTGGAGGTTGAGATGACAGACATCAGCGCCAATGTCACCAGGAGAGCAAAGACCAATCTGGGCGTTCATGTTGGCACCATCCATGTAGACGAGACCACCGTGCTCGTGGACGAGCTCGCAGACCTGCTTGATCTCGGGCTCAAAGACACCAAAGGTGGAGGGGTAGGTAACCATGATAGCAGCAAGCTCGTCAGCGTGCTTGACACACTTAGCCTTGAGATCCTCAATGTCCAGGTTACCTGTCTTTCCGTCACACTTGACAGTAACGACCTTCATACCAGCCATGGCCGCGGAAGCAGGGTTGGTACCGTGGGCAGAAACAGGAATCAGGCAGACCTTTCGCTTCTCGCCAGAGCGAGCCTCGTGGTAGGCCTTGATGCAGCGAAGACCGGCAAATTCACCCTGAGCACCGGAGTTGGGCTGAAGAGTGGTGGCATCCATGCCGGTAATCTCGGACAAGTTCTTGGCAAGAGAACTGATGAGAGCCTGGTAACCGGAAGCCTGCTCGACGGGGGCGAAGGGGTGGATGTTGTTGATGCCGGGGTCGGAAACAGGAAGCATCTCGGTGGTAGCGTTGAGCTTCATGGTGCAAGAACCCAGAGGAATCATAGAGTGTACGAGAGAGACATCCTTGGACTGGAGGTGGTAGATGTATCGCAGGAGCTCGGTTTCGGTGTGGTACTGGTTGAAGACGGGCTGCTCAAGGTAGCCAGACTTTCGCTGGAGAGAAGCGGGGATCTCGTCATTGAGGAACTTGCCCTTGTCAGACTCGAGAGCGGCGTTGAAATCGGACTCGGAAACGCCAAAGACCTTGACGAGGTTCCCAAGGCTCTCGAGTGTGACACCCTCGTGGAGAGAGAAGCCAACCTTATCGTCAGCAACGCGGCGGAGGTTGATGTTCTGGGAATCAGCCTTCTCGTGAACCTTGGCAATAGCCTCAGGAGATCCCTTAAGAGTGACAGTGTCGAAGAGAACAGAGCCATCCTCACGGAGACCCTCAGTGTGGAGCTGGAACTCGCCCTTCTCGAGAATGAGGCTTTGGGCGAGACGGGTCTTGCTCCAGATATCCTGAGCGATAGTCTTGAGACCCTTGGGACCGTGGTAGACAGCGTAGAAAGCAGACATGTTGGCAAGCAGAGCCTGGGCAGTGCAGATGTTGCTGGTAGCCTTCTCACGTCGAATGTGCTGCTCACGAGTCTGGAGAGCAAGACGGAGAGCAGGCTTTCCGAGACGGTCCTTGGAAACACCGACGAGACGACCGGGAATCTTGCGCTTGTACTTCTCGGAAGTAGCAAAGAAGGCAGCGTGGGGACCACCGTAGCCCAGAGGAACACCGAAGCGCTGAGAGTTACCGATGGCGATATCGCAGCCAAACTCTCCAGGAGGCTTGAGCATGGTCAGAGCAAGCAGGTCGGTCGAGGCGCTGAGAAGAGCCTTCTTCTCGTGGACGATATCGGCGAGGGCCTGGTAGTCGTGGACACCACCGTGGGTATCAGGGTACTGGATCAGAGTACCAATGAGGTCGCCCTCGACTTCGCGGACGAGCTTGGAGTTGTCGGCGAGAACGTCGCCAATGACGAGCTTGATGTTGAAGCCCTCAGCTCGAGACTGAAGGACGGAGATGGTCTGGGGGTGGCAGTCCTTTGAAACGACAAAGACCTTCTGGCCCTTGCCCTTAGGAGCGTTGGCCATTGACATGGTCATGGCCTCGGCGGCGGCGGTAGCCTCGTCAAGAACGGAAGCGTTGGCAATATCAAGACCAGTCAAGTCGGTGATAAGAGTCTGGAAGTTGAGGAGAGACTGAAGGCGGCCCTGGCTGATCTCAGCCTGATAGGGAGTGTAGCTGGTGTACCAAGCAGGGTTCTCAAGAACATTGCGCTGAATAACAGCAGGAACAAGAGTTCCGTAGTAACCAGCACCGATAAAAGATTCGTAAACCTTGTTTTTCTTTGCGAGTTTTCGCATCTCCTGCTGGATGTAGTGCTCGGTGCGACCATTAGCAGGGACAGTAGTCTCAGCGCCGCCCTCGTACCACTGCTCAACAAGATTAAGACCCTTTTGCTTCCTCCGAACCTGCGGGGGGATAGTCTGGTCGAGGAACTCCTCCATTGAGCTCACGGGAGGATCGAGCATCTTGAGCATTTCTGCCTGCTCGCTGTCCTCGCTACCAATGTGTCTCCGTGAGAAGAGCTCATGCTCGTGCAGCTTGGTGCTGCTCTGGGACTCGACGAAACGAGGAGCCTGTGTGGTGGCGGTAACTGAGAATGCCCTTGAAGCGCCATTGAGACGGATTGTTTGTGTAAGGCGAGGTTGAAGAGCAATGGGGGAGCGACGGGACTGACGGGCGAGCCGTTGTCCGATACGAGTAGCAGACATCATGATGGAAGATGAATGTTCCCCTCTTACACAGTTCAAGACTCGACTGGACTCAAACTATGGGATGATTAAAGAGTGAGAAAAAAAAAAGGGGGAGATGCGTGTTCAAAAATGTTATCAAAGAAATAAACAAGGTGTCTCACCCCAAAGTTTTAAGGGTATCAATGGCCGGTCATGGATGGATGGTCATGAGTGGGCGTATCGGCCGTCATGGTCCGATCTTGCAGCCGGTGCTTGTCTCCTTCTCCAAAAAAACAAAAATCCAAAACCCGCGCCCGGGAAAAAGGTACATGGAGGTACATGATCTGCAATCACCCAATTCCAGAAGGTCTTTTTTCTTTCTAGTAGTGACTCGGTGAAAAGGACGACTGCGCGGCAACTAAAAAAACTAAAAAGTAAAGCGCGATAAGTGTTGTGATTGGTCTGCTTTGACTCAGTGAAACCAGTGACTCGGTGAAAGATAAGTTGCCTTACCTTATCTTGAACCTGCCCTAGTTCTAGTTCCTAGGTACTAAAGCAAGGTATTCACCGAGTCAGCGGCCTAATGGGTAGCACTTGGGTAGTCTGCATTACAGTGGCCTCTCTTCACTGAGTCAAATGGACGGCACGGTACTACAACTAATCAGGTGGTCGGCGCACAAAGCCGTGGGTCCTAGGGAAATCCAAGACGTTATCACCAATATCCTTGTTGGACTGAATTATTACTTCCTCGGTCTCGTAACCGAAACCTGGGGTCCGAGTTCGGGATGGTCTGGCCGTTCCTTGATAAGGAAGATCGGTCGGTAGTCGATGTGAATTTGACATGACACTCCTTCTAGAAGAACGCCATGCATCTTTTGTTCTTGCATTGTGACATTTTTAGACTCCCGACGTAATTGACTATTCACGGAATTCCGGTCAAGAAACCCGGGGTTACAGCGCCGGAATACAGGTACCGTACCGCTCCGTTAGTGGATCACGGGGTCTCCAATGTCCGCTATCTTGGTCAAATGGCTTAGGGTAGCCACAATTGACTCCACGTTCTGTATTTCCAAGACTACATCGGACAACGCTCGAGTCGATAATCTATTTGTTCACCTAGTCTTTACTCTGAGATGACAGCTTGCGATTTAAGCGATATGTATAACAATTCTATTGGCCAAGATTAGTTGAAGTGTCGTGGTAAAAGAAAACATGACCGTATCATCAAGTAATTGGGGTCAACATTCATACGGTTTTCTTTGTAAAACTGTCGGTTTAACGAACTCCGAAATGTTCTAGATAGATTGAGCAGAAAGCATACAATTACCTTTCAAATGCGCTATGATAGTCTTTTAGTAAGGCGAAACATATTGTGGGCGTTGAACACGAACACCAAACAAAGAAAACATCGCGACAACTAAAGAACACTGCAGCATCTGAAAATAACAAAGAGAATCACGAGCTTGTGCCTTTGTAGAGGATCATGGGCTTTACAGGGTTCTTTGTACTGTGAATATGCATTGTACTCAGCTCTTCAGTAGCTGCCAAGTACAAAATGAAGCACGCAGAAGCGCACTGGTCCTACATTTCCAGCTTTAACGTCCAAACGACTCTATCATTACTTGACAAATTTAAACATGGCAACGGAAAACGCACTTTCAAACCCTCTCAGAGGTGCACCTTTATGTAAGAAACACTTTCAAGACCACGCTCTTACCCACATCGCAAAATCAAAGAAACCAAAGATCATGACAAAACTTTCAGAACCAACTCGGATCCAGCCAAAAAGAGCTGCAAAAGACAAACATCCTCTCGCAGAAACTAACAAGAGAAAGGGAAATTCAGAAGATGAACTATCTATTCCTACCTCAAAGCGCAGAAAAACCAATGACTCCATGCGCACCAAGAAGTGGAATGTTTTCATCGATCTATTAGAGCAGCAAGCAGGCGAGCTAGCTGAGCAAGCCAGAGAGAAAGGTCCTCACAACTGCTCCTTTGGTCCAGTGCCGTGGGAGTGCCATATGTGCACGTCTGACTTTGCCGACTTTGTGGTTGAAAAGCTTGCGATTATGAGGTCCCAGGCCCCTGTTGCCAACATGGCTACTACTGGAAAGGTTCTAAAACTCAACTCTAGAAGGGAGTTTAAAGAAGGAGAAATGACGACCTTCGAGTGGGAGGGTTTGTCGTATGTCATCGATGCTTGCAGGGCTCCCATGTTCATGGTTCTCTGAAGAGAAGATGTTGTGCTAATATCTAAGCACCACGACTTTCATTTACCTCTAGCATTAGTAATGGCAAGTTAATATATATCTGCGAGATTGTACCCAGTATCAGTGAGCCGAGCTTCGAGAGCTTTCGTCTAAATATGTGTTTGCGATAGAGAAATCAAATCAGTATTTTGGATAGGATTATGAACCTATTACACAGCCGAGTAGTACCAATAAGATATTCGATAAACTAACTTTGCAAACATGTTGACAAATCTATTTGTGAAATGTTGATAGCAAGTGTTTATATCAGTATCTCAGGAAGACAGGCAACAAAGGATGTATGAGCGGGCTGTGTTCGAACCGTGATCAACAATGAGACATACAGCCGACTTCTGCCGGACTGATTCAAGCTTGATTCATGACTTTCAAGTCATAAGTGGCTTGCATTCTCGTTATATGTAATAGTTGAGGGTGCAACTATCAGGTTGGTCATTTGTGATTTTCAAAATGTTATAACTTAAAGCTGACTTTTGAGACAGATACATATGACACCAAGTCATGTCCTGTGACTCCAATGCAAGCCACTATCGAACACAAATCCCCTATCGAATAGTGAGACATGTGAAAGAAGCAAAACCAACATTCAATTTTCTTGAGGTTACCATCGCTTCCATCGAGGCATCTACGTGACTGCATGGCTTCCAATGGGCTTGAAGTAGTTGAATCACGGCAACAGGCCAAATATACACCATTTTCGTGGCAAGTTCTGGTGTATTCTCACGATCTACTGTGTCATGTCATCTCTGTTCAGTGAAATTCCTTGCTTGTTGGACCCCTGCAGGGAAGTCAAGGTGGCTTGAGGGGCTTATTAAGGCTTGCTGAACGAAGGTAGGGCGACGACAGCTGGAATGCATGTAATCATATTTGGATTGTATGTACCGTAAGCCATTTTCTCCCTTCAAAAGTCGCTACCCATTAACCCCGTCAATAATTCCAGCCATCTATGTTGAGTTGTACAGCCTGTAACCCATGAAACCAGTGATTCGTACCCTAGACGCCCGCGCAGAAGAAACTCAAACTGAGGGCGTCTATGCGACTTCGATGTCAAGAACATTTGACTTGTAAGGTCCCGTTAGAGTTCCGTTGATAGGTGTTCCCTCCTCAAATTTGCTTGGATCGATACCCTCCCTCTCCTGCGTCCACACAGCTGTCCAAGTACCCTTGAGCTGGACCGTCGCACCCTCAAAGACCATCTCCATCGGGACAACAGGCTCTTGTAGTGTGAATTCCCAGATGGCAGTTTGGCCAGCTGCAATCTCAATCAGGGTGTCGTCAAGCGGAGGCCACAGCCTGGAACCCTCAATCTGCAGAATCTCCAACGGTTTGCTGTCGCCTTTGGGTGTGATGTACAGAGTACCGAGCTGAATAGCCAATGCATCCAACGGCGAGCCGTAGCTGAGAAGGGTGACAGGGTGCTCATTGTTGTTTGTCACGGCGGCGCGCATGAGAACCGGGTCCTTTTCCTCCTGCGAAATGGTAACATCGAGATTGCGCAGCGCAGAAGGCATTGTGAATGATTGCGCTACTGAAGAGACAGAGTCGGTGGGCGTGAAGACGGCGATGAAGATTATGGCTGTTGTTATGCCGATGAGCAGACGTAGAAACGAAGATGCCATCTTGTGTGAGAGGGGAGTAGATAGAATGAGTGGAAGCTTTTCAGTGAAGTGACGCGGTGTTGGAATTGACGTCAGGCAGTAAAAAAAAAGCTGGGAGATGAAAATAAGGAACAAGGAATTGTTCAGTCCCGGTGTCGAGTATATAATAGCATAAAGGATAGGTCAGTAGGTAGTTGGAGTGAATGGAGAATAGAGAAATTCAAGGTTAAATGTTTTCCGTGGGAATAACTTCAATAAAAAGCTGCGGACCTTGGCCATTGGGGTAAAGGCAAGGGGGAAAGAGAGTTAAGGTAAGGTACGCGTAAAACTAAGCTTCTAATGCAGATTTTCAGGGGTATGTGCATGTATCATCTGCATGGCATTCAATTCATTAATCACACGTGCATTCTTGCTTGCTACGCCGCCGTGATATTAGATCCTCCCTTGTAAAGGAGAAGAATTATTACCAAAAAAGGGACCATCACATATTTTGTCAGCCAGACTATCACTTATATTAGACTTAGAGATTCCTCAACGGTCTGCGCTATTAGAGTTGCGATCTAAAATCCACTCAATTTATCGCTTGTTTAGACTTTAAGCGTGCGCTTTGATCAACTGTTAAAACCCCTCCCTTTCGTCGGATTTTATGAGTTGAGGGACATCGGTCTCGAGCTGAAGAACGGGGAATGAGAAACAATGGACAGGGGTCTGTATACCCAAATCTATTAAAGCAAATCATTAACAAGAAGAGGTCGCGTGGCCCAATGGCAAGGCGTCTGACTACGAATCAGAAGATTCTGGGTTCGATCCCCAGCGTGATCAATCTTTTGCTGGATGAGTGAGTATCCTCACATATCCACTATTTTTGCCAATCGCAAAGAAACCATTTTTCGTTGATCTCCCTTCTCGTCTTCCTGTTCCTGTTTCTTTGTCCATTCGATCGTCATGCCAATACGGTCGGCGTCAGGCAAGTCTTCAGGACCACACAAAACTCTACTGCTAAGAGTATAAGAGCCAAGAATGGCGAGTCAGTCTACGGATTTTAGATCATTCTCTCAGATGTTCGTTGTTTTTTAACTATAGTTTAGCATTAAAACACACTTATGCATTCTAGGTCGGTCCTTCGATGAGCGACTTGTTCTTTGAGCACATACTCAGATATGAGGAACCCATCACGTCTGTCGTAAACAACATCAACCCCTTTTAGTCACTGCTTGCTCTATGGATCATAGCTATCTGAGCTCTCCTACTCCCAGCCATATGGGTAAGAGTATCTCACTTGTGGCTTAGATCTGGGGATGCTTGTAGAACTACTTCTCTTGGTAGGTGAGTGTTGGTGGTGACTTAGTGGTCATGAGCTTCCTAGTCGCAATATACATGTGGCGATCGTCTCTTTGGGCAATTCACTGTAAGCACAGACAACACAGACTTGGAAAAACGCCTCGGATGGCCTTGGCGTTTCCACCTATGGCGGGTATGACTTGCAGCCAGGGAGGCCTCTGCTCTGGCGTATCATAGTGGTAAATGTCGATACTCGAGTAGACGCGATTGATTGTGCACACGATTGCAACGTTGCAAACGTCTTGCAATCCTAAAGTGCTGCACGTAAGGTCACGAGGTCTTCCGTGAACATGGTATTGCACTGAAGCATATACAGACATGATAGTTCCATCAACTAGTACGTTACTCAGATAGGTCTAGTTAATGACTCGAATGAGGCGGGTCGAGAGAGTGGCAGGTATATCCACAAATCTATGACCTTGAGCCTCTCAAGGAAAGGGACTTGAGCTCGGGTTAGATCAACGGAAGTTGCAAAACACAGGCTACATGGGATCATCATTGTTTAGAGACATGCATACGCTAATCAGATGTCCGTTCCAAGCTCAGCCAGTGCTGTAACCAGTGTGTACATGACGTGTCTCTTATAAAACCTCCCGTATGCAAGAGTCTCTCGATGAGAGCAAGCACAAATTGCAGCTCATCATCCAAGCCGATGCTCTTACAACTGATGATTACCCAACTCAGTTCTCAACCATAAGGCACTCCCTGTGCACTCACTCCACGTGGGCTTATTACAGACCTCAATAGGAATACCTAAAGACGCTGAACAAATTATGCTCTTGAACTCGGCTCCAGTGGGTCTGTTTGACTTAGAGGATGCTCTATATCGGGAGTTTCTTGGCTAACTAAGTACCGTATTAAGGGCTCGCGCGTGACGAAGAACAACTTGGACTTAGAGACATGGTCTCGAACGAAAGACAGGGTGTTACAAGTAGTTGCCCGAGAAAATTGAAAAGTAGACCCCGTAGCCCAAGGACCAGTCTGGTGAATAGATCTGAGGAGAGTAAGATAACAGGCAGTGCAAATCGTGCTGCCATGTCATGACGAGCCATTTGAGTATCTTGTTCAGCTTAAAAAGCTGATTACCGAAATGTTCACCTGCTGTCCATAGCGCTCCGCAAACATACGGTAAATTGTACAATCACCGGAAGACATCATCAATTCGATACAACTCCCAGTCATTTCAAGCTCGGTGTACCAACTAACACTGATCAGCAGTTCTTGTCCCTACAGATCACAAGCAGTTGCTTTAATTGTAAAACGGGATCGATACTACTCACTCACCTGTTATGCGAATCATAGACGTTCGAGGCCATTCCATCCATCGTCCACGCCAAGCATTTAGACCTTGTTCTTAAGATGATCTACTAATGTAGAATTTTCGATCTCTCGTTTACGGGTTTATTGTTAACGAAAATGATGATTATGACATGTTCCTTTTCTGTTCCGTTAGTCCAGGGTGGGTCGACCATCCATCCTTGTGACGATGCTACAATCTGTGTTTCGGAAACGGGTGAGACAGGCGGTTTGGCATGACGCCCGGACCGGCACTTGGTCCTATAATTTTGTTATTCTTGATCTCCCAGATGGACTAGATTGACGATTGAACTCATTAAATAAATCTCGATTGGAGAATCTTCAACAGATTGCCTTCAAGATGGAGGGTACAAGTGCTTGTTCTATGCCTGTCTCACGCCAACTTTCTTTTAGCATCTCTCGGAGAATTAATCTATTTATAAATAAACCGCCAAGAACCTTGATGATGAGCTTTGTATCAAACACATTGAACAACGGTAACCGAAACGAGACCCTGATACTAACACCCACGGTCCACCATCAGGCTCAAGCATCTAGATCGCAATCATCCCATACCCCTGTCCTCAAAGGCTGAAACTAATCAACACCAAACTCATTATAAGTAATCCGTTGGACGCTTCATAATGCTTTATCCCTCTTTTCTTACAGCTCTTCTTCGACGTTTCCCTTGTTTCTTTTCAACTTCATACATTCATTTACTTTTTTTGCTTCACTACAATCGCTCATTAATTTACACTCCTTTTTTATAACCTCTTTTTGTTTTTTACGATCTGGTCTATCGTTCATTATGAAGTGGCTTGCTGGTCTTGCTTTTGCCTCTATGGCTGTTGCTGCGCCCCTGGCGGACAAGCGCGCTCCTACGCCTTTGAACGTTGAACTTCAGATGCAAGGAAATTCGAAGATTAAGGCTGTTGTTACCAATAATGGCAGGAGCAACTTGAAGCTGCTCAGGATTGGAACATTCCTTGACGAAGCTCCTGTTGAGAGGGCTCAGGTTTTCTCTGCTAGTGACTTTAGCGCTACTGCTGGTAAGATTTTTCGGATGAGATGCGCAAAGGGACATTGACTTGGATGATATTGGATGTTAAATAAGGAGTGCGGTGCTGTTAGGATCAAGTTGATCGTGTATCATGTATATCAACAGCCACCTGGATATCCTGTTTCTCATTTACCAAGCATTGTCCTCTCCACTCATCGTCGCTCCTAGTGTTAAACACATACTAACACCTAAACAGTGAAGAAGCCTGTTCCCTTTGATGGCATTTACATCAACCTCGACGCCTCCATGCTTGACGACTCTGCCTTCCAGAACATCCCGTCCGGCGGATCCTACGAAGTCAGCTTTGACATTGCCGAATTTCACGACCTTTCCGCAGGAGGAAAGTTTAGTATCCTCTCATCCGGCGCCCTTTCTTTCGCCCCCGAGAACTCGACTGAGCTGATAGGCTCTGTTCCCTTCTACTCCAACCAACTCGATGCCGAAATCGACGGCCCCCAGGCCTTCTCTGTCCGCACAGCTTTCCACAGCAAGCGCGCTCAAGTTCAGAGCGACTGCAACGGTGACAGACTTGCACAAACGCAGGCCGCCCTGGCACAATGCCACACTCAAGCTGTCGCTGCTCAACAAGCTGCTCTAAACGGTCCTGCCGACAAACTCGAGGAGTACTTTAAGAGATCTGATCCCGCGACACGAGCCACCGTGGCCGACGTTTATGCCAAGATCATCGGCGCGTGCGGAACTATTGATGCTGGAGACATGCGCTACTACTGCAGCGACGTGTATGGAGCGTGCAAGAACGGTGTTCTAGCGTATACTGTTCCAAACGGCAACTACATGTCATACTGTAACTTGTACTTTGACCGTTTGCCCACCTCCACGACAAGCTGCCATGGTCAAGATAAGGGTAACACCAACTTGCATGAGATGACACATCTTCATCAGATCAAGGGTACTTCAGATTTCGGCGGTTACGGGTACAGCTTTGTCCGTAGCTTGACAGCTGAGCAGAACATCAACCACGCTGATACATATGCTCTATACGCCCAGGCTGCTTCTCTGCATTGTTAATTGGTTATTTTGGACATCACAAGTTGTGCTCAACGTAGGGTTATGACGAGGTTCTTGTATAATATTTTGGGTTATTAGGATGCACAACGAACGAGTGTGGTTCGAGGACAGAACCCATCAATGAGCAATCGACTGAATCGCATACCGTGAATCCTGGTTTTGAGCTGTCGCAACAAGGCGGTAAACTAACCCTCGCTTGAGGAAGTGGATGTCATGTTATATCTAAACTCGCCGATGTGACGTATAACACTTTCGTACGTCGACCATTTAAGCAAAGTCATCCCGACAAAGCAAAGTTTAGACACCGACAAGAGGACTCGCTCTGACAGAAGAACCAAGGGTATCCTGTCCGCCATCCGACACTAGTCGAAAATTTCGGCCAACAATGCCAGACACAACTGGACCGTGAGGAAGCGCTACCTTGAAAACACTGCTGAAACGAGATGAAGGGAAGAGTGGAACGGAAGAAAGAAAAGAAAGAGAAAAAGCCGAGCTGGCATCTGCAGGACAGCCGGAGACTAACATAGACCAAGGCACAAAGAAAGCGGTCCCGGGTGTAAGGCGTGCAGGGATCCATCGTGTTTGGTCGTCGGAGGATTAAAGATAAGCTAGATCGAAGCTGGATCTTGAGGAGAGGTCCAGACTCCAGAAGGGCTGATCAGGTACCAAGGAAACAAAGAAAGAGGATGTTGCCCAATCTACAGTAATATCGGATCCAGCCGAAGCATTCATGATGATCACTCCTGGGGACAGTACAGTACCTGTAAGGCCCAGCAATTCCAGGTTTCACGTTTGTGAGAGCAACCAGAACACATTAGAGGGGATGATTGGTTCGGAGATTGACTGTTTAAGCGGAGACAAACAAGGTCTTGTCGGTTGGTGACCCGACGTCATCGTACAGAATGTCCTCCCTCCGAGAGAGGTCCTTGCTTTCGCACGACAGCTTCGTTCAAGGATGGATCTGGTCAGAACGAGTCAGAATTTAGAGGCAAACATTCCGAGTCCCCGAACAAGTTTGTTGTTCAAAGAAGCGCTCGGTAAAAAAAAACTTGGGAACAGGACTAGTTGTAATTGTTGTACATAGTGGCACAGACATCATCGCGGCAGTTGACGATTGGAATTTCCAAATATGGCCGGCCTGTCAGCTCTCAATAAAGACATTGGTGATTGCCGTATTATGTTGTGTAAAGAAAAAGAGCTACCCAAGCGGCGAGTTGGGTCGCGAATAACGTAGTATTCATGATCAAAGGGAAAAAAGACGGCCTGTGCCGTTGGCGGTGGAGCATCTAGGAGAGTTAAAGCAGACCGAGAAAGACAAAAGAGAATTGAACTGAGGCTCCATAAAGTGTCGAGTTTAGCCCGAATCAGGGGAGGACCCTGCAGGGTGAGGAACTTTGTTCATAGGTGGGTTGCGGGCAGTCTGTTATCTTAAAGATGGAGATGGGTAGTACAGTGAGTTGGTTGATGGAGATGCCATTTTTAGAAGAGCGGGTTGTGGTTCTGGCCCACGTGATGATCATCTTTCTTGGAAATGTAACTTTACAGTAGCTCTTAACAGATGGATTTCATTGTTATTTTTCTGTTGGAATTATGGACTTTGTATGGTTTTTACAATTTAACAAAGTATCCAGCTACTAACATACACTCACTGCCTCAAGCAATCCCAGTCCCTGCATTCATGTGCCATATAATCCGGCTTTTGGCTGTGCCGGCCCACTTGGCTTGTGCTTTGGGCGTCGAGACCATCTGTCGAAGCCCTTTGGCTGAGGAGACTTTCTTTGTGCAAGAAATGGCTGTGTACTTTGTACTAGGACAAGTACGTAACGTTTCAACTGATGCATCATCATAAGCAATGAGACAGCAATAATTGAGACCCTTTCGAGGCCAGAACAGACCAGTTCATGTTGTACAGTTCTTGACTCTATCAGGTGTCTTGCTCTGTCTCACAAATTATCTAGGGTCTCATCACAGGGCGTCATCAGCTGGACGGTCAAGCAATCAAAACTCCAGGGCTCTTCCCTCACACAACTGTACCTCTCAGCCCCCTGTACCAGCAGCTAGCAGTCCGTCCAGCGGAAGTGCAATTCCCCACTAGACCTCGTTCGGCCCTGGAATGTCGCGACAAGCGGGGTCAGGTCTCAAGCTGTCAACGTCATCGGCCATCTTTACTCATTCACCCTCCATCTTGGCTCATCCAATCCCCGTTGAAGCTCGATACGACTAATCCCCTGGTCTTTTCCCTCCATCTCCTCTCCTCAAGTCACTTATCCCACCCACCCTCCAGTACATTTCCTCTCTCTTCTTCCTTTCTTCTCTTCATCATCGTCTTTTCATCTTTACTCGATACCCTTACGACAGAGGCGTCCGTCGCCTAGATCACTAACACCAGCTTGCACACGACTTGCTAAGCATTTAATACGTTTCGGTCTGGTTTGAGCAGCCACAATCACAAATCACCCAACACTGCAAATCGCCCGTTTCCATCCATAATGGCCGAACGTTGGGATCGCGATCGCTTCGAGCGGATGTCCAAGGACCGCTTCGATGATGATCGCTCATACACACGCAGCACACGAGGCCGCGACCACTCAGACGAGCGACATGACCGTCGACCTGGCCGTGGTTATTATGACGAAGACGACATGGTCCGTGACCGTCGCTACTATGGCGATGATTCTCGCTACCCACCTCAACCTCAGCGAGAACGTGAGAGAGATCGAGATTTTCCTCCTCCCTGGGCTCGCAGAACTGATGTCCTAGAGAGGGAACGAGAGCGAGATTATCCTCGCCGCGAATCCCCTCCTCGTCGACCTGGTTTCCTCCGCAGACAATCGTCCCTTGACACTTATGACCGCCGACCCAAATTCTTCGACCACCGTGAGGAATACCCACCACCTGCTCGCCGAGAGGATGTTCGACCTCGAGATGACTACCGTCCTCCTCCTTATCAGCCCATTCCTCTGCCCAAGAGCCGCGGACTGCCACCACCTCGCAGGTACAACGACGAGTATTATGACGACATCAAGATTGCCGAGCCCGACTACTACGGTGACGAAGACTACAGATCCATGCCTGAGCGTGTCCGTGAGAGAGAGTACACTCGATCCCGCAAGAGCCGTGGCCGTGGCCGAAGCCGCGAGTCTCGTTCTACTCGAACTCGCTCAGTTCGAAGCAGCTCCTACGGTTCCAGTTCTAGCCGTACTTCCAGCAGCAGCGGAGGTACCACAGTGAGGAGCGAGTATCCCAAGAAGGGCAAGACTCGCATTCCTGCAAAGCTTGTTTCCAAGCGAGCTCTCATTGATCTCGGATACCCATTCTTTGAAGAGGTCAGTTTGATGTTTCGAGCTTAGTACATCCTCTAACAAAATCTAGGGCAACACAATCATCGTGCAGAAGGCTCTGGGTCAAGATAACATCGACGAGCTGCTCAAGGTCAGCGAGGATTACAAGAAGGGTAAGTTACTTGGTGTACTTTCTTTGAACTCAACTAACCCGAAACAGTTGAAGCTGAGATTGCTGCTTCCCGAGAACCCAAGGTACCCACAGCTGCTTTGCCTGCACCTCCAGAGAAGGTGAGGGAGCCTACTCCTGAGCCACTACCAGCAAAGACTCCTCCACCTCCCCCTCCTCCTGTTCAGGAACCACCTACTCCTGCGCCTCCCGTCCAGGCAACTCCTGTGCCACCGGTCGTTCAACCTCCAGTCCAACAGGCGCCGCCTCCCCAGCCTATGCCGATGCCGATGCCCACGCCGGCTGTCCATTATCAACCTCCCCCACCTCCTATGGCCCAGCCGATGCCTCATCCCGCTTTCTACCAGACTGGACCCCCTCCAGGTCCTCCTCCTATGGGACCTCCTCCTCAAACTGTCTACGACTACGAGGAGACTGTCATTCGAGATGCTTCGCCATCTCGAACCTCGACTACAATGTCAAGCTACGACTCTTACTATTCCCGGGATTCTTATCCTTATCACCACTACCCCGAGGAGGTTGTCGTTCGATCTCGTTCCCGATCTCGAAGTGGTAGAGACATTCGAAAGGAGATCAAGGCTCTCGAGCGTGAGCTGGCACACCGACCCAGAGGCCGCTCCACTGGTGGAGAGCTCGTCCGTGCCGAGCGCTTGCCTGATGGCCAATTGGTCATCAGAGAAGAGCGGGTTGAAGAGGTGGTGGAACATCGCAAACCTCCTCGTATTGAGAAGGACAAGAAAGGTAGGATGTCCATTAGCGTACCTAAGTACCGTTAAAGGTGCGCCTTTATGTTGTCTTGTATTCTATTGAGAACGTGTGGCTGACTTGGCTGCACAGGACCTCCCCCTAAGCTCATGCGGGCCATGTTGTCTACTCTGACTTGAGGTTGTCTACGAGACGAGCCTGTGAACGAATATGAAATTGATCGGAAAAGAATATGGAAACGGCCTCGACGGCTTCTGAGCGGCACCGAATTATTTTTTGATAACAGTATACGTTTGTCAAGCTGGATATAAAGGAATTTGGTATGTATATTTGATGGATATATTTTACTTGAGAAGATTTAGACGAATTTGGTTGGGTACGGGAGTCTTTGTTGGAAAACCCTACATCATTAACGAATTTACGACATTTGTAATGACAGTTGATGTGCCTTTACGAACATGTGTGCGACCGTAAATGTGAAAGGTTGGGCAGGACAACTGGAAGTCCTGGGTTTCTCAACACTGAACATTGAATGAAGATGAGTCCCTCTAGTCTATGACTTTTTCAACTCAAATGCACCAGTGGCTGGTTGTTTCGTTTCCCTTGGCCACGGTATGTCCCTGTCTCTTCAATAGGGTAGGTCTATAACTCGGGAGGTTAAGGCCAGAGATTCGCATGTAGTCGCAGTCACAGAGCAGTAGACACAACAAGGGAAGGAACAGATTAGAAGCTGTTAAAGGTACTGATGTTTTGTATTTTATATCCCTACAAAAAATAGAGAAAGAAAAAAAAAAGGTAGAGTGACATTGACTGGTTATTCGTCTTTGATACTTCGACAGTCAAGAGTGACCAGCGACAGAGGCGGCAACTGTTCTTTCCAGTACTGGAACATTCCATAGTATGATTTACCAAAGCTCTCAGATAAACTACAGTTGGTCCAGAACGAGCAAGAGTTTTCTAGTTAAGTGCTTGCATTGTCTTAATGAATAGCTTTACTAACAACAGTCACATGGCCTGAACCAGTTCCTCACACATCCTCAACACCATCCCGTGACTCTTCCCAATACAAACAAGGCTGAAACACATAAACTACGACCTTACCTCATCAAGACGCAATATTATCACAAAAAGTCCTTCTTTTGTTGGTGTCGCGTGGTTCACAGTTCGTGACGTCACATGCACCTTTTCAGCTTCGAAACCTCAGCATGACGACGTCACGACCAGGAACAAGATTTGGGGGGAAGAAGTTGTGATTAGAAGAGGGTTCATGATAAAAAGAGCAAAGATGGCCACTCTTGTTTTTCCAAAGACATAATCACATCCTCGACTCGACTCGATTCACACGTTCAAAATGGCAGTCACCAGCGCTATCAACGACCTCCTTGCCTCCATTTACGAGCTTCTCTCTTCGGTTTTTAACACCGTTTATTCCGTCATCCACTCTATTCTCTCGGCGGTTCTGGGCTTTGTTCAGGGCTTGTTCAATCTTGTTGGGGATGTCGTTTCTGGTCTTGTGGACGTCACCGGCGGAGTTGGCAAGTTTGTAGCCAGTAAGTTTCTCTACCATCATAAGATGAGTTGGCTAGGGACCGTTGCTAATGTGAATACAGGTAACGCTGCTATCCTAGCCATCGGTGCCCTTGGTGCTTTTGCGTATGTGAGATATACTGCGCAGGGAAAGAGTGTTGCCAACAAAAAGACTCAGTAAGGGTTTGGGAGCCATCAAGGAAATTAGTCTATTACTATTCGTCGCTTGATTGTGCAACATGGATTAATACAGTCTTGTTACTTTAATGTGTCTGCTTTGTTGGTTCGTTCCTAGATTGACATGCAGCTCCATCACAAGGTTACTTTAGCTCTGTAAATCACGTACCACACTTCACAGGGTCCTATGCTAAGCTTTTTTTTTAGTCGTCTTGTTGGTCTCGGACTAAATATTCCTGTCGGGAGCGCGTGTGTTGGCTTAAACGGACAAATCTAACTGCGACGTTGACAAGTTGACGGGACCAGATTGTTCAGTCGAATACCTGTTGTTATGTCTGTCTGTCTTTCGTACTCTGGACTTTTATCATCTTACAGCGGAAACAGCAGCCAATTTCATGTCTGTCATACTGCGGGCGCCCGACGGAATAGTGCATTACAAAGTGCAAATCGATGACTTGTTTGAGAAATTCCTTGTTTTCCGGAGATAAGTCTGTCCGTAGTGACATGGATGGATGCCCACATAATAGTCATCTCATCTCATCTCATCTATTGGGGGCTAAAAGGCGGGCCGCTAGGTTGACAGTTTATCTAGAATCCGTACAATAAGCATTCTTTTTAGTTATCCGTGTATATTCTTTCTAGTTCTCTGACATGAGAGGAGAGACGAATCAATAATGAGGTTGGTCTCTTCTGATTCGGGGGAGTTCTTGAGGCGGTATTGTGATAATCCTTCAGCTCGTTAATTATAGTCCGACAAGGATTGTGAATCCTTCGGAACAACACAGCCCCCAGATGCATGTCTCGTCGCTTAGAAGGCTGGTCGCTTTTGCCAATTGTCTGCAAAAACAGTGTCTGAATCTCTTGTATGAAAAGGAATTTTACTATACAAATGGCCTCAAGCTCGGCGGTAAAATCGACCATCTTTGAGCCATCTTCTGCCAGCCCTATTGAGCAGACCGTTAAATAACCGAGATGGGAGATCCTCACCCATGTGTCCATCCCTGCAAAGTTGAAGCACTAGTCTCCTCTTCCTCGTACGGTATATGGTCTTATTGGTTCTCATACCCATATCCCAGGACGGGCAGCGCGGCGCAGCGGTAACAGACACATACAGGGGTTGTATCACTGGTGCTTACTCTCAAGAACGAGATTCCTACGGTTTCTGCTTTTGGTAGAGGTTGATAGATATCTAGGAAGCCCCCCTGAGGCCCTCCTCACTCGTCTTACTTTTTCTCCGGTTCTGTTTTTGCTTGTGTCCCTCCTCAACACCACAGCCCTTCAGTCTTGGGCACTATACGAAATCGTCAACAGCCGCTTAATAACAATTACTCGACAATAATCATTAAACGACAGTTACCATGACGAGTTGCTTCGGAAGAGACAGGAATCAGGTTCTCAACCTCTTCGCCTGCGACCCTGACGGAGATCTCAAGTCCTGCTGTTCACCCGGTGATTCGTGCGCAAGCAACGGACTCTGCGTGTCGTCTAATAAGGATGCTTTATCGCCTTATTTTATCAATGGCTGCGTCGACGATAACTGGGATGATCCTACCTGTCTTCATCAATGTGATGGTATGTTGTTCTCACTTACAAGAGTCGCTGGTTGTGGGTTCGGTCTAACTTCTCGAAGAAAGAGAAAAAGACAGATTATACACAATTCAGACCTAATAATGTGCTACATGCTAACAAAGTTATGTGCAGATACCGGAAACGGAGTTCAGCCTTGCGGACCTGGCAAATACTGCTGTTATGGCTACGGTGGATGCGACTGCAACAATTCAACACAAGTCTTCACTCTAGATCCTGTCAAGATCGTAACGACCATTCCTACAGACGCATCTCAAATCGATGAGAAGACAGCGACGAAGAGCGATACCGCCACCACTTCTGGATCGAGCAGCACGACACAATCTACAGCCACACATACATCTACATCCGCCGCCGAGAGCGCATCTGCAGGCGGCGACTCAAGCAGCAGCAACGCGTTGCCTATCGGGTTGGGTGTAGGTATTGGAGCGGGTGTGTTACTTATCGGCCTAGGCGTTGGTTTCTGGCTGTGGAGGAGAAAGAAGAGAAACGGCGCCAAGTCAACTGCTTCGCAGGATTATATGGTCAAGCATGGAGGGGAGGATGTTAACACGCCGAATTATGGTCAATATCAACAGGTAAAGCCTGCAGAGCTGGACACTCACCATACTCCGTCTGAATTGCCATAACGTGGAGTAATGGGAAGGGAGGTGTCAATGGTGACTTTTCTGTACATATTATTTAATTTGACGTTCAAGCGCTGATAAATATACCCATAGATTAACTGGTGTGTGTCTCTTTTCTGCAGTTTCTTACCTTTCGAGATATGAGGTCTTATGGGAACCATAACATGACAGTCTTAACTCGGGACCGTCTTAGACATTTCTCGCCGAAGTTTCACTTGGCTTGACTATAACTGGCGATTTCCACATTTGACCGGGTGATCTAAGCCCTGCCGCTTAGCCTCAATGTTTAACCAGGCGACCTATACATTACTGACCAACTTAACGAGCGGGAACCATAGGTGTCACAGATCTATTCAATTGCTGACTCTCACTTCTCAGATGAACAATAGACATTCGAATAGTTGAGTCATTCTATCGGCAAAACTTCCCCGAGCTCATAGATCCTTGTATCGAGGTGGATACAAATCGTCCGACAACGGTTCAACCCCAGAAGACGCATGGATCAGCTTTATATTAAACACTACCAAAAGGATGAATCCTTCAAGAGCTTGGATGCCACTTGTTGAACGGTGATGCAACCAAGTGCCGGTATCGTGATTCATTATTGGCCACCCAAAGAACGTATGACCTGTATCGTAAATTGAGTTGCTTTGATGTGTTTCAGTTTGTTCAAGTTTTGGCTGTGTTCTCACTTAGGATCTACATTTGCCCATTTCGCTGGGGTTTCGTTCCATTCATCACACTCTTGAACAACGTCTTATATTCCACGATGGAAGTTCGTCGACATGAAGGGCTGGAGGTGTATACTGATAGCGCATCAAGTGCGCCAGAATCATATTACCATGGCTCCAAAGACCCTACGACGAATTATGTTCTTGCGATAGCATTGCTTTTGTGCAGGATATGTCGACGGCGATGAAGCAGCACGGGCCTAACTGTTGGTTGAAGAGAGGCACAAGGGATCTTTTCCCCGAGTCGGATAGATTGCCTAGGTTTTTGTATGCTAGGAAGGAAAGTCAGTAATGTTTATGAGTTATGGTATAGTTTCACTTAGTGTGTATTGTGAGGTTGATAAGTGGTGCTGGTTGCTGTGGCCTGGTAGTATACCTTGCTTCTAACGCTCCGTTTGACGGTGCAATATTACAATTTCACTTGGCAAACCGGCTATGCTTCACGTTCTTTGATGCATCTAGAAGCTTAATCATGATCGCTCGACCCACAACCCTGGCTCATGAAGCAAAGCAAAGCCAAGTACCCACGCCGTAACTGTGCATCTTATATGCCACGCGATGTTGGTGAGGCCTCCAGATGAAACATCATTTTAGATATGACCTCGTAGAAGATGTGGGCGAGACCCAAAAAGCTACGAAGATATGAACCTGAGATCAAAACGACACCAATCGTCGTAAAACCATTCCCCCTTCTCCCCAATACAATAAGAGAAGCGGGTTGCAAAATAACCTGCACATAACGAAGGCATGACAGAAATACTAGCCCAGCTCCTCGAATAAGTCGCCTAAAGCTATCCTAAGCTCTTTTGTCATCCCTTATGCTTTAGTATAATGGCAGGGTTAGTGTGCGGGTTATTTCCTGAACTGCCTGACTACGCAGCCTCACACCGCATCATCCCACTCTTGCAATTCTGGAAATGAACAATTGGACAGTTGCGCCGGCTATTTCCCTTTACATAGTATTGTTAAACCAACAAGTAATAGCTTGGGATGTAAAAAGTCTAGACTTGATGCTGATTTAGTGATACGAGAATTGGCTATGTATGCGATAAATGGCTCCGCTATGTCGGCTATGTTTGATGACGGGCTCGTAACTCGAGCTTTATCAGCCTTATGACATCGCATTCTGTAGATGGATAAGGCCTTGTAACATCGACAAATACCAGTCAAGGCGGGATCAACCTTTTACAGTGTATGATATTAAGTCGTTGATGTGAGAAGGTAGAGCAATACACATGATGGTTATCTCGAGACTAAACAATGTAACCTTGAATACTGAACGACAACTCACCCCGCACCATGCATAGCAATTACGCAAAATTACAATGGTTTAACCACAATCCACGCAACAATCCGAAAATGTTTGACCAAGCTGTTCCTCCAACCTATAGAGAACCCGATTCTACGCCGCAAGTGGCAGTGCCGACTACCAACAAGGGTATCCTTGTCTATGGCTAACACTTCATTGGCTTGTTTCTCAATATGGCTTTGCTATAAATCTTTCTGTAGATTACTACGCCTTGAAAGTCTCGAGGTTGTTACTCGTGACAGAATAGGAAATGGCCTTGGAAGAGTTGAAAGACATTATTATGTTATAAGAGCTTCGTGATACGCGATTCTTGGCTTCAGCTTTTCCACATATCTCTAACATTTACAATTATCCATTCTACAACGATAGTCTTGACATCTGAATATCTACAAACACAATCTTACTTGATTGGCCACTCTAAAAGAAAGACTTCTGGATCTATAGTTCAATACGGTCAAATGGACATTCAACGAAGTTACATACTCGCCTGCGCGATCATGATCTTCGTAGGTGCCTACATTCCCTCCATCTCCCTTTTCCTCAACACCCTCTGCACGGTGCGCAGTCAAAAAGACCCTGCGAGAAGAGCATTTACATGGCTTAAACTCGCCCTCTTTTTCTTCTCTGGGTGAGTTGACAGCATCTAACTGACACCCCGAAGGCTCGACTGACTATGTAGATACACCTTGTTCAATGCCGGCCAGTATATTGGCGTCTTCATTTATTATTCCATGTTTGGCGATATGGAGGATCCTAATGCCGACTACTCGAGATATTTTAAGGTGATGAAACATCTTAGTTGGGTTATGATGGTTTTCGAAGAACTCACTGTTTTCTTGGAGATGATCACTGGCGTTCTCGTTATGATCGTCCTCCTGCGTCTCATCACTGGCCTACGTATTGTCCATTGCAGTTGCACTGGTTCAAGTGGCAAGAAGCTCCGACTCGTTTCCTACGGTGCAGCCTTTGTGCTGGCTACTCTCATTCTGACTGTCACTGGTCTTCGAATCCGTCATGAAGTCGAGTGGAGCATGGCCAATATCGAATTTGCAGATGACTGTCTCGCCAAGGCGGTGCAGGTCAATTTTGCTTTCAAGGTCTTCCTTTTTGCTATTAACCTTGCCATTGTTGTCAAGGCTATCATGATCAAGAAGCAGACCAAGTCTGACAAAAGCCTTACTTGGGTGGGTTCATCTGTATATGCACGAAACGTCCAATACTGATCACGTCTCAGGCCTCGACTATGCTCGTCGTCGCATCTCTAGTATGGCTATTGCACACAAGCTTCGATATGGCTTCTGTGGCTGCCTGGAGGAACCTGAGCAGCAACGGAAGGGCCCGTTCCGTTGACTATCAGTTTTACTTCTCTATTTTCGAAGTTGTCTTTGGAATTTGGCCACAGTTTGTTGTTCTGATCCTGGTATTTATTGTAGGCCTCAAGAAGGATAATGGGATCTGGTCTGCGCAGAAGAAGCATCTGACGCATTTTGAGGAAGACGAACAAAATCAGGGATACTCGTACGCTGTCCCTGGGGTTCCAGAACCTGTCGCTCAGTATCATGTTCCTAAGGCTCACTGTTGAAATATCGGTCAGATTTCACGATAACACGATGATGATGAGAGAGGATATGAGCATGGTTTCCACAAATTTTAACATTGCGATAACTCTATAGTTCTTATGTAGTTTAATCACACCTTAGTTGCCAGCGTATCTATAAACATCTATAACGCCTCTTCTACCCATCTAATCCACATCCGAGAACTCAGCGGGCGCAACATAAGGACCAGCCTCGCCCATGGTACCAGTCACGTATCTGCCATGATCAGTACATTGAGCTCGCTTCATGACAGAAGACTTACTTTGTATGACTTCCTCGTGCAGCAAGCTGTCCCTTGCTATTGGTGAAAGTCACCTGTGTAAAAGCAAGTGTCTTGCCAATCTTATCCAGAGTAGCGATTCCTTTGAGCACATCGCCCGGGCGGCCTCCAGGGCTCAGATAAGTCACTGCCAAGTCAGTGAGGTCATATGTCAAAAGACGTAGGGTGCATACCGTTCAAGTCAGTTGAGACACCGGTGGCGAAGCGGCCCGTTGAAGCGACTGCGAGTGAACCGCCGAGATCTACAAGACTGGCGAGGGTGCCACCATGAAGGGTTTGAAGTCGGTTCTAAGTGATAGTAAGTAAAGTTAATGGTGCCAGGGGTAGTGATTGACGAACGGTGTGGCTCTTTTGAATGTCGAGCTCAAATTCGACTTTGCCTTCTGTAGCACTGAGAACACGGAACTAAGTTTTGTTAGAACGATAAAAGCAGCCGATTCCTAGCTAACATACATGCTTTCCGAGAAGTCTGCAGAGTGGAGTGTGGTCAGTGTTGGTCGAGGTGTGCCGAGGCCTCACTGAGTCTGAATCTAGGGGACCTACGTTGGCTCAAGACCTGAGTCTTTCATGAAAGACCGCATGACCTACAACACCATGGTATGTCAGCTTATCCATTTACACTCATGCAAAAGTATCATAGGAATGGCATTGGGCTCTTGAAGTCGTGCAGCTTGGGATGCAACTGAGACGAACCGCTTTAGTAAATTGGGTAGGATTGAGCTTTTTGGCCATTGTGATAGATTGGGTGAATCAATCGCTAGGTGCGGGCCAAACAGAATTTGTGAGTCGTATGATAAATGTGAGGAACTATATTCTGAAGTGTTGTATGAAAGATGTAAAAAGTACGCGACTCGGGATATCAATTCGGAGGTGAAGCTTGGATAACCGAGATCCGGGGTAACAATTGAACTCCCCGCGAACCTGTCCGGCCCCACATCGAAACTGACGTAATCAAGATTCATGATAAAGCACAAACGAGGCGATAAAGGTAGTGAGGATTAACTGTTAGACAGACACTGAAAGGTTATAATTGCATACTTCACTTTTATTACTCCTCAGAATCCAAATGCCATGTATCGCCAACACGGAATCCCTCAGGGAAGGGATCTGTATGACATTGTATGAGATCCAACATACCCCTCTGACAGCAACCTCGTCAATTATTCACTCGCCCGCTTAACCTTCATAAACACATTACTCATCCTTGGCCAACGCCATCATCCTTGAAGCTCTTGTACCGTTACGGGACTCTTGGTAGCCCGTTGCTCATACATCTCGGAATATTGTTTATGATACATCTGCGGTGGTGGATAATTCGCGTGACCCCGTGGTTCCGGCCAAGGGTAGTAATGACTTGTCGCAACATGAGTAGCAGGTGAGGTCTTACTCTTGGACCGTCTCCAAAGAAAGAGCCAGACAGATAGGGCAACTATAATGGCAGCAGCAGGTATTCCAACACCGAGTCCTATGTTCATTCCTTGACTGTTGTCCGTAGCTCCAGCATCTGCTTCATCAGTCTCTTGTGCTTCTTCATCCGAAGTTACACTTAGTTCGAGAGTCGTAGTTGTCAATAACAAAGACGAAGTTGATGCGGTAACGGAAGAAGAAGAAGAAGACGTGGTTTCGACCGAAGCGGTAGTTGTTGAGTTGTCCTCAAACTCGAGGTTGCCCTTGGAGTCAAGGAAGACACCTCGTCCACTATCACAGCAACCTAGGTCGTCATTGGAACAACAAAAGCTTCTGTCATCACATATCTTGACCCGCGGAAAACGATTGTTCCTCTCTTCTACGATGTAGGCCAGTCAATGGGTACGCAAGACAGAGCAACCGATTGGTATAAGACGAACTTACCATAGACACAAATGGCCGCACACTTCTTCTTGTCATATGGTGCAACAGCACATGGTCCTCTGACAAATTCATTTTCCCCTTGCCCTTTGTTCTTGCAGAGTCGGTTGGGCATGCATGTCGCGCCTTCACCACAACAGGCTGAAGAACCAGGGCATCTCTTGTTGTCTGTCCATTGCTTGCCGTCAACGCCCCAGCATACACCCTCTTGAGCGATGACTTGAGTTAACAGTAGGAGTAGAACACTGAAGAGAGCCTTGAGGTCCATCTCGAAGACCGGCTTTCGAGAAGGAGGAAGGGTTAATGGTGGATGAATCGGACTCGCCTCCAGAGAGGGAAGGGATCGGGTTTTAGAGACTGGTATGGTAGGCTGGGGAGGTCTGTAGCCGCCAGCAATGGTATATGCTGTTGGCTTGACTGCATTTCCTGGGACGTTTTAACCATTGCAATAGGATAATATTTGGTTACAGGTTAAAGTGCTAGACGTTCTGGTGTTAGAGCAGGAGAGCGATGCTTGCTGCTCCCTCTTTTTAAGAAGACCATACCAATTGATTCCATTAGGTTCGTAGAAAGCATCCGTGTCTTAATGTGATCATACTATTTACAGCTTTTATACAAGTTGTTGAGAATAAAATGTTCTGCTATGTGTACTGGGAGCTTGTGTGATACCTAAGCCACACCGAACGTCTCTCAAGCAAAGCAGCATTAATAACATTAACATAGTGTTCAACCAAAGGTGCTCTAGTATCTGATTGGTGATAGTTTATTATTAGGACCTTAAACCTTCAACCAACAGCTAAGAATCAGTGACAAATAATGAGGCTGTAAGCGGCAAGGTATGCGAGCTGACAGGGTGAAGTCGATGATCAACAGATCAGGCCACCGTCACCCCTGCATCTCCCATCCTTAGTTCTTAGTTCCTCCCGTAAGGCTGGCCATCTCGCTTCAGCTGAGCTGTGTTAGGTTATGATGGCATTTTAAACTGGGGCGAATAGAGAACAGTGACATTCTTTCCAGAGAGATACGGATAAGTCCGGATATACAGTATACATTGATTGAAGATGCATAAATATGAAGACTCAATTGTCTCCTCTGCCAAGATAATTCTGAGACGCTGACGGCGCAATTCTACATACAACATTGGTCGTGCTATATATTTTCTCTCATCGCTGGTTGGACCAAGATCTGCAATCCTTGACGCAAGACATTACTAGGATGTATGTGCGCGTCCATTCCCGGTCCGGTCTACTGTAGTCTTAATTAGGTCCGTTCGCTCCATCTCTCGTCCGTCCATTCTAAATTCTCCATTGAAACGTACGTCACGTCAGTCACACGAGCACAAGCTTAAAAGCGACCTCATTAAAACTAACCATGTCGTTGGCTTCAACACTCATACTGAGGTTCGGCCAAATTATAAGAGATCCCCCTCGCGCTCTTGTCCGATTAGGCATATTTGCCGCTTTTTCTCTTCTTCTTATTCTTGTTACTTGGAAAGGCTCGTCTAGCTTATCTTATGGCTGGTCGGCTGCGCCTATCAGTGAGGCTGAGCTGAGAAATATTTCTCAAAAAGCAAAAGAGTACAGTGAGAATCCAGTAAAAGCACCATATAAAAGCACTTTTTGGGAGGTCGGCCAGAGGTCAAGAGAGTTGAGCAAATGGATTTCGAGGTCTGAACAAGTTGGAACAACTTCACACTCTTCACGCGAACTACTCGCTGTCATAGAAAACAGCGTCCAGGACCTATTTCCTTTTCTCAAGAACCCGCCACGCAATCCCCAATCGAAAACACCCCTTTCAGATCTAAGAAAATCTTTCGACAAGCGATCTCGAGGAATCGTAATTCCCGTTGGAGGCGGCGAGCAGTCTGTTCGCTTTGCTGGTCACTTGGTCGTCAGTCTACGAAAGATCTTGCACTCTCGACTACCAATCCAAGTTGTGTATGCGGGAGAAGATGACCTACCAAAGAAGGATCGTGACAGGATCTCGAATCTGGATGGCGCATCTGATATCGAGTTCCTCGATATCTTCACTGTATTCGACGACACAACTTTGAAGCTCAAGGATGGCGGATGGGCTATCAAAGCCTTTGCGCTGCTAGGATCCCGGTTTGAGGAAGCGATTCTCTTGGACGCAGATGCTGTGTTTATTCAAAAACCCGAGAGACTATTTGCTCAGCGGGCATACATCGAGAAGGGCGCCCTGCTCTTCCACGACAGACTACTTTGGCAGCATGCCTTCAAGCAGAGACACGAATGGTGGAAGGACCAGATCAAGGAACCAACAGCAGAGATGAACAAATCGCTCGTATGGACAGAAGACTACGCCGAAGAATGTGATTCTGGGGTAGTCGTTCTTAACAAAGGACGTGTAAACAATCTTGTCGGCTTACTTCACGTAGCATGGCAAAACACACACGACGTCCGCGAAGAAGTCACCTATCGACTCGGCCACGGGGACAAGGAGTCCTGGTGGCTCGGGTTGGAACTCGGTGGCTCGCGCTACGAGTTTGAACAGCATTACGGATCGATGCTAGGCTGGGGCAAAGAGGAAAACGGAAACGTGACAAGGGTGTGCAGTTTTGTCATCGCTCATACTGATGAGAAGGATAAGCTATTATGGTATAATGGAAGCTTGTTGAAGAACAAGAGGGTGGATCCAGAAGGTTATGAAGTTCCCGAGTATTGGATGATGGATGGCAAATGGCACAAGGGTAGGACGAAGGACGATATGAGCTGTATGACGGACAGTGACGTTTTGGAATTGACGGACGAGGAGAAGCGTTTGTTACGAGAAAGTATTGAGGTTGCGAAGAGAATAGACACGGCTTTGAAGAAGGGGACATAACGATCGATATCATGTATATTATCTGGGCTGTGATATTATCTTTGGCTACAACGTAATCAAGAGCTATTTAATTGCTAATGGTCCCTATGAAATCAGGGTTAGCTTAGCTGCTGTCAACTAAACTGATGTTTGCTTCGAGGTCTTACAGAGTGAGACATCGGACGCCCAATCCGTAGCGTACCAGTGCCGGTTATAAACACCGATGAGATAACCGTTCTTGCAGACATTAAGAGAGTTATCTTTAGCCAAGACTACGATAATAAGAAAAGATACACAGCCAGGTGGCAAGTATGCAAATCTATAAGGTATCATAATCGATACTGACAGCGGCTTGGCATAGATAACCGGATGACAGCGAAGCGGAGAAGAGTACCGAAGGATTAGATTGGAAGCCTACCCCGACCACACACTTATAAGCTCGCGATCACTTACGATAATTATTTTGATACCCTTCTCATTAATTTCCACCTTATTTCTCGTCTCTTTTGTACTCGTACAATACAATCAGCTCAACATGTCAAATAATCTCCTCGTCCTTGGCGACGCAGAAATCCGCCATCTTCTCCTCACACTCACCAAAGACGAAGTCCTCTCTTTCCAGCGCGCCCTAGAAAAAGCCCTCATCAACTTTTCCGTCGGCGGCGAGGGCAAATATCAGCCAAACCCAGTTTTTGTCAACAGAGAAACCGGTCAAAAAACGCTTTTTCGCACCTTCACTTCCCCAGCGGGTGTGGGAACCAAGATTGTGGTTACGCCAGCACCCATTCAAGACGACGATGGGAACACGGTGAACCGCCCTCTAGGAGGTCTCTTATCACTGTGTGACTCGGCGGGCGTTCCCATAGGTATACTCAACGCTGCTGAGCCTACGGGTATCGTACTACGCTTTCTGCTTTAATCCCTTGGACGTGGAGACGAAATACCGAGAATGTAGTTATTTTTGGCGCGGGGAAACAGGGCCTTTGGCATACTCGTCTTGCGCTGGCTCTTAGAGGGTCTGAGATCAAGAATATTACCATTGTGAATCGATCGGTTGGTCGAGCGAAGAGCTTGGTGGAGCTTGTTAGTGAAGAGAATGAGAAGTACTGGAAGTCTCCTGCTGTGCTGGATGTACTTGATCCTGCTCAGTCAGACTACGATCAGGCTTTGGCGTCACTGTTGGCCTCAGCGGATGCAGTTTTCTGCACAGTCGGTTCAACAAGCCCTTTGTTCCAGCTCAAAACGATACTTGGTGAGGGGACACGAAGCAGGTTACCTTTTGTCGGTGCCATTGGTTCATGGCAACCCGACATGATCGAGCTAGACCCAGAGATTCTCCGTCACGCAGCTGAGCGAGAAGATTCATACAGCCCACGCGGCGCAAAGGGTAGCATTCTAGTGGATGATCTTGAGGAAGCATTGATCAAGTCGGGAGAAGTGGTGCAAAGTGAACTTAAGGATGATAGGGTGCTCCAAGTGGGAGAGATTCTGGACTGGCTTGATGAGAGGTCTGAGAGGAAGCCCGAAGGAGGCATTGAGAAGCTCAAAGCCTGGATTAGCGAGGGGTTTATGGTGTATAAAGGTATTGGAGTTAGTGTGACGGATATTGCTGCTGGCAACGCGATTCTCGAACTTGCCAGGAACCGTGGATCTGGGACCACGATTCCTGACTTTTGATCGTATCACCAGCCAGTGGCCTTAGCTCTCTGTACTGAATGTCTGAATCTCACAGGATATCAACACTGCAAGTGTAGAAGACTACTGATCGTGTGCTACAGCCAGCATGAGAGGGGAAAGAGATCTTTCGATCCCAGCCTCACCCGGTATGTAGGGCCATATTACAATAAAATACGACATCCCAATCAATCCATTATGCTCTTATATAACAATCACATATAATTGAGATGCTGATCGTGGATCGACTTCTGGGGTGCATGCATGACGTAATCTACCGGGCTTTTCCCGCTAGAACCGCGTCCCTGGCGCCGGCCACTAGCATCCACTACCCTAAGCCTGCCTAGAGCTGTTCGTTCAATAGAGAGCTTCGCTTCGTGAAGTTTCAAAGACCATCAAATCTTTTGATCTCCCCAACACACCCATTGTATACATCGATACCCAGCACCAACAACGTATTTCTCATCGCCTCACACTCACCAAATCGATTACATCCACATCTCTTCAAGTCGTCTTTCAAACCCACAATATTCTTCCATCGATCATGAGATAGCACCTCTTCGAAATACTGACTGACTGACTGAGCGCTCACTCTCCCTCCCCCCCGTCGCCCAACATGTCAGTCAGCCCAGCGCCGTCGCTCCAGCTGGCGGAATATCTCGAGAAGCTGCCCGGTACGACGTTCAGAAAACTCTACCAGCAGCCCTCGACCGCGTTCGCCATCTTCCGTCGCATGCTACCGCATCTTGGTTCGTCATTGTCTCAAGCTGCGCAGTTTCTCTCTATCTAATGCCTTCCCCCATACAGCAAAGACATTTGTCATGCGCATTCTTTACTCTCCCAAACCGATTCTCCTAAGCGACCTTGATGACTGGGTCAAGCCCAGCGCCAAACGCCAAAAGGACCAGGCCTTGTCCATCCTGCGCGTCCTACATATCGTTCAGATCTCGACACCCTCAAAGGAACGACCTCAGGAAATGCAACTCACGACAAACTTTAAAATCTCCCTCCGACTCGCGCTCTCCGGCGGCGGCACACACAACTCGTTCGGCGTGCCGTCAACGCTCCAAATCCCACCCGAGATCGACATCCCTTTCCTCGACCGTTACGCTAGAAAGAAATGGGAGGATATCTTACACTTTGTCGTTTCCAGTGTAGGCTACAAGAGCGCAGGCGAATCTTCTGGACCGAATAAGAGCGTGAAGGAACTCCTCGTCGCTGGACGCCTCGTCGATCGAAGACCCAGTGGTGCTATCGGCATCACCCAAGCAGGCTTTACCTTCCTGCTACAAGAAGCCAATGCGCAAGTATGGACGCTTCTGCTGCTTTGGCTCGAGGCCATGGATGTCAACAAGATGGCTGGTCTCGAAGCTACAGACATGCTCTCCTTTCTCTTCGTCCTCGCTAGCATGGAACTTGGCCGTGCGTACGATACCAATGCGCTGACCGAGCAGCGCAAGAACATGTTGCCCTCTCTCGTCGACTTTGGTCTTATATATATCCCCAACCACAAGCGCTCCATGTTTTTCCCCACACGACTCGCTACAACGCTCACTTCCAGCGGCAACAGTCTTCGAAGCATCAGTGACGGAGTAGCAGCAGCTACAGCAGCGGCTCTCCAACCAGGCCAATCCCGTGCACCTGGCAGCAGTGCAACAGGGTCTAACAACGAACAGCGTGGTAGCGTTATTATCGAGACGAACTACCGTATCTACGCCTACACCCAATCCACGCTTCAAATTGCCGTTCTCGCACTCTTCACCAGACTCCAAATGCGTTTCCCCGATATGGTCGCCGGGCGAATCTCGCGACAGTCCATCCGTCAAGCCATCAACTTTGGTATCACAGCGGAGCAAATCATCTCGTACCTCTCCGCTCACGCGCACGACCAAATGCGCCGCACCGCAGCTCTCAACAACAAACCTGTGCTTCCGCCCACAGTGGTCGATCAGATCCGTCTGTGGCAGCTCGAAAACGAACGTATGAAGACAACGGGTGGTTTTCTGTTCAAAGACTTTGAAGATCACAAGGAGTACATGGCGGTGGCAGGATTTGCGGAAGAAGTCGGTGTTTTGGTGTGGAGGAACGATGTTAAGGGTATGTTCTTTGCAAGCAAGCATGAGCAGATTAGGGATTATCTGCGTATCCGTAAGAAGGCTGAGTAAAGAACTTGGAGGAGGAAAAGACTTGGAAATGATGGGTAGCAGGGGGTTGTAGCATTGGAGTTTAAGGCGTTGGGTCGGATGATTAGACTGCAACAAAAATGAATGAGGTTCTATATGGGCAGCTATAAACACCAAAGCGTTGCTTCACTTCATGCTTGTAAAATATACAATATACAGAAATGTCCTCCAGAGCTCCCATCCTCGTCAACCTTTCCTCCTACCGCATCACACAAACTCTCACATTCACGACACCACAGTGCTCAACATGATTGTCAAAAAGTCTAGTGGATTATTATTAAAGTATCTATCTGCCCTTTGCAGTTGAACTTGACCATAATACAAACCAAAACGCTGATGAACCCAAATGCCATGCAATCATCCATGCTTCCCACAGCTATACCACCCATTCAGAAACAAAGCGCTAACAAACAAAGAAAGAAGTGTACCGTACCACAATACCAACTGTCGGCTGAAACATGCCTCTTTCAGCTTTCATACACTTTCACCTTGATCGATTGATAACAAACAAACCCATATAACAAAGAATGCAAAATAGTGGTGATTCCCGTCGTTCTTTCCGACAAAGACCTTTAGTTGAAGGAGAGCCGTTTCCCGCGTTCTCTAACCGTCAAACTCGGGATTCTCTTCTTCGATACTGGTAGGCCCGATGGTGCACTCATGACTGGTAAACTTCGTCTTCCACCTGAGCTTGTGCGGGTGCCTCCACTGAAGATTCTTCCCATCAAACTCTTGTTCTCCATGCTGCCACCTTGGGGAAGTAGGTGCGGCTTGTTCATGCGACGGGCATATGTCTGCTGCCAAGCGAGCAACGACCGACGTGCTTCACTTGTGACGCAAAGGCTTTCTAGATGCTGGAAGATTCGCAAGCATCGAGCATCTTTATTGCTGGGTGTGTTGCGTGGCTTCGAGCCGGTCAGACTTGTCAGAGCTGATGTAGTAGTAGAGTGGGATAGATGTGTCGGGCGGGAGTTGATAGCAGCACGATCGGTCTTCATAGAGTAAGCCTGGAAGCTTCCGAAGGAGGAGTCTGACGAGACTGCATCTTCATTGCTGTATTCCTCGGAAAGAAATCGATCGTGAAGAGAAACAAAGCGACCGGACCAATATGCTGAAGGCTGCGAAGTGGTGATTTGGTTAGGGTCTGTCGGCAGCTCTGTTACCGTAGTACTTGCGCTACTACATCGAGATACAGAAGTTAAGGAAGATCGCTTTAGACCAAGTTTCGAAGTACTGGCTGTGAGTAGACTACTCGTTGACGATGCAGACGTCTTGCGAGACTGATCGGTAAGAAGTCGAGGTCGGGGACTTGACGCTTTCGTATTCATTGATGGTCGAGAAATAGAAGTCTTAATTTCGCTCAGAACAGTCAGTGTACGAGATTTTG
The DNA here is from genome assembly GCA_011034095.1 of Fusarium cf. aywerte. NCBI lineage: Eukaryota > Fungi > Ascomycota > Sordariomycetes > Hypocreales > Nectriaceae > Fusarium > Fusarium cf. aywerte. The sequence continues at coordinate 771,199 of WETZ01000013.1, read as the reverse complement.
GGAGACGGCTCTTATTCATGGGTTGAGAATTAGTTGTTGGAGGAGCTGCTTCTTTGTGGTCCGGAGGTGGTACGTTCTCATCTTGAATTAAAGAGTCCATGGTGGGATAGACACCATAGCTAGAACTCTTGTCTAGTGTCTTTCTTGAAAAGTTGGTAAAAGATGCAGTAGTCGGTAGAGGCTTGACCGGCACCGCAGTCGAGAGAGATTGGTGAGAGACTGTTGCGGTAAGTCCAGACTTGGCAACGGTAGGAGGGCTAGTAAGTGATCCGTGAGTCGAAAAGCTGGCAGAGATGCGTCGAGCAGTCTTTTTAGCTTGGACGTTCTCTTTGTCAGACAATGAATCGTCTGAACAACAGGCTTTGATCGTGGGAACAATGATGAGTGTGTCGCTGCGTATGAAGTCGGGCCCTCGAGAGTTCTTGACGGGTCCAATGGGTCCTGAGATGACGGGACGCTTTCTCTTATATCGTGGGAGGAAGGTGCTTGGGGTATGAAGTCGTAGTTTTGAAGATGGTAGGCGTTTGCCTTCGAGACCAGCACGAAAAGTGTCCATTGTTGCAATGTGTATGACCAAAAGACGTGAATAGTAAGAGCGAAGTAGTAGTTGTCATGTGTTCTAATACCGGAAATTTGGATCTCGTAGCACCGGCCTCATATCCATTGCCAATACAACACACTGTACAAGGTAACCCACAAATAGAAATTTATAGGACCAGAAAACTAGCAAAGGAAAAGCGTTGGCCGCAAGTAGGAGAAGAGCCACGAGCTTTAGGTCGTGGTCGCTGAGCGGCTCTGGCGGTAAGTCTTGGGGGTATTCCTCGATATTGTAGATAAAGTATGCTCGACGGATGATTCTCTATATCTCGAGGCGGATGTTGAACAATTGGCAGGCGGTGACAATGGTACAGACGTTGCGAAGGTCAGTATAGTCAGTATAGTCCATGGCGCTAAGAAGAGAGAGTGTGTCAAATGTTGTGATGCAATACGATGCCAAAGAAAAGAAAGAAAAGATTGCCGTGCGAGACAGAAAGTAAAGCACGTTGATGGAATTTGTTGTTGTTTTGTGAAATGCTTTCGTCGAGGGGCGGTTTGTTTTGATCATGGCAGTGCCAGGTTTTGGCAGCTGCCTGACACTCCAAAACGCAAGTTGGCACCTACGGAAGGAAAGACGCTGCAGTTTCGGCTCTTTCGCACCTGAGCAATCCTTTCTATTAATGATCGTCACTTTCTGCCACTGTAAGTCTAATGCTGCTTTATCTAACACCCTAAAGGTACCTATCCAATGTCATCATACCTATCCATCATGCCTCATCATGACCACTCCTCAAAAATGCCATTTACAAGTGCCCGTTACTCTCTCCGGTCCCGTTACTCTCGCCGTTCATTCCGTTACAGAATTCGTCGTCCCATCCATTAATAGCGAACTCGAATTTAAAATCACCCTCCCCTTTCGGCACAGCGTTACCATTACCGTCCCAAAGTGCCCTCTCAACCATGGTTACGTTCCCCTCCCAATCAACCAGTACCACCGTTTGTCGTTGCGTACCGTACATCCCCGTCTCGAAGCCCATGATAGGTGTTGTGCTTGGGTCCGGTCGTCCTTCTGACATGAGCTCTTCAGCTGCTTTTTGGTCATCTGTCGCCCATTCGCCTGGTCCTTTCGCAATGGACATTTCCATCGCCTTTCGGTGCTTCTCATCTCCGATCAATGGGATAAAGACGCTGTTCTTGAGCTCATTGATATACTCGACCAAGCTAGCGTTTTCGTTTCTGGGGAGTGTGTCGTGGCTGAGAACGTCGAAGAGGTTGGAGATCAGATCATCTTGACCCGACTTGTTGGACACCGAGCTGTCAATGGCTTCACGGAATAGCTTCTTTCCGATACGAATCTTGGCCCATTCATCTTCCTTTCCTGTCGCATCGAATGCAGTGTTACTCAGACCCCACATCTCACCGCGCTCTTTCGCAATAATAGGCACATCATTGACGTTGCCCGCTCTGTTGCTAACGATGGCGATACCAGGAGTCTTTCTCCTCAATTTGCCGCAAACCATGGAAAATCCTCCGACGCCCTTAACGCCGTCGTTCTCGACTAGTTTGTGGACGCTTTCCTTGAGACTCTCTTCGGGTGGTGTTCCCAACCAAGCGGTGACCATGCCGCCTCGGCTTTTGGCAGCATGAATAGGGTGGCTTTGGTCCTTGATGTTGGTTTCTCGATAGTTTGTGAGTACAGCCATGTGACCGTCTTTGCTAAGCCCCATCCATGTTCCCTTCTCTGCTCGTTGGAGATCTCGGGATGATAACACTGGTCGACCGGATGTGCTGTGAGTCCACCAGTGAGGTCGCGATGTAGGCCTGAGAATGAACTCGTCCCGATTATCGATGGCGATTAATGCATAATCGGGATGCGCGGTAGTGAGAAGTACGATGCACATGGTCTCGCTTTGGGCTGTATGTATGTAGATGTCTTGCTTCTTTGGTGTTTCACTCCAATTCGGAGATTTTGTCTGTTCCCTCAAATGGATGACTTGATGTTGAAAGAAAGAGTTGACGTAGCTGAGCCGTCAGTTGTAGAGGGGGCTTCAATGCCTTTTAAGTTTCCATCAACAATCTCTGATTCAACAAACAAACTGCACTATTGTTTGTTGCCCAACAAATAAATACGTGTTCGTCAGCCTATTCAGCCTCGGCAGTGCCTTACGTGTATGTAGTGCAGTCTAGATGCCGAATGATCTGATCTGATGTCCTGTCCCAACTCGGTTCAAAGGCAAAGGCTACGGGCGGCTTCGGGCTTGATTTGCGGGGATGATGTGAGTCTGCAGGGGTCCAACGACCTGGTTATTAGGGGGGGGTAGGATCATAAGAGACGAAATTAGTGAATCACTTTAGGCGTCTTTTAGAGCACATTCTTGGGCTCTTTATTTTTGTACCCTAAAGCTCAGGACGCCAGAAACGTGGGTGGTGAGATCTCTGTGCCACATTCACGTGGGAAATCCTGAAGGGGTCCAGATTCGCGGTGTCTCCCGGTTTAATAATAGATGGTGTTTTTAATGTCCCCATTTTGGGTGCTCATTTATCATGCCACTGGAGTATTTACTCACTTACAGCAAAAGATCATACCACTCTTGTCAACGACATTGAAAGCCATCAGTATCTGAAAATAACAACATGGACTTACAATAACTTGGGTGACCAATACAACAATACTCGCAGCAGCACGCCGTCGCTGTTGTCCAATAAGCTTTTGATACTCCATCGCATAACTCTTGTAAATAGCCTCCATTTCCAGACGTCCTATCGACACCAAGGTTCAAAAACTGCACAATTCTATAATTCTTCTACTGCAATCGCCTGTGATATAGCGAAATTACTTCGTCATTAGCAGTGTTCTCTTGAGATGGATGAAAGAGGTGTGTAAGGCAGCAATCATTTTACAAGAATTTTGAAGTTTAAAGAGTCCATTATCCTGAAAACTGAAGTTAATTCTGTTTTTAAGTTCGCAGACTGGTTGGGAGAAGGGGTTAATCGTTTGTGACACCTTAAAAATGGGCGCACTGGTTCAAAGTGAAGTTAAAATATATCGAGGTGATACAGTCACTGACTGGTCTTGATGATATTGGTCCCTTGAGGCATGGCACAATAAACATGATCACGATCGCGATAGTCAAGTAGTATATATGTTTTAATACAAACCGATCCTTCTTTTTATCCAGAATTTCGCATTAGTTAAGTCTGGTTTATTATCATGATGTCTTCTTTCGCAAACCCTATGAGCGAGTAACTTCAGTGTAGCGTTTAATATATACCCAAAACTGGGGAAATTCGTTCCGAAACAGAAGTTAATACTTCCGTCTCTCAGTTGAACGATTCGATCCGCCTTTGAATACACAGCAGGGTGAGGTATTCTGGTATACAAACACCATTGCGCTCATAAACCACCAAGTTGAGGCAATAAATAAGACTTTTCTACAATACAGACTTTCTTTGCTGCACTCATGGACAAACCAACGCATCAAGTCAGTGTCAAATGGATTCCTATAAAGCAGGGGATTTCTCCCATCTGGTAAAAAATAACGATTCTTAATCTCAAAGCAATCCCCGAAGTGATCACTGACTGCTCGACACCATCGATCAGCATCTTTTCTTTACATCGATCATATCATCAGCGAGAAGGTACGTTCATCTATTCTCCAGGGTCTCTACCTAACTTATAGGAGATCAAAACACCTCCTTTCTGGATATATCCCTGTCACAGATTTGAGTGACAGGAATTCATGTGAATACTCTCCTTGGTCATCAGTGCTAACAGCTATTCTGCCAGATACCCACTCGCATTAAGATGACCCTGTTACAATATCATCCAACAGGATCATAACGCAATGTCTGTTATTAAGGGTTTCAAGCCTATCAACGGCCCTGCGGAGACTTACCCGGCGGCTCCCTCTCTTGCCCCAGTCCCCGCCCGGGACTCCGTTCGTCAACTCTCTGCCCCGGCTCAGGCTCCGGAGTTGATCTTTTCCTCCTCTTCTGACTCTCAATCTGCTTCTCCCCCATCACCTTTCCCTAACCCTGGCCTTGGCACTGAACGCACTCCTCTTCCTTCCTCTGCTCCCGCTCGTGCTCCCGCTTATGCCCCTGTCCCCACCCCCGATCCCGTCGCCTTCTCCGCTCCGGTCCCCGTCCGTCAAGGCCCCTCTCATGCCCCGCCTCCCGGTCCGGTGTCTTCCTCCTCCAATGCCTCTATGTCTAGTCCTTCGCCTATCACTGTCCCCACCCCTGAACATACCCATGTTCCTCTTCCTGACTTGGCTCCTGCTTCTGTCCCGGCCCCCCCTCGCCGAATCTCCTTACGCGCTGCTGCCCGCCAGTCCAGGTCCAACAAAAGGGTCGAGTGCGAAAGATGCCCGGGATCGTTCGACTACAAGAACATCGCGGATCATCGAAAAGTCCACAGGATATATGACTCAGAGGGTGGCCCGGCTTATCCATGCAAGCAGTGCAAGAAAAGCCCCGAGGATTGTTGGGTGGGAAAGAAGCCCGAGACCATGGGTACATACTCGTGCGCACCCTGTCTCAAGGCCCACAAGCACTGCGAGTATACGTCGATAAAGAGGGATAAGCAACTAGTGGCTGGGCATGGAAATAGGCGACCTGATGAACATCCCATGTTGATGTTAGGAGTTTAAAAGTTATAGAAAATATCCATTTCTATGACGTTTGTACTTTTGTACATTCACCTGGATCAAGTAGGACCCCCCGTGGCTTCTGACATGATACTTGAACATAGTAGATGGTACCAGAACACAAGACCAACAGAAATGCATCACCCGTTTCATCAGAAGGCTCGTATCCTATTTACAAGATATCAATAGCAGTCCATTCGACGTTTTCCAAGCAGTTGATGATGTCTCGGCGAAGAGGTCCTTCGTCGTCGTTCTATATGTCTTTGATTGGGTGTTCTCCGACGACTTCTAGCTTCTTATAGAGCGGCCAGAAACCAGATTGAGGGACCCACGGCTTAGTACTTGTGCGTGCGATAAGAACAGGACGGCTTGGTTACAGTATAAGATTGATAAGTACAAGACCGAATGCAAAACTTATTCCTCGTGTTTTCTCATGCTTATGCAGCACCCTCACTCCTCAAACAACACTCAACTCCCATGTCCACCACTCATACAGCCAAGGTATCCTAGTCATCTACGAAGAGGTGATTTGGGCTCAGCAGAGGACCTGCGATGAGTACCCGGCTTCTTCTTCGTATCCACGTTGCCATTTCCATTGCTCTGTCCCTCTTCCACCGCCTCGACCACAGCAGCTTGGTCAGATCTAAGCACCACTCCCTCAGCGATAACCTCATCGCGGCATACGAACTGAGGGAATAGTACGGCCAATACCGTCGGCTTGGGACTTCCCTTGTTAGGCTTGCGAGTATTGACGTTACCAACATCGTAATCATCATATTGACCAGCCCTCCTCGAATCTTCCTCGTCAGGAAGTTCCGCAGTGATCATATCCCGAGAACGCTGCGCATCCGCCCACAGACTAACAGCCTGTCTAAACAATGCAGGAACAGCATTGTAAAAGCCCGTCTGCTTATACGCCACAACTAGCGGGTGGAGGGTACTTCGCACCTCATTGCTCGCTTTGCGAACAATTTCCTCTTGGATAGTCTCGACTTGCTCAGAGTCGGTCAGTGAGCCGAGAATCTGGCAGCGGTACACGGTCTCGCGTCGCTCGTCACCTTTGAAGAAGCCCAGCATGCTTGAGGCTGTGGAGCGCATGTCGTGGGCTACGTAGAAGGGGACGAAGATGTGAGAGAGGAGTGTTTCTGCAATGACGGCGTCTGCGACAGCACAGCGCATTTTGGCAGCTGCTTTCGTGGTGCGAGTTGAGATGGGGATCTTTGGGAAGCGCGCGTGAAGTTCTTGGATCTCGCTCGCTGAGTCCTGATAAATAATGAGTATCGAATAAATGAAGCACGGCGGTCAATACTCACAACTGCTCCATCATGGAAGTTGAAGTATTCATTCACAAAGTCATGAACTTTCTTGGACAGTTCCTGAAGATCAGAGCGCCTGTCGATGTTAGACCAAGTTCACACCCACGACTGGAGTACTCACAGCTTCTTAACCTCCTCAGATCCGTACTCCTTCAGTATCCCCTCTCCGAGATCACTCTGCGCCTTGTTCAACTGCGTCTTCACACTCTCGAGTTCCTCGGCGGTCGTCTGCATCTGCGAGCGATGGAGCTCACACTCAGCATTCATCTCTCTAATCTCAGCAGCATGGTTCTTGGCATGCGTCTCGGAAGAAATCAACTTTTGCCTCAACTTGTCCGCCTCGGCAGCTCTATCTTCCGCCGCCGCAATCTTCTCCCTCGCCTCCTGCACCTCCTTCTCCATGGCCTCGACAGCCGCTTTGTTGGACTCGTACGTTTTGTATTTTTGCTCAAACTCGGCAAAGATCATGTCCGTCTTTGCGCTCGCTGCGGCCTTGTGCTCTGAGAACTCGCGCACGACCTTGTCGTTGAACTCTCGCAGACGCTTGACTTCGCTCTGCTTGGCTTCGAGCTCTGCTTCGAGAGCTCTGCGCTCCTCAGCAGATTTTTCGAAATCCTCAATGGAGCCGACATCTTTTGATACCTCCTTTGCTAGAGCGAGGAGTTGCCACAGCTTGGTGTGCTTGTTGTTGGATGCCTTTGCGGGGGTCGCAGTGCCGTTACCATTTGTATGGCCATGGCCATTGCCATTGACCTTGACCTTGGTATCTGCCATGGTTATGTGATATAGGTGAGAAGAATGGAAGAATCAATTTTTTGCTTCTCGTCGCCAGAAACCTGCCACATTATATAATTTTGTCGCTAAATACACGATTTGGAAAATAAAGAGATTCGCAATTTTTGAGGCCCTCATCGCAGAGCCTCATCGCCGTTCGTAGGCTCAAGTGACAACTCATCACCATCACACCACTACACTGGTCAGTATGGAAGCAAGTCATCTTTTCTCCCCCACAATGCATCCTAGTGGTTGAACGCCTATCGGTCTACCCAATCCTCACAATAATCAGGCTGGACCGCATCAACGAGGCGTTACACCACACGCGGGGTAACCCCAATAACATTGAGCCTTTTGTGCCAAAGACACCATCATCGCTAACGTTCCAGAGCGAGCTTCTCGGAGATGGTCGTCCTGTAGCCTATTGAGGATATCTGTTGTTTGCCCCCTTGGTGTAACGGTGAAAGCATCATCTAGATAATTGGCTGTCGAGTCTTTGAGAAAGTTGGTGATGCGGTCGCCTTGTGCAGATGGAACGCCTGAGGCCATCTCAGCGCTCGTTTCCAGCATCAGCGGGATATCATCACACTGGAGCCTAGTCGTCCAACTCCTTCTCATCCGACATATCCTTCCTTTCGTCCTTGATAACCTCTGCCCTCTTTGCGGTCTGGCCCTCGCTAAGCCCAGACTTGTCGAATAGATGAAGCTCGACAGCTTGAGGCGCTCCTCCTAGGACAGGCTTTGGGAGTACTTGCTTATGGACGCTATACCAGCCTTCCTTGTCCATTAGCTCAAATAGAACATCCTCTGAGTCGTGACGGGGCTTGGTAGCTAAGAAGACCTTTGTAGTAAAGGGTTCTCCTTTGGGAAAGTAGGTCAAGTTTGTCGCGTGAATGGCCGAGAGCGTTTCCACCAGGGCCGGAAGCATGTCGACGTTGTAAGTGCAGTCGCTGAGCATCACAAGATCCCAGGGTCCAGATCTGACCTCGGTGCCAAAGCGACCCTGTCTGCCCTCCTCCCAATCCAGGTTCTCGTAAAGCATCCGCACTGGGGTTTCTTGGAATCGTAGATGTGAGTTCTCCAGCCTCTTCATGTTGGCTCTGGCTCGTTGCTCGGCTTCTGGCAGATCTGTCATGAGAATGGTGCAGTCACCATCAGGATGGCCCAGTCGAGGGTACACAGCGCCGAGCCCGATGCCCAAAATGCCCACACCACAACCCAATTCCAGTACACGGATTGACTTTTGGTGACTGAAGATATTTTTCATCGTCATCATGCAGGGGTTTTGGCTTGACTCGCTATCAGGCGCAGTCTCGATACCCGCAAGTGCACATGTCGCTACCACGCCTCCATCCCATACATGGCGCGCGATGCTCTCCCCAATCTCCTCCTCAATCTCAATCGTTCCCAAGCCGTCGGGAGTTTCATTCAGCAGAAGTCTACGGATAGATACGTCTGTATCTGAAGGGTGAAGAGTCAGTGGTACCCAAGCTGGCATGACAGCACCTTTCTCCGCAGCTTCTCTTCGATACCGCATTTTCTCAGCCGACAAAGCCAGGATGCGGGGCACGCTTTCAGCGGTGTGCCGAGGCTCTGATGCTCTTACGCAGACGTAAACTCTCATGCCGGATTCAACAGCTCGTTCAAGAGCGATAGGAAGCTCCAATGCTGGCTTTGCAACACGCATGCCAGGCTCCCAGTCAAGGTGTCCAGGATCCGAGAGAAGCCATGTTGAGCTGCCTTCCGGCGATGCGGCGACTGCAACGACCTGAAGGTTTAGGAATCTCTCCGGGTACAGAAATGAGTCTCCGAGGTCTGTTGTGATGGTGAAGAGTAATTGAACAAAGGCACCGCGTCGATTCTTGACCACTTTGGGCGCTCGAAGGAATCTGATGTAGTGCATCTTGCGGTATGGGATATGTGTGCAGGTCAACAACCAAGACTTCCGGTCCTCAAAGGGCCCACTTGTTTCAGTTTACCGTTGACTTCAACTAACTGAGTTTCAAACGGGGACTTGCTGTTGTGTTTGTTGACTTTTGTACCTCGGGTTGACCTGGTTAACCCAACCTCGCTTGGTGGGGAATTTTTGATCTGCGCTGCTGCAGATCGCTTAGTAATCATCACATGTTGTCAACCGTTGCTTGTTCATGGCATGGTTTGTTTTAAGCAACATGCTTGTTATTTGTTTGTCTTCATAGGAGAGCTTGTTTTACACAATTGCTTTTGTCTGTATCAATCCTCATTTGCCAGCCTCAAAGTGTTCCCGAGCCGCTACAACCACCATCCTGACCCTTGCAGCAATCGTCGGCTTTGGCTGATCCATTACTGGTACTGGAGCAGTGCCCGGGAGAACCAGAGAAAGAGTCTCGTCCCAGCCTTTCCAACTGTCCATTTCATCGGTTGTGGTAAGACATGGAGTTGACATATTGCTATATACAAATTAGCTGCTGTATCATGGGATAACCATATAAACGATGGAACTTACATGAATTTGGTGGTATCCTGCAGGTAAAGAATGGACACGATCGTTGTGCTTTCTGGAGACTTGTTGGTTGATGAGGGAAATGTATCACTTGTTTCGAGTAGCGAATCTGGAGGGTTTGTTTGTGTTGTTAGGAAGAAATGTTCGCTTTGGAAGACAGCTGTCGTTTGCAATTTAAAGGGAAGGAGTACTCAATGAGCCCCGCAACTTTTGAGTTGTGAATCACTCTCAAAGTCTGGCATCTAGGCGCAAAGGGTATGCCTTACCTGGGATGCTTAGTGGTATTCTGGCTCCGTAGCCTTGTCATGTCATCCCGGAGGTAGACGCAACAAGTGTTAGTAGTGGGAGAGGAAATCAGGCCGAAGCACTCGTCTGCGTTTCGCCTGTTGTTTCACTCTTTTGACTGAGCCGCTTCAGTACTCTCTCACCCAAGTTTACGCACTCTATCCTCCATGTTGCAGAGCATCCACTACCGCCAAGCACCAACGCACCGGAGGCTCAGCTGCCTCAGCTGTAGGTATAGCTTCATGTTTGCAGTTCCATTCTTTCGTGGCTTCTCTTGATCCTAATCGTGGCTGAGACTCCGTATGTTCTCTTCTTAGGTGTGCTTTCGTTCGAAGATGTTATGCTACAGTTGTGGTAAAGGATGAGCTTGGAGACCACTCAACCCTCAAAACAAGTCGAGACTCTTGGCCTAGCTGATGCAAGGCGTTACTCCTCAGGTGATCCCGCTAGGGTTATATCAACACAACTCCTCCATAGTTCCCACTTATATCGAATGTAGATGGATTTGGGCTTGTCAACAGTATCTTGATTTGGCTTTGACCCAGTCCTCGCCACGGACTTTGTGGGCTAAGAGGTGTAGTGGGAGCGGACCAATTCGATGTCCTTTCTATTGTCTAGAAGTCTGGGAATACACGATTTCAGGGTAGGCTCTTATTTCTCTTGAGAATTATAGGTAACTGACAATCCAATATTATTGAAAGCCTCTACATCTTGTAGTCGGGCATCTCGAGACGAGAATAGGAGCTTGACTGAGTATAGGGTAACATGACCCAAACCAGGATTGTGGTGAAGAGAGCTCGGACATACCTTGGTATGGCTTTTAAGCTATGTCTATGTATGTCAAATTCTTCAAATGGATAGTCAGACTTAAAAATCGTTGGTGGTAAGTTGAATCATGTACTATCTGCTCTTATCACGACTGTCGGTACAGAGGCACGGCAATCTGTCATGATGACAAGCAGAACCATCTGGAGAGGCAATCTACATCCACGAAATATCTGGTCCTCGTAAACCAGGCATCAGTAGTGCTATCGACTTCCACATCCATGTTTTCGTCCATCACACCCATAGATTCATAACGTCAAGAGTTGTCACTCATACCTCGAGGTCTCGTGATCCCATTCACGCTCCCACACTTACTTCTTCGACCTCGTGATCCCCAACCTCGCCATCATTTGCATTCCAGTTATCGAGTCATCTCATCTAGATCAACAAGTCCCAGAAACTTACTCACTTTCAACACCAACCTCTCCAATATCTGCCAGTCCTGACAAGGCGTGTCACTATCGCGGATTCCAAACCCTGTCTTCCGAAGGCAAAAGCAACCATTGCCTTACACTACATCGCCACCATACACAAGCACCGTGGATGACACTTTACTTCCCTTGCGTTTCACTGCCCCGCGAAATCGTATTGGCTCGCGAGATTTGCCTCACGCAAGATTGCCGCCTGGCGCAACGACACAGTTCACGTATGAGAATCTCAGATACGCGATGGGCTCCCTCTTGCGCACTGCTGCCTACCCAATACCCTTGTTCTCGTTCGAATGACTTGCTTTATGTTGCGAAATAGAGTAATTGATTCGATGTCCGTGTCTACGTATTGGTGTGGCGGTGCATGGATGAACTAGCCAACTGTTCATCTCCGTTCAACAAAAAAGCATGTGAGTCATCTTTATTTCTTGCTTTAAAAACTAGTCATATTTGACAGCTATGGATCAAGGAAAAAAGGGTGTGCTTTTGTAATAAATAATGGGTTTGTGTTGAAGAGGGGTGTAAAAGATGCCCAACTCAGCATTAAAAAAAGGTGGCAGGGGGGCAAAAGGACTGGAAATGACAGATAATGGATCTAGGCTAGGCAGCAAGGGACTGACTACCTTATCTACATGAACAGCACAGACATGACGAAAAGAAAAGGGGTCCAAAAGAATGGACGGAAGAGTAAATGGTTTGTGATGTCTATCTCGTGCTATAGGGAACATACACATTGAAAGTAACTACGTCACATAAATTTTAAAGTCAGCCCGACCCCCGACCCCCGACCCGATGGGTCCCGCATCGGCATCAATCACATGGCGGGGACCCAGAAAATCGGGTTCACCTGCAGGTGCCGTTCCCGTGCGCGAGCCCCGGCCATGCCCGAAGCGGATCCCCCGTCACGCAATTCCAAAGAGGGTCCCTCTTTGTCTGATCCCCCGGCTGTGGCGGACCCGGCCGAGTGGTTGTGGCTTGACTTTGCACTGCCACATCTCCACCGGCGCTAGAGAAGACTCAACTTTTCGGCNCAAAAAGAGGGAAAACCGCGCCGAAAAGATCATGCATATTTTTTAGGACTATCATTGGATGTGACATGACATGGGTATTCGTGTGGGTAGGTGTTTTGAGGAAAAAAGACCACCACATATTTTGAGGCCAGCCGGTTTCTGTCATGTTTTGTCAAAAAAAAAAAAAAAAGTTATGGGCCAAAATGATCTGTAAGCCTCTGCGCTGGTGGAAGGACAAAAAACTTGGCAGCAGACTACTTTTTTTTGCACATGCGATATTTGACATGTTTTTATGGGTGATGATCACGAACTATGACTTACACCGATATGTGCTAACCCACATGGGTCTTAATGTCTGACTTTGATTTTGCGAATATTTTATTTCTGTGGTATAGGGTTGCTGCAACCGTGCAGCGAAGCATCTCATCAACACCAGGGCTATTACAAGACATACTTATTCAATCGTGCGTCCGCCCCATGTTGTTCTCGTCAAGTTTGCCCTAATTCTGTTATTGGTTCGACATGCGCAATGCAGTTCTTTTGGCAGACCAGACGGGGGGAGGGGTAATGCTTTTAAACTTGAAATGTGATGTGACGTGGGAAGCGGTTCTGGTTCCCGGCGTGCAGATGGTCTAGTGAATCCATTAGAGTAAGTTGGGGTCTGAATTGTAAACTATACCGTCTGTCATTGGCTGACAAGCTTCCATCTGAATTTGTCCTGCGGCCGGACCCGAGCATTAGCATACAACCCTCGAGGTATGAACAACGCAGACAACACCATCACAGAATCAAACTCAAAAGCGCTGGGCATGAACGCATCTGAGCCTTGAACTGGAGGGGTTTCATCGTACCGGTACAGTATGACTCTTCATATCCTCTTTCTCTACTACGAGACTGCCAGGATCAGGTTATTCTAGACTTCTCTTTCGTTTCCGACACGCGCGAGACGCTGATGCCATCCCATGTTACAAGGTACAGTAGTTAGTTGCGATGCTCCATCCTGTTGCAGCACGTTGTCGCTCCAACAGAATTGTTGCTTCTCTACCGACAGGTCGAAAAAGACCCTCTTTTGCTCCGTCGGATATGCATGCAGCTGCGTGTCTTGCCCTAATGGCCTTGCATCGAGACACACACCATTATTAGACGCTATCGTGCATTCTGGAAGAGTTTTTTTTGCCCGTTTCTGTGCGAAGAAGCAAATTTTAATCGTGATGATCGACCCTGTCAAATAGCGGAGGACGCTATAGCTGGGCGCTGCGTTCTAGTTCCGCGATCTTTAAAACGGCGGTGTTGTGCGGTGTGCTTGGATCGTCGGCGCTTGTTCTCGTCTTGTGTTAGTCAAAGGTTACATCTGCAACAGCCTACATGTGTATGTATATGTATATGTAAATGTATGTATATATCTTTGGCATTCGAGATACTAGCTTCAACTGCACGCCATGAGACGCAGGCAACAGAGATATCCTTCTGTAGCACGCACACAGTTTACCTGAGCTCTTCGAAACCGTTTCACTGAGAGCAGAGATGGATCCGTGGGATCCTGCATACGTCACTATGCGGCCAGCTTTGGGTCCTGTATGCCTTCAGCCTTGGCCATTTGGTGACCACGTCGTGACCGTGACCTAGGCTACGGAGAGATACAGGCAAGGGTCCGCTCATAGAGTCCTTGTGGCTTATTCGGGTCAGCGATTTCAAGCGCTGTGCTTGTTTGCGTGCGGCCCGTCTCCAGAGGGCTCCGCGATGGTGCATCCCATCAGAGGTACGCACCCGAGCAATAGGCACCGTCTTTTGCAAGAGTCGGTGAGGGAAACGTCAAACCAGAAAATTTGAACCGCCTTGCTATCGTAGGTTGCTGTAGCGTGTCTCCAAGTCTGCAGTAGTAGGCTTAGCTGTTGGAGGGGGACCAACCGAGGGGAAACCTGGAAAAGCCCTATTTTTCGGTTTATTTTTGGGGTCTTTGTTGTTTAGATATCGTCGCTAGAAATAGCGAATAGCGACGATGCGGTTGGGTAAGGGTGAGCGAGAAGCACCAGCCAGCCTGTCAAATCGACCCAGGGTCTAGAAGCGCACTCGACATCCTCATGGCTAAAGTTCTGATCAAACAAAGCCCTTTGTCTCTTGTTCTCCTTCGCCAGCTTACACGCCGGGGGTCAAGCTCTCTATCGTGAAGCTTGATTGACGCTGGTACACACAGCAACGTGTCTGCTAGACAAGGCAGTGTGTGTAGTGGATGCCAATCGGCATCCAACTTGGGGTACAGCGGGACCGATATGACGGGGCCGCGGGTTTATTTGGACATCAATACATCAAACCAGAGGGTACACGCAGCGAGCTGCAGATACTGTCAGCGCCAGCATCAAGCGAAGGCTGTTATGAGTCACCGTCTCATCCACTTGAAGAGGCAGTCATGGTGTAAGAGAAATGAACATCGGTCGGTGAACAGCTTGTTCGCAAAGACGACCGAAAGTGCCGACCATCGAGCGATGACTTCGCGATCAGTGATTTCGGAAATAGCAAAGTCAGCATACGAGGTAAGGCTTTCGTAACGACTCCATCGAGAGAAAAGGCAACTCGCAATAAAAAGTTAAACATGAGAACCAGAGGAGTAAAAAGTTCGAATCCGAGCTTTTCGACCAGGTTCGCATCCAGGGCTGTCCAGGACTGCATGGAACAAGGATGGCAATGGGGACAGTATTCCACCCAAATGGCCGACAACAACAACTCCGCCAACATTTGAAGGAGCATAGCTCTCATACGCCGCAAGGGCGTGTGCGTTTCGGCGTTGGACATACATATCCATAACCGTCCACAAGCTTTACCGCGCAAGAAGAAGCACAGATGAAAGTACGTTTTCCTTCTCATCTGAAACAATAGTTGAAGATCAAGATAATCATTAATCAAGACAAACGCCAATGTTGATGCCCAAGCTGTCCATCGCAATATTGTCTTCTGTTGTCCTGTTGAGTTTGTTTATCCGTATTCAGAGATAAACAGTCCTAGATAATTTACCTGGACTCGGCTGTGCACCGACAGGGACTCGCCATGGAAGACAAGGGCAAGGCGCTGTGCTCTCATCCATTTTCTTTATTATTAGCGTATGAAACATGGTGCCCAGCAGGATAATTGCATCGTAGCGTTGGGCCGCATTTTATCATTACCGGCCGGGCCCAACGTAGGGGCGTGTGGGGTGTGTAAGTGTAAATTGATCAAATCCGTCGACCCATTGTCTCTGGCCTTAATCTCGGGCCCATCAGCTAAGGTCAAGGTCAAGGTGAGAGAAGCTCAGACCGAACGCCCGGGTCTCGTCAACTTCGCACACTGTATTGTCGCATTCTTGACCCTTATTAGGGTTGTGTTGGCATTGCGTTGTCGTGGTGCTGTGTTGGTCTTATCGCGAGGACCAGTGCTGAGTCTCAGTGGTGGAAATCCTTGTCTCAAGCCTCTGCACACAGACCGATACTTTAATATTTAACATTGTGGGCGCCATCCGCAGACGCACACAATTCTTTTTTCAAAAATGTCATGAAAAAATGATCCTGATAATATTAGCAACAACAAGACCAAATGACTGGGGTCGAAGCTGGGCGATGTTTTATGCAGACTCCATCCGGCTGTCGTCCGCCATCCGCGCACCCACTGGACGAACTTTCGGAGTCTCTTAAGCCTCTGAAAGGACAGAATCTCTCCCCGCGTCCCATCCAAAACTCCATTCTCGTGTCTGGATCGCTGAGCCGCTGTCATTGTGGGTGCCTTAGGGCAAGTCGCCGGTGCAAAGGCCGCTAAACCTCAGTGACCGAAGTCTGGGACTCAGGCACGCGTTTGGACGCATGGACCCAGTCATCTTAGACGGGGAGTCAAGATCTCCAATACACGCCCGTCCAGAATTTGTCCCCCTGGTAATGAGCACAAGGTCCGGCTGGCAGACATTGTTCTGCTCTGCAGCACTATCCTCTGGCTCCAGGAATTCTTATCCACCCCCTGCTTTGTCCGTCCCATCACCGGTCTCTGCCAACCCTATCCATGGCGAGTCCGGGATGATCGAGCAGAGTGCCTGCCCCTGCGCCCGGGGCACAGGTAAACTTCGGTCCGGTCATCCCAGTAGAGAGCCATTGTGTCGTAAAAATGACAGCCGGCTAAAAGCCTTCTAGGATCCCTGGAGTAGTTCAGAGTGAAGGAGGCCAGAGCGTTGACATTCGCAATCAAAACTTGAGTTCATCGGTCCGGATGCGGACGGAGAAGATGATTGTGTCTTCTGTGAGGTCTTATTATCGGAATCATCGGAGACAAACTGTCATTGATGAATGTTTTGTTCTGCTCGAAGCACTTGAAGCGTTCCGTATCAAATGTGTCATCACGACTTAAGATCCGCCCTCGACTGCAGGGGTTTAAATGGTAAGAATACAGTTTTGCAAATTTTGACTCGTGGATGCAAGATGTTTGAAGTATAGCCACAAAGTGCCCGCAGGTCTGAGACAATGTGAGCGATCATGGCACGGGCATCTGAGATAGGCCAAGCTGGGTGAGTCTGTGAGACATAAAACTTCTTCCCACCGCCGCTGGTTCGCAGTGTCGCGTCCAATCAACACCACAGATCGGCGAGCGAAGAGCAATGGCCAGGCAAGCAGGGAGCGAGGGCCGAGGCCCATCTCGAGTCGATGGAAAGGCGAATGCTAAAAGCAGCAGCTCCCTTGTTAGTCGCCACATTTCGGAACGAGATCTGAAAATGGGAGGCCTTCAAGGGCGGATATGACTGACATGAAGGGGCAATTTGCCTTTAACAATGCAGTCACTTAAAGGGCGGTGCGACCAAGCGTCTGTCATTCCCAGAAGTGGAAGACCAGCCATGTTAGCGTAATTCTTGAGACACAGAGTCTCGATAAGAAAGATGCGGAATTGGAATTTCGACGGGGGTTGTAATTGGAAATGGAAGAATGGAATAGAGCTGCGGCTCACAGGGGCGCTTTTCCATCTCTGGGAAGAAGGTCTCTGTGTCTGTTTACATCATCTTTAGTTAGTGTCGCCGCAGTTGCAGGCCGACCGCCGCTGGAAACGACCCTATTCGTGAGCCGTTCTTCGGTGCAGGGTTTGACACCTGTCGTCTCCGCTGTCGCGCTTCAGTCATCCAGTCCCAGTACCGAACCGAATGCACGATCTATGTCTCCATATCCATCTTTGTTTGGTCCCCGCCGTTCCGTGCGGAGAAGCTGTCGACAACCGGTGATCCACTGCTTTATCTGCGGTTCATCCGTTAAATCGCGTGGCATCGCATCATATCTCATTGATAGTGGTACTGAGATGTCGACTCTGGACGCTTTGTCGCGACAATGTGAGGGAGTTGCTCTATTGCTCACTAACGCAAGGGAACTTCTTCCAGCCTCTCCATTTGACTGCTTGTCTCGAGTACATTCTCGTCCTCTGTCAGCGACGGGGATTGACAATCTAGGACTCGAATCAATATTACAACGACAGGGTTACAAAACTCCAAAACTTCTCAAAAAGGAAAGTTGACAAGAAGAAAAAGAAAAAGATCCTCCGTTGCCACCCATATTCGTAAGCCTGACCCGACCGGAGGAGTTCATCACATGCATTTCGCTCAAGATGGATGTGCATCCTCAAATCGAAGAATGATTTTGCCGATTGGTAGTGACAGAATTCACGGCGTTTATTGTGCGGCGTGATGTGATGCGGAGAAGTTGCAGTAATGTTCTTGCCTGGCAGTGGAGGAAGCACCTGTCACAAGGGAGAGAATATGCAAGAGCGAGCGCTTGGGGAATCGGGGAAGGTGGGATAAAATGCACGACACCATCGCTCCTGCTGATGATGTATGTATGTATGCGCACTGCGACACCACCCAATGAGAGCGTCATGACAAACGAACGTCAGCAACATGACCGTGTGATAGTTCAGCTGATGGTGTGAAGAACCTGAGGCTGATTGATAAAACTCGACAGCCTTCCCTGATTTTCTTCAACAGTCTTTCACTCCGTTAACTCCATTGATTGATTAATTAATTACTGCGGCGGCACAGCTTGCTTGTTTGTGTTGCGGAGTTTTATCATCCATCTCTCCGCCACCGCGACAGTTACTCTGAACGAGTATTACTGTTACCCAACGACGTACCACTCCGTATAGTTGAAGACCAGGCAACCCATCACCAAGTTCAAGTCACCAAGGCTCGCAACTCTATTGCTTGTCTTATTTGACCTGATTCGCGATCGCCCATTCCAGGCTCCAGCCTTGTTGACATTTATCAAAACTTCAAAGCCCTGGCAACCAGTGGATTTCTGGCTCGGCTGCAACAAAAGACAAGGTCCAGCCATTCAACAACAGGCCTGACTCGGCTGACTCACAGCGCAACGACTTCAGGTGGCAGCCTACCGGTAGCCTTTGCCAGCCTCGCGTCGCACTTGTGTCAAGCAAGTGCTATTAAGGGCCGGTCTGATAGTGTTTGCATGGGTTTCTGGGACCACAAGCTCCAGGCAAACGGCGCCCCAGGCCCGCCAAATCTTTGGAATCCTTGCCCTCTTTCGGCCGCTTCGTTGCGTCAGCTTCGTATTCCCGTGCCTCTGTGCCTTTAACAGACCTTACCCAGGACTACAGCACTCTACGCTACACTAATCTAATCTAATATCAAAGACCGTTCAGGGGGTGTAACGGTCTACTGAGCGCCCTGGACTTGAATCACACCGAGCTGGCCTATCCCCTGTTGGTCCGTTGCCGCCAGCGCGCCTAGAAGCCCAAGGAGAAGGAAAATTTTTCACCGGAACAGAGTTGCGGGCATCCGGGTACGCAAGACGTTGGGATTTTGAATTTGGATCCAGGCCGTCAATCTCGCTTACTGCCCGCCGGTAAATCCAACTGGCACTCTAGTGGAGTTTCTTTTGGAAGGCCGTGGACACCTCTACCTTTCTGGCGAGTCCTGTAATCGAATCTTGGAACAGGGGGAATTGAAAAGAGGTGTGCGCTTTGGACAGCGGACAGAGACATTGAGTCAAAGAAGCAACTTCCTCACCAAAGCCCGGCAATCAACCCCGCCTCCCTAAAACTCCGTATGGTAGGTGATTTTTATTTTCATTCTGCTTGAAAACTTTTTTTTTGTGGCCTTGCTTCCTTTTGGCGGATCCGTTTAGGTTGCGCACTTTTGTCACCTATCCTGGCATCGTTCTTCTCCCTGCATCTAGTGGCTGGCTCTTCTGTGTTACAAGAGGGTCAGGAAAAAACATAGAAAAAGAAAAGAAAAGAGGCTCACAGGAAAGGGGAAGTCGAATTGTGTGCGTTGTGTGTGCGCGCGCTCACTGTCCCCCGTGTTGCCTGTCTGGTTGTTGAGAGACAAAGAAGCAGTGTGTCACTATATCCACACCCCAAGACTTTCAGAGCTGAATTGGATGGAAAGCAATCAATCAAACCACCTTGTCCCGTTTTCATGCTATTTTTCGGACTCCTTTTCACATGAAAAGGCTGCCTCTTATATCGTGCCTACCTATCGTTGTCATTTTTCTTATCCCCCTTTTCTTGCTGCTTGTTCGCCTCTCGATATCTTGAATTTTAAAACTGACAAGTGATTAAAGACTGAGTCATAATTGCGCGTGAATACTCGAGTTGATTCATAATTACTCTAATCCGAAATACCAGTACTCAAAGGAGAGGAATTGGGTTGTGGTAGGGCGTTAAAAAAAACACCGCCATCAATCAACCCACCATTACACCAATTATTTGCGACAGAAAAATAATAGGGAGAGAAAAAAAAACCAACAAAACTTGGCCCGCAGCGCCGCGCCGCATGTTGCAGCGGTGTCCCGGTCTGGTACTGTACAGACTGCGTCACCGTTTGGCTCATTTCGCCAAACAAATCTTATGTGAGGCCAGTGCGCCGCACGTTGACTTTGCTGGTTGGAGAGAAACTGAGCCCAGCAACGCACAGTCCGAGAATTTTGACTAAGCGTCGAACTCTTTCTCTGCTCTTACACCCTGATTATCAATACTGACTGCCTGCACCTGCACCGCACCTGCACCGTACGCTGTTAATTCGGTCGCAATATAAGACCGCAACAACCTTACACTGCCCGCTTCTCTGAGTCATATTCCAGTCGATTCTGGGGACCACGAGAAGAGTCCATCAGTTCGACAATCTCAGGGGCTCGATCGATCAATCAAAGAATCTGAAATACAGATATTCTAAATAAATCGTCACCTCAGTGAGCGAACCGCAGCACTGCACTGGCAACTACATACCATCAGCCACTGGAAGAAGTTGACAGAAGGGAGTGCAAAGTGCAATTGCAAAGCCTGCATCAGCCAGGCTCCCCCTGTCTCTCTGAGTAACTCTTGCACACCCTCACGAGCCTGCGGATTCACCCCCTGTCCCTAAACCTAGTGTACCTCCTTGTCCTTTTTCTCAACCCCGGCCACGCCCCTCCTCCACTAGCGTTCTCCCCTGTCATCACCCGCTAAAGGCAGGCAGGTTTGGGAGTCAACCGTGCGGTCTCCACCACCCAAGAAGAGAGGGAACGCACACAAATCTCGCTGGCCCCAAACAATATATATCTAGCTCACCACCCACTCAACCCTCCTTTCCTCTCTTTTACACGTATCTTGGCGATTGCCAATCATAAAGTCCCCCCAAGAGTTCACAAAAGCTTTATCAGCACGTCGTGCATCGACGTCATCGCTCATTTTTTACTCATCACTCATCTACTGGATCTCTCCAAGAGTCCAGCGTCTTCTCGACACTACTACCGGGTTCCACGGGATCTGGTGCCTATTCCTCCAAGTTGAGGAGAGATATAATACCCATTGGTCATGTTCGCCGTCGTAAAAGAATCTTCTAACCTCTTTTCCTCCGACTACATACCGAGGTGACGGGCCCATTCCATCACCTCCCCTTGGGCGTCTCTTCCCCGGCGCATCTTGATTGTTAACTCTGCTGCATGCAGTCTTGACATTTCTGACAGCCACTCAACTTACTCGCTAGAAAAAACCTAAAGAAAACAATTACGAAAAAACAACCGATCATCCGCGAGCGACACGATAACCCAACAACTGCGGGTGCTCGGGAGGAGAGCAGTTGTTTGAAAGCCTGGAAACAGTGGATGTCAGTTGGACATCTTT
The DNA here is from genome assembly GCA_011034095.1 of Fusarium cf. aywerte. Taxonomy (NCBI): domain Eukaryota; kingdom Fungi; phylum Ascomycota; class Sordariomycetes; order Hypocreales; family Nectriaceae; genus Fusarium; species Fusarium cf. aywerte. The sequence continues at coordinate 749,785 of WETZ01000013.1, read as the reverse complement.
TCACAATATCATGAGTTATCAATCTCCACGAACTCCTGGATCGACCCCGATCCACGACTACGACAGCGTTTACTCGAGGATGTCGTCCGCAACCCCTACCCCTTCCCCGAGGCCGACCTGGGCCGACTCAACTCCCAGGCGGCCAGCGACGCGAGTGGCCCATTCGCGATTCAACAGCTACTCCCAGGCTAGCGACTTCAGCCCTCGTCCTCCAAAGGATTCGCCTCGCTACAACAGCATCGGGCAATATAGCACGGCAGATGTGAGTCCCAAAACTTCTTCGTCGCGCAGGCCTTCCGAGTCATCTCCGCGCTCCAAGCGCGACCGCCGATTCTCATTTTCCTATGTCCGGGCTTCCACCCCATATGGAGAATCCGACGAGGACGAGATCATCGAGGCGCTGGGACATACATATGTGCTTCCCGCACAGTCCCGCTCCAAGAACCATCATCACCGCAGATCCGCTTTCCTACCTCGAGACTTTGATGATGACCGAGGACGGTACACTAATTACGACGACTACCTGCAGGGTGCTACCACCGTCGGCTACGATGAATACTACACACGAGACCAGGCTGCTTCCGTGTATCAGGCGCCTCAATCTCGACCTCCTACCAGCTTCGGCCACCACAGCCGCCGTTCCTCCACCACAGCCCCTCCTCCTCGTCCCCAGACTGTCCGTCCCACGACCGCGAGCGTCCGCAGCAAGCCCGCCTCTACCCCTTCCACTCCCAAGGCCACCGAAGCCGATGCTCGCAAGCACCGCATCCCCACTGGATACTCACTCAAGAACTGGGATCCTGCTGAGGAGCCTATCCTACTCCTCGGTAGTGTCTTTGATGCCAACAGCTTGGGCAAGTGGATCTATGACTGGACCGTCTACCACCAGGGTCCTGCCACTCCCATCTCTGACATGGCCGGCGAGATGTGGTTGCTTCTTATCCAGCTCGCCGGTAAGGTGAAGCGAGCTGAGGAAACTGTCGGTCGCGTCCGCAGCGCTGACAACCGTGACCTCGTTGAGGAGTTCATCGAGGCCGGTGAGCGTCTTACTGAGAAGCTCCGCTCCCTTCTCAAGGCTTGTGAAGCCCCTATGCTCAAGGCCGCCAAGCGCAAGCAAGCTGGCCTTGGCAAGAATGCCGGCGTTGAATTCGTCGAAACCCTCTTCGGTCGTGACCGTGAACTCGACAAGACGGAGAAGTTTATGCAAAACGTGAGGCTCTTCAACCTTCGCTTTGACGCCAACTGTGAAGAAATTCTCCGGAACCCTACCAAATAAGCGGACCACATTATTCCACAGGATTATCCAGGACCATGACCATGTTTCTGATTTTACCTGACCTGAACTACCATCTATCTATACCCATGGACTCCTATGCTATCGGCCAGTGATATTTACCAAAGCTCGCCGGACTGGATGGCCCATACCATACCCGTTGTATACTACCACTTTCGCTGGAATCCCTGGATACACCACAAGGATTTCTCATTTTCTTTTTTTTACGACATCTCTATCTCGTCCCAGGGAAGCGATTTCTTTTTATTGACTTGGCAATTATTATCAAAGACACCAAGAATCAAGGGGCGACCTGTACCACCAGCAATGCAACGCGCGCGCGGAGGGAGTGGATCGATATCAAGGGGACTTCTTTTTCTTCCAATTCGAGATACCCAGTGTTTATTTCCGTTTGGAATGACGCGAGCAGTTGGCGAGGGAGAGCAAAGCGAGCGAGCGATTGAGCAAAGCTACAAGCGAGAAAAGGATAGCAACGAGGAGGATCGACAGGACACGGCGATATCTATTGTTCTTCTGGAATTATTTGTTTCGGAGCTTGGATCTTTTTAACATTTCTTTTGTCTTCTTTTTTTTCTTTTTGGGATCAGCGCGTTAGGATAACAAAAGTGATTCGCACTTAGAACGGACAGGCTTACTACACGGTAATTTGGAGGATCTAACGTCTTTAACGTTCCTCATTGATGGATTTTGAAGCAATGCCCCTCATGCATTTAGAGCTATGAGGAAGGAGTTGGGGAGCCATGGATGGATGGCTGTTGATTATACCACACCACTTTCAAGTTGGATATTTATTGAATTGGGTTATTTAATTACTAGGCAAAAAAATCGCAAACTTTATTCTATAACTCTTTGATTTCTCAGTGTGATGTTTAATTTAATGTAGACTTGTCACCATTCTATTCTGATGGACAATTTCTAGCTGACCGACTATCCATCTGTGAGTTGTCCAAGCCCCAGTTGATCATGTCTGGTGACGGATTAACTGTCAAACTACCTGATTTTCCTCTACCGCGATACTTGTTTTCCGTTTCCATTTTAATCGAAACCCCGCGGCACGCACGAGCAAGAGATATCGAGAGGGGTAACAAAAATGTTCAAAAACAAACTCAAATGGCTTGGTTTTGAGGCACAATGCTTTTCTTACAGGGCATGGATTTTAGTTAGTAGTGTGCTGTAACATGCACTGTAGTGACGATCTGGACCGGTGAGTGTGAGGTCATGTCCCATTGAATGGCCAACTAACAAAAGAACTAACCCTGGTCAAGAATGCGTCATGCAGTTTCAAATGGGCCTTCTCCCTCCCTTTCCACAGAAGGTTTGTTTCTTTTGAGGGGAGGGGAGGGGAGGGGAGGGGAAGTTGTGATGTAATTAATAAATTTGTTGTTTGAGATCGTCGGGAATTGGGTTTGAAGGTACTGTAACATCGAGCCTTTTGACATTTGTGAGTTGTCAAGATGATGTGTTTCAATCTATGGGGCTTAGATATGTACTGACTGTATCCAGAGGCTTCCTAAACCCAGGGGCCACAGTGATAGATAGATGCCTTTACACGAGCCGTACGTCTACTAACTGAGAGCTTGGAATTACCAATTGCAAATGGAATGCAAAAAGGGCGCATGGGACGAAACCGTGTGAAACTCTGTAGAATGACTTGCAGTTCAAGTTCAGTGGATCCCCATCCCCATCTCCATCCTCATCCCTCCTCTCCGGGTAAAGGTTAGTTAGGTAGGTAGGGAGGGAGGGAACTAAAAGTCTTGACAGTTGGAATCCGGTGTGTTCCAGAAGAAAAAAAAAGCAGGGTATTTCAACAGGAACGACGACCGTTGAAAACAATCCATGTAAAGTTGACCGAGGGAATGGTAAGTCAAGTTTGCGTAGGAATGAATATGTTGAAACGGATTACATACGAGTCAAGAATGTTAGTTCTACTACAAGGTAAGTTTTACTTAGATCATAACGAAAGTGCCAGAGTTATGCCACCCAGTGTCCTGGAAATGCCGTCGCATATTTTGCCTTTTTCCTGGTAAACTAGAGGTCTTTTGGTCGTTGTAGATCTCACTGCAGTGGACTTGGAGGTGTGGGTGCAGCGAGCGGCTATGAGGCCAATCAGTTAATAGTTGTCCATGAACAGCATGTTATTTTGTCTGCCCTTTTTCATTACTCCCACGTGTAAAAGAGGAGGGAGGTTGGGGGTGATGTGTGATGGGGGGGCTAGATTGATATGCTGGATCTTGCATTATGGATGGATGGATACGGTAACGGTAAGATATTCAACTGTTTTTTTTTTCTGTCCATGGAGGTGGAGGGAGGGGCAGCACATGTGATATGATGTGTGTGATGTCAAGTCAGGTCAAGCCAGGTCAGGATCTGGTCACGATTACGGTCGCAGTAGTTGAGATTTATTCCTAGTCTAGTATTGTTTGCTGTGCATCGCCTATCGTGGGATTTAATAAATGGGTTTATTTGGGTCTTCTAAACAAACAACAAACAAACAAACAAAACAGTGTTGGTTTTCTTCTTCCCCCCCAATATCCTGGGCTTACAGTACAAGTCTTGTACCACCACCCTCAACAGAATATCCTCCCCCCCGGACCGAACCTTGACACCCACTTCTTACAGCAACTTCTTTCTTCCCGGTTTGTTGGTCAAATGTGACAGAAAATGCACATCACATCCTCACCGGCAAAGGTTCCTCCCCCTCGTGCTTAGCATCCCCCTCTTCCACCCATGTGCGGCGTTTAACTCACGGCGGCGCCCGTCATCCGTGAATAATAAGAAAAAAAGAGGGCTGGGAGGTACCTATCACTACTGTATCACAATGTGCCTATCCGTGCTCACACGGGGGGATAAATTGAATACCCGTCAAAAGTTACACATGGCAGTCGTGTAACCCTCAGCGCTGGATTCATACCTAAGCTGCGAGGCTCGGCTAAGATGCAGCTGGATTAATTTAGTAACGCCAGTTAATTAGATGGGTGGGTTAAGAAAAAACGGTGCGTCAGTATGCACAACGTCAGCAAGTCGTGCATTGCATACAAGGCTGAGTGAATGCAGTTATTATTTTAAGTGATACATATAGCAATACGATATTGATATCAGAGTGACATTTACTCAAGACATCTTACGATTTATTTACCAAAGAACAAGCGTATGTCTCGGACTCATTCATCAGTGTATCACCAGAACCTGAAAATATCTCTCGTGTCACAAACGTTGCACTTGTCTGATCTGTTTGCTAGCCGCATCACATATAATATATTGTGCAAACAAAAACGATCCTTCGGGATCCTGTAAGGGATTGGCACGTTTGAACGGGTGTATCATTTAAGCTACCCTAACCTTTTGGATCTATCTCAGCCTTGCAACGCTAGATCGGTCACGAGCAAAGTCCACTTATGCAGCACAAGTTTAGACCATCATGTTAGATTAGATCTAGATCAGCCGAGCTAGGACGTCCAATGAGTTGACGCTTGGAGGTTCCAGCACGAGCGGCTCTGCTTGGTCGTCGTTTAAGTGAATCGCGTATATGCCCTCTTTGGTCGCGGGCTCGATATCACGTTGTTGTGAGTCGCCGATGTAGACTATCTCGTGGGGGTAGATCTTGAGATGATCTAGGACTTTACTAAACAGTCCCGAGATCTTGGCCACGCCAAAGAAATTCGTGGTTGCTAGGAAGTCGATGTACTTGTCGATACCAAGGTCTCGAACAGCTCGCTCTTGGGCATCTTGCGGACCTTCTGTGATGACCACAATTTTACGGCCAGAGCTTTTGATAGCTTCAAGAAGGGACGCAGCCCCTTGTTTGAGTGTCAAGTTCTCAACAAGAATGCGTTCGTAGTCGTCTAACAACTCGTTGACAAAGTCGTGACTTAGCCCAAAATGACTCAATGTAGCAGCGAAGCGTGCTCGGCGGTAGTCGTAGGAAGTCTTCCCATCGGTAAAAGCATCCGCGGTCCCTTGCTTGAGTATAATTCCATATCTTTCTTGAAGGTCCTCAATTGTTACGTGCGAGTTCTCCTTGGCGATGCGGTTGAGACAGTAGGTTGTTGCTGCGCGACTTGCGCTCCGGAACTTATGAATTGTATCGTCTAAGTCGAAGCCGAACCACGTCTTGGACTGTAGAACACCGCGTAGCGTTTCTTCGTTGTCTCTTACGTGCGGATGCGTCATGGTGTTGTCTTGAGAATGGTGTTTGCGCAGGTAATGAATGAAGGTGTTGAGTTTTGGGTTTAAGATGTAAACTAACCCGAAGCCGTGATGGATATCATGAATTCATCTGCTTAGACCTTGATTATCGTCAGACACGCTTTTCTCAATCATTCACTTATCAATTCATATCTCATTCAATGGCTTGTCAGCCTCGTAACTAGTTAAGCTTGTATCTCTCACGACGTACAATTGACAAATTGCTGCTCTCGGGTAGACAACTTTTCACTTCGAGTTTCTCGATCCGTAACAGGAAACGTTGCTTACATAGCATAAGAGACGAAACAAATGTAGTCAATTAATCCTAACTTGGGACATGATTTCCAATTGCCTACTCTCGATGCCCTAAGGTGAGGTTTTAGTCTATTTATTATCTCTGATGAATACGGCTGCTGTCGCAATTGCTTGCGAAGTAAATGGTCCATATTTCACATATCATCATCCTCTAATCAATTAGTAGTTCAACTCGAATCACTATAATACCACAATTTTCGCATTACAATTGCAACGCGTCCGTCGACGACGCTCCTACAAAAGTTCCTCAACCCAAAAACCTGCGTATGCCCAACACGTACATAATTCGTAAGCATGAAATTACGCTTGTTAGTTACAGATTAACCAAACCAATACCTATTCGGCGCATCATTAGCCCATCTGACAGCGGATCAATTGCCTAGTTGAGGCTCTACAACTAATCCACGCCGCAAATAAGAGGACAATTGCACCGCTCAACTTCATTAACATGTTAGATCTCGAACAAACATGGCTTCAACCTGCTTGAACGATGGCTCTTGGGGCCCTGGCGTTCGGGGATGTCGAGGTGACTTTGACTTTACGCAGAAATTCGAGCGCATCTTTTTCTCGATTATACCGACTGTTATCTTCATCACGGCAGCAATTGCGCGTGTGGCTGTTCTAACACAGCGAGAGCGAATTGTTCATGGCATCGTTCTGCAGTCTGTGAAGATCGTATGTTTCCTTCTTTGAACCGATAATGGTATAGTGATTGACTTTGAAAGGCTTTCCTTGTCGTGTATACTGCTACGCAACTCGGTGTACTTATCCTCATCGCAACCGGAACTGCAGGCATAGTTCATGACCTCTCACTTGCAGGGTCTTCTCTAGCATTTGTCGCCTCTCTTTTGGCATGCGGGCTATCGTACAAGGAGCACTCGAGCGCCCGGAGGCCCTCTACCCTACTGAATATCTACATCCTCTTCACACTATTGTTCGATATTGCGCAAGCCCGTACAGCATGGCTTCTTATCAACGGACCATCGCAACATGCCGCTCAAACCCGCCTTTTCACTGCCTCTGTAGTGGTCAAGGCCGTTATTCTCTGTCTTGAGACAATCCCCAAGACGAGATGGATCCAGTGGAATGCAGAGGAGCACAGTCCTGAAGAATCGAGCAGCGTCTTTAGCGTTGGGGTGTTTGCGTGGTTGAATCAGCTCTTCATGAGAGGTTATCGAGGAGTTTTGGCAATAGACGACCTTTATCCTCTCGATGAGAGTATGGCTTCGAGTAGGCTGCACGATCGCTTCGCCAAACACCTTCGGGTTCATCGATACAACCAAGAGCCCAAGTCGGGTCTGTTGAAGGATTTGACAAGATCACTCATAGGCCCGTTTCTTCTTCCAATTGTTCCTCGCGCCGCTCTCATCGCCTTCCAATTCTGCCAACCTTTTTTCATCGACTCAACTCTGGAATACCTACAAATCCCGCAAGAAGAAACATCGAAAAGTGTGGGCTATGGTTTGATTGGCGCCGCATTCCTCATCTACGCTGGTATAGGAATCTCCACAGCCTTTTATGGCTACTACAAACAGAGAGCTGTCTACATGATTCGGGGCTGTCTAGTCGCTGCTATATACCAGAAGACGACACAGATGAAGATCACAGCTGCCGATGACTCTGCTGCTCTTACCCTCATGAGTTCTGATGTCGAGCGAATCCTCCGAGGTGCCGAGAGAGCTCACGATCTTTGGGCCAATCCTGTGCAGGTGGCTATCGGATGCTGGCTTCTTTACGGAAAGATTGGCGCAGCTTTCGTCTCTCCCCTCGTCGTTATCGCAGTGTGTGCCATCTTACTGTCGTGGTTGATCACGCTGGTCGGCAAGAGACAGAGTGAGTGGATGGCAAAGATCCAGAACAGGGTCGGGTTGACTGCCAATGCAATTTCGCAGATGAAGCTGTACAAGATTTCGGGCATCGCTGGCCCCGTGGCTGACCTGATCCAAACTCTTCGTGTGGGAGAGATCAAGGTTGGAAATAGCTTCCGCTGGCTGTTGATTCTTGCTGCAGTGTTGGGCTTTACGCCATTCACCATCTCTCCTCCCATCACTTTCGCTTTTGCGTCTCGAGATTTAACTGTCAACACACTGTTCACTTCGTTGTCGTATATCCTTCTTTTTACGACACCTGTTGTAGAACTCTTCCAGAGCCTTCCTGGCATCTTTGCTGCTTTGACATGCGTGGCTCGTGTGCAGAGATTCCTCGCAGCTGAACCGCGCAACGACTTTCGAATTCATCAATCTACTTCCTCGTCTGAGAAAAGTTCGTCAAATGATATGCCGGAAGTCGCTTTCTCCATTGAAGATGGTTGCTTTGGATGGGGAGGAGAGAAGATGACATTGAGACAAATCAATACTTCTATCCCTGCACACAAACTTACCATCATCGTGGGCGAAGTTGCCAGCGGCAAGACAACGCTTTGTCAAGCCCTACTTGGTGAACTGCCAGTGTCTTCAGGCACGATCAAGACATTCATTCCCTCTCATCGTATTGCCTATTGCTCTCAATCTCCTTTCTTGTATAACGGCACTTTCCGGCAGAATATCATCGGCCACTGTCCGTTTGATCAAACAAAGTACGATGAGATCGTCGAGGCTACTATGCTCTCGCTAGATGTTGCCCTCTTACCACAGGGCCACGATACCAATATCGGAAGTAACGGCATTATGCTCAGTGGCGGTCAGAAACAGCGTGTTTCTGTTGCTCGTGCACTGTATTCAGAGGCAAATCTGATGATCTTTGATGATATACTCAGCGGTCTAGACTTGGGGACTGAATCAGAGCTCTTCCGACGTGTCTTCGGACCAGGAGGAATTACCCGCCGAAAAAACGTTACGGTCATTGTGTGTACTCACTCAGTGCGTCACTTGCCGTTGGCAAACCATATCATTGCTCTTGGTAACGGGACGGTCATTGAGCAAGGAGATTTCACAGAGCTGATGAACAACAATATGTACGTTCACAGTCTTGGAGTCAGACACAGAGATACAGACTCATCCTCAGATGATGAGAAGTCTGACATGACAACCATTACTCCCGCTGCCCCGGTTGCAACGTCTCCCGTCGTGGCCCAGGCGGCGGAGGATAAAGCAAGACAACAAGGTGACTTTTCCATCTACAAGCATTACTTCAGAAGCGTCGGTGTATGGGCAGCTATCACTGTTGCGTTATCAGGTATGCTAGCCGGTGCATGCCTGTCGCTTTCTAGTATTTGGATGAAATTCTGGGCAGAGGATGCCTTTGACAGATCCTTCACCTTTTATGTAGGCATATTCGCCCTACTACGCTCAGGTTTTGTTGTGTTTCTGTTCTTTAACGGTGTCACCACCCTGATTGGCATGACTGCCTCTGCAGGCACAGAGCTTCACCAACGGGCCATTATCACTGTTATCTCGGCCCCGTTGAGGTTCTTTACCACGACTGATACGGGCATTGTGACGAATCTCTTCTCTCAGGATATGACACTCCTCGATAGTGATTTGCCTCTGGCCCTCACCAATTTCACCCTGGATATCTCGAATTGTGTGGGGTCCGCGTTTGTGGTAGCATCTGCCTCGCCATACCTTGCAATCGGATATCCTTTCTTGCTCGTGGTGCTCTATTTTATCCAAATGTTCTATCTTCGCACATCAAGACAAATTCGACTCCTTGACCTTGAGGCCAAGAGTCCATTATAGTAAGTGTCTTATGACCGATAGACCAGTTACAGAGTTCTGACCTATTAGCACACATTTTACCGATACTATGAAGGGCATCGCGACCATCAGAGCTTTCGGTTGGGAGCAAAATGACATACTGCATAGCAACCAACTTTTAGATACATCCCAAAGACCAGCCTATCTACTGGCAATGATTCAGCAGTGGCTTGCCTCGTCGCTCCATCTCATTGTCACGGGTATTGCTGTTGTTCTTGTGGCACTAGCAACCCAGCTTCGAACCAATGCAGGCTTGACCGGTGCCAGTTTAATTTCTCTTCTTACTTTTAGCGAATTCCTTTCCGACGTCATCAAGAGCTACACTTCTCTTGAGACATCCCTAGGCGCCGTGAGTCGCTTGAGGTCCTTTAGCGAGACCGTCGCAACGGAGGACCTGCCAGGTGAAGATATCGAACCACCTGAGGCCTGGCCACAAGATGGAAGCATCCGCATCAACAAAGTGTCTGCTTCCTACGACATTGATGTTGATAGTCAGGATGAGACCGATCTCAATCTTGTCTTGCGAGATCTCGAACTTGACATCCTTCCAGGGCAGAAGGTCGCAATCTGCGGTCGTACGGGAAGCGGCAAGTCTACCCTGATACTACTCCTCCTACGACTCTTGGACCCTCTTCCCTCTTGTGCCGCAAACATACAGATTGATAACGTGAATCTACACGAAATTGATCGCGCCACTCTGCGCAAGCGCATTATCTGCATTCCCCAAGACGCAGTTTTTCTCCCTGACGGCAGCTCTATTAAAGCCAACATCGACCCTTACAATGCTGCCACAGACGCAGAATGCTTCAATGTTCTTAACAAAGTGCGTCTTACCAACTTCGTCGATGACAAGGGCAGTTTAAACGCTGGCATGAGCGCCGATGATCTCAGCGCCGGCCAAAAGCAGCTCTTCAGTCTTGGCCGCGCAATTTTGCGTCGCAGAGTTCGCGATCGGGGTGAGAAGAAGCAGGGCGGACTACTTCTGCTAGACGAAGTAAGCAGCAGTGTAGACAAAGTCACAGATAGAGCGATGCAAGAGATTATACGCGATGAGTTTGAGAGGTACACTATTGTTATGGTGTCGCATCGCTTAGAGATGGTTATGGATTACTTTGACAGGGTTGTTGTGCTTGATAAGGGGAGTGTTGTTGAGGATGGCGGACCGAGGGAGCTTGTTGAGATGGAGGGAAGTCGGTTTGGTGACCTTTGGGCTGTCGAGCATGATGGAAAGTCTGAGTAGTTGGTTATACCAATAATGGATCGAGCGGGTTAGAAGACGGACGAGTCCTTGTTAGAAGACAAATAGTCACAACTCGGTTTTAGATTATGTCACGATTTTCTAAGGAATACATGATTCAATATAAAAGTTATGTGGTTGAGCATTGTTATCCCAACTTCTTACCTTTTCATCACTGATGGTTAGTTAGTCATGGAACCGACGGTAAGAATGTATAAGTGAGATAAGCCATTACGCTATAAGAACCACATTGTCACAAGAACCCATACCATCCAACGACCAGACATTGCTCCAAGTACGTTATGAATGATTGTCTGATCTAACTGATTATCTTGTGTCAAGTGCGGAATTTGTGACAAACCGCTATTTCCGCTATGAACTACTATTCGGCCGACGACGGACGAAGAGAGCGGACTTGCCGGCGGAGACCGTCTATGACCGGGGGGCCTCAAGCGGAAAAGCTGAAACGCCACAAATGCTTGACCCCTGATCCCGGCTTTATCGAACAAGGTTCTTACTCCGTATGGGTAGAACGGGAAACTGCGCTTAGGTTTACCTGAAAATGACCAAGATCAACATGTCTCAAAGGAGAGAGAAACGGTGAACAGAACCTAACTGTTTTCTTTACTACTACATGCAGCTGGGCGTCTAAGGGTATTTGTAAGCTGATATGACTTTAGCATCAAGTCACAGCCGAATTCTATTGTGTAATGGGTATGCTGGGATAGCTTGTGAGGTATCACTTCTCGCTTCGTGAGATGGAATGGATCATGACTCTAAGAACGAGGCCTTCAAAAACGTTCTGGAAACGTGCAGTCGGAAACATGAGTCCGATGCTTACCCTTCATGCAACGCCACGTTCAATAAAAGACAAACAATGTGTCACGCCGATGCATTGAACTACCGGTATACTCACTACTTATATTACTTTGCAGGACTATTCCGAAAGAGGGTTATGAGTCGAAGTGATGCCCATCTGATAGTGGTTTAACGTTGACAGCTCGAATCTTCCACCAAAGTTTCGGACTTAGCGAAGCCCGCGGAATGGCGAGATTTAGCCGTTGCGCTGGGTTAACATTAGATGTTTCCACTGTTTTTCTCCACAGAGTGAGATTGAGTGGGTAGCATGTGCATGTAAGTAGATGATAACCGAGCATTGGGTTCCCAACCAACGTTGCAAAAGATCCTGGGATCGACACTCTAGGCTATGATAGATATTTATTTGCGAGAACAAAGCAATACACCGATACGCTCAGGCAATACGATGTGACTCAACTCTTCCAATATTGAGGGTGGTCGTTCAGTCAGCTCCAATGGGTGTCTCGGATATAAACGAAATCATCCCTCACGCGTATCTCCATTAGGTATGGGTGTCAATCTTTGACTCTATCTGCTCTGACCAATCAGACTCGCGGCTACTTCGTCCTTACAGGTCGAACTTGTCCGAGATGAGTCAAACTCTCGGCAAACTCTCCACCTTCCTGACTTGACATGCCCAGTCGAGCACTAAACAACAAGGATTTGAGCTGGAAGCAATTCGCGGCTTGTGGGGACAGGACCACCCCTACTTCACAGGCGGACATTTCTGAACGGACTCGGTTCGTATTTTTGATTGGTAATGGATCTCAAGGTATCAAGAAAAGTAAACTGCCGAAAGAATGAGAGACGAAAATAACAAGTCAGTTTAGGCAAGGCTTAGGCCGTCTTCAGACTGTTTATTTCTTGTACACTAAGTTTAGAAGTCAGGTTTTCTGTTATCCCCCTTGATGGATTCCATGAGAACTTCTCCATAATAATCTTTTTGACCAGGGACCTTTTTTGCCTTTTGCGACTTGACTTATAGGGCGGGATGTCGGCTTCTTTTTCCTTTGCGACCCCTTACCTCTTCTTCTTGTTGTTTATCAGCAAGCCTTGGGTTTGATTCCACTGGCTGCTAGATATATATATACATATTAATTTCCCTTTTTCACTCCTTTTAAGTAAAGCTTTAATCATCTCAACACTTTTAATTGGGTTCAATTCGGTTAAAAAATACCTTTCGCGGCGGGTGACTTTGGGCTCCCAGCACAGTCTCACTGCGAGCACTGTTAAAAAAGACACACTCAATCGATTATCGCAAACGAGATATTCTATTCAAAATGGCCGAAAGGGACCTCGGAAAGGCTGAGGAGGCCATTGCAGCCAACCATCACACTGAACAGGCCGATCCTGCCTATCGCAACTCTATCGAGACCGACTCGACCCGTGCTGAGCGACAGGACAAGGCGCAGAACGTTGGTGTCTCTGTTGAGCAGGCTGAGGCCGACTTTGCTGAGCTCCAGCGCGAATTCACCGGCGTCTCACGCGCTAGCCGCAGAAAGAGCAGAGCAAGCGTCGACCCTGAAAAGAATGTTGGCGCTGATGAGGCCGAGGTTGAGTCCCTCTTTGATCTAGAGGCGGCTCTTCGTGGCGGTCTCGATCGCGAGAAGGAGGCTGGAATCAAGTCAAAGCACATTGGTGTTTACTGGGATAATCTGACCGTCAAGGGCTATGGCGGCATGTCCAACTTTGTGCCTACCTTCCCTGACGCTTTCGTTGGTTTCTTCGACGTTATCACTCCTGTCATCAGCATGCTCGGTCTTGGTCCCAAGCCTCCCCAAGTTGCACTCCTCGACGGTTTCCGCGGTGTGTGCAAGCCCGGCGAGATGGTTCTTGTTCTGGGTAGACCAGGTTCCGGATGCACGACTTTCCTCAAGACCATTGCCAACCAGCGCTATGGATACACTGCTGTCGAGGGTGACGTTCTCTACGGACCTTGGTCCAACACCGACTTCGATCAATATCGTGGAGAGGCCGTTTACAACGCAGAAGACGACATCCACCACGCTACGCTTACCGTCGAGCAAACACTTGGCTTTGCGATTGATACAAAGATGCCCAAGAAACGCCCTGGAAACATGTCCAAGGAGGAGTTCAAGGAGAGCGTCATCACTATGCTGCTCAAGATGTTCAACATCGAACATACCCGCCACACCATTGTCGGAGATCACTTCGTCCGAGGTGTTTCCGGAGGTGAAAGAAAGCGAGTTAGTATTGCAGAGGGTATGATTACCAATGCTGCGGTCCTCTCGTGGGACAACAGTACTCGTGGTCTCGACGCCAGTACTGCCCTGGATTTCGCCAAGTCTCTCCGCATTCAGACCAACCTGTACAAGACGACTACCTTCGTTTCTCTCTACCAGGCTTCTGAGAACATTTACAACCTTTTCGACAAGGTGTTGGTGATTGATGGAGGAAAGCAGGTTTACTTTGGTCCCGCTTCTTCTGCCCGCAGCTACTTTGAGGGTCTCGGCTTCGCTCCTCGACCTCGTCAGACGAGTGCCGACTATCTTACTGGCTGTACCGACGAGTGGGAGAGAGAATACGCCCCCGGCCGATCTGAAGAAAACGCTCCTCACAACGCTGAGACTCTGGCCGAAGCCTTCAAGAAATCCGATGCGTACAAGTCTCTCGACGCTGAGATGACTGAATACAAGGCTTCTCTTGCCCATGAAACCGAAACTCACAATGACTTCCAAATGGCCGTCAAGGAGAGCAAGCGCGGTACTTCCAAGCGCTCTGTCTATTCGACGGGTTTCCATCTCCAGGTTTGGGCTCTGATGAAGCGCCAGTTCACTCTCAAGCTACAGGATCGCTTCAACCTGTTCTTCGGCTGGTTCCGCAGCATCGTCATCGCTATCGTTCTCGGCACATTGTATCTCGACCTCGGCAAGACTTCCGCTAGCGCTTTCTCCAAGGGTGGTTTGCTGTTCATCGCCCTGCTTTTCAACGCCTTCCAAGCCTTTTCTGAGTTAGCAGGTACCATGACTGGTCGGGCGATCGTCAACAAGCACAAGGCCTATGCCTTCCACAGACCCTCAGCCCTCTGGATTGCGCAGATCTTCGTCGATCAGGTTTTCGCTGCTAGCCAGATTCTGCTCTTCTGTATCATCGTCTACTTTATGACCAACCTTGTGCGCGATGCTGGAGCTTTCTTCACATTCTTCCTCATGATTCTGAGTGGAAATATTGGAATGACTCTGTTCTTCCGTATCATTGGTTGTGTTTCGCCTGATTTCGATTATGCTATTAAGTTTGCGGTTATTGTAAGTTTTCCCGATTTCTTCTCTAATCCCAGATCACGATTCGTTGTATGGGTTCTCCGTGAGAAACTCCAAAGGAGACCACGATTTTCCCATGTGTTGGACTCGTGGCGCAGATGCGGGAAGTGGGTCACAACGGTTAGCACGTTGTGGCGTCATAACCTTAATCTAAACTTAGCCCACGGCCTCCTCTCACACGATGATATTGTCTAAGTATTTAGTTCAACGGCTAACAAGTTTTAGGTCATTACACTGTTCGTGGTTACATCAGGATACATCATCCAATATGCTCAAGAGCAAGTCTGGCTAAGATGGATCTTCTGGATCAACATTCTGGGTCTCAGCTTCAGTTCCATGATGATGAACGAGTTCCAGAGGATCGATATGGAATGTACAGCCGACAGCTTGATCCCATCCGGACCCGGGTACACCGACATCGACTACCAGGTTTGCACTCTCGCTGGTTCCAAGGCCGGAACCACTTTCGTTTCCGGTAGTGACTACGTCGCTCAAGGCTTCTCCTACTACCCCGGCGACCTCTGGCGAAACTGGGGCATTGTCTTGGCTCTTATCATCTTCTTCCTCATCCTCAATGTTGCCCTCGGAGAGCTCGTCAACTTTGGTATGGGTGGTAACGCAGCTACCATCTTCGCCAAGCCTAACAAGGAGCGCAAGGCGTTGAACGAGAAGCTCAAGGCCAAGCGTGAGGCTAGAACAAAGGATAAGTCCAACGAGGAGGGATCCGAGATCAGCATCAAGTCCGAGAGTGTGCTCACCTGGGAGAACCTCAACTACGATGTGCCTGTTCCAGGCGGCACCCGTCGTCTTCTCAACAATGTCTTTGGTTATGTTCGTCCTGGTGAGCTTACTGCTCTTATGGGTGCTTCAGGTGCTGGAAAGACTACCCTCCTTGATGTCCTCGCTGCCCGCAAGAACATTGGTGTCATCTCCGGTGATATTCTCGTCGATGCTATTGCCCCTGGCAAGGAGTTCCAACGTTCTACTTCCTACGCTGAACAGCTAGATGTACATGAGCCCACTCAGAGCGTTCGTGAGGCTTTCCGATTCTCTGCTGCGCTCCGTCAACCCTCTCACGTGCCCATGGAAGAACGCTACGCCTACGTCGAGGAGATCATCTCTCTTCTCGAGATGGAGTCCATCGCCGATGCTATCATTGGAACCCCTGAATTCGGTCTCACTGTTGAGCAGCGCAAGCGTGTCACTATTGGTGTCGAGCTTGCTGCCAAGCCCGAGCTTATGCTGTTCCTCGATGAGCCTACCTCCGGTCTCGACAGTCAAAGTGCCTTCAACATCGTCCGTTTCCTCAAGAAACTCGCTGCCTCAGGCCAAGCTATTCTTTGCACTATCCATCAGCCCAACGCAGCTCTCTTTGAGAACTTCGACCGTCTTCTTCTTCTCCAGCGTGGAGGCCGTACCGTCTACTTTGGCGATATCGGCAAGGACGCTCAGGTTCTACGAAGCTATCTTGAGAACCATGGTGCAGTAGCCAAGCCCACTGATAACATCGCTGAGTTTATGCTCGAGGCCATTGGTGCTGGAAGTGCTCCCCGCGTTGGAAACCGCGATTGGGCCGATATTTGGGACGACAGCCCTGAATTTGCTGAAGTTAAAGAGACCATTATTCGTCTTAAGCGCGAGCGTCAGCAAGTTGTAGGTGGTTCCAATGTCAAGAACACTGAGCTGGAGCGGGAATACGCTTCATCCTTCGCCCACCAGATGAAGGTCGTTTGCACTCGCATGTTCAGGTCATACTGGAGGTCTCCGAACTATGCCTTCACTCGCCTGTTTAGTCATTTTGCGGTTGCATTCATCACTGGATTGATGTATTTGAACCTCGATAATTCTCGTGCGTCGCTCCAAAACCGAGTTTTCGTCATTTTCCAGGTCACGGTTCTCCCCGCACTTATCATCACCCAGGTCGAGGTTATGTACCACATTAAGCGAGCACTATACTTCAGAGAACAGTCTGCAAAGATGTACTCGCCTTTTGTTTTTACCTCCAGTGTTGTTTTGGCCGAGATGCCGTACTCGATTTTGTGTGCAGTGGTTTTCTACCTGCCCTTGTACTTCATGCCCGGTTTCCAGACCGAAGCCTCCCGAGCCGGCTACCAATTCTTTATGGTTCTCATCACTGAGCTCTTTGCTGTTACTCTTGGTCAAGGACTTGCTTCTATCACTCCCTCGCCGTTCGTGAGCAGTCAGTTCGATCCGCTAGTGATTATTGTCTTCGCGCTCTTCTGTGGTGTTACCATCCCTCCTCCTCAGATGCCAGGCTTCTGGCGAGCTTGGCTCTATCAATTAGACCCATTTACTAGGCTGATTGGAGGCATGGTTACTACTGCTTTACATGGTGTTGAAGTGGTTTGCAAGCAGGGTGAACTGAATGCGTTCAGCGCACCCCCGAACATGACCTGCGGCGAGTACATGGAGCCCTTCTTCGAGCGCGGAGGATCAGGATACCTTGTGTCCAACAGCACACAAGACTGCGAGTACTGTGCCTACAAGGTCGGAGATGAATTCTATAGCACTTTCAACCTCTCATACGACAACCGTTGGCGCGATCTCGGTATTTATATTTGCTTCATTGTGAGCAACTTGATCATTCTCGTGGCAGCAGTAAGTAACACGTCATCTATTATTGAGATTGATTACTAACAAGTCTCTCAGAGCCGTTTCCTCAACTTCAACCGTCGTTAAAAACTTAATACAACAATTATAGAACGCCATGAGTATATGGTAGGATGGGAGTAATGGAACGAACAAAAGTGGGTTACGACGAGCGAGCCATAAATGGCGATATATGTCGTTATGAGTCGCATCTACGTCTTCGATATAGAAAGAAATCATATTAAATTAATTAATTAGTTTTGAATTGCCATTGTCTGTCTTTTGTTGTGAGGTCAATCGATCACTAGCATCTTGCGCTATCATGTTAGCCGGACCATTTCTGCCGGTTGTAACTAATGGGGTTGAATTGCCACTCCCGCTTCCCCGGGCCTCGCCCTCGCCCTCGCCAATGTCCTATTACGGGACAGCGGGATCATGCACGGCAAACATACTCTTAAGCTTTGATTGAGTGTGCTAGCAGACAAGGGGATAACCCTGACTCGGAGTAGGGCGATCATGTCTCACGAATGTCTCCCGGCCCCGCCTTCCACCTCTGATGGTTGGAATGACGATACGGCACGCAAGCCACAGGCGCCGTCTAACATGGTATTGAGTGGTAAGCTCGCTATAACCCTGATCCGACCCTCAGTTCAAGATGCGCCAAAGACAGAGAAAATCGCAAAGCACGCTAAATTGATGGTCAAAAGAAACGTTTTGCACATCGGTTCATTAAGAAGACGCCGATCCCTATAATGCGATACCGGATATTATAAAGCTAGTGCGCCTTTGAGTTTATTTGTGTTTAGCCTTATAAGAAGGCTGTCCCGGATGTCTGGACGGTACTACGGGCGGGCATTAAAGAATCAAAAGATCTCAAACGGCACCTATGGATCGACATCAAGCGGGAAACGAGAACTCTCAGGGAATGATACTAGCTATCATCGCAACGTGCGTATCTGTGGCGGTATTCGTTGTGTCCCTGCGGTTTTATGTTCGGCTGGTAATCATAAGGAAATTCGGGCCTGATGATTGGGCTTTGGCTGCGGCTTTGGTATGTATTTTCTCGTCTCTTGTAATCTTCCTACTAATAGTCCTTTACTAGGTCGCAACTATATGTGGCGGAGCTATAATGGCAGTTTGTGAGCATCGAAACTAGTTCACTATATGCTGCAGCTTGATTCTAACTGAAATCGTAGCTACCAAGTTAGGGCTCGGCCGCCACGCCTACCTCCTCTCCCTCCCTCAGATGTCTACGTTCCTCAAAGTTCGCCTTTCCCACACCGTATCGAATTCAGAGGCTAATGCTTGTATAACCGGATAGATTATCTGGTTCGTGGGTATGGAATATAGCTTCGCCATAACGCTAATGAAAGCGACCTTTCTCCTGCAATACCGCCGTGTCTTCCCGCTGCCCAACTTCCAGCGCCTTTGCAACATAGCCCTAGGTTTCCTGGTCATTTGGGCTATGGCCGGCCTATTGGGTGCTATGCTGAACTGCCTGCCTATCGAGAGGAACTGGGACGCATCTGCGCCGAATAGTTGTACCGGGCGGGTGCAATTCTGGGAGGCTTATGCTATCATGCATGTCATTACAGACGTGCTGATCTTTATAATGCCGCTGCCGCTGCTGAAGACCCTGCCATTACCGTGGGTACAGAAGGGGGTATTGATGGCAGTTTTCTGTCTGGGCTTTTTGTAAGTACTTTTTGATGGCGTTGGGGGTTGATTGTTGAAGGACATGTACTCAATTAACTCCTTTTTCTGGCAGCACATGTGGGATTTCGGTGATTCGTTTGACCACCCTCCGTGCGGCACTTACGGATACAGATGCTACGTGGACGATGTTTCCGACGTGTTTATGGACCATGACTGAAGCAGTGTGTGCCATCATCTGTGTCAGCGTCCC
The DNA here is from genome assembly GCA_011034095.1 of Fusarium cf. aywerte. Classification (NCBI taxonomy): domain Eukaryota; kingdom Fungi; phylum Ascomycota; class Sordariomycetes; order Hypocreales; family Nectriaceae; genus Fusarium; species Fusarium cf. aywerte. The sequence continues at coordinate 730,404 of WETZ01000013.1, read as the reverse complement.
GACGCTGCGGCCACTGGCCGGTCGATTATGGAGGAGACCGTCTTCGAAAGCGAATGAGATAAATGGGCGGAAGGAATCAAGACGGGTGTTGAAGAGGCCGCAGATATATGGAACGGGTCTTGAGACTGAGGCTTCGATACAGTTCTCAGTGACCTCGGGCGATAACAATCAAAGAGATGAGGTGGTTTGTAATAGGGAGCTCTTAGATCCAGAGCCTTGTCACTTATCAGATCATACATCACAACTTGGTATATTGAATATTATATAGTTAAAGTATAGGGTGCATTGCGTCGGTTGATGACTGCGAAGAGGTTAAAATTGCAGTGAAACGAATGGGGCTAGCACACTACTACTATGATTGGAACAAATTAAATTCGACAGGCCCCGGAAAGAGGTCAAGACTGTAGTGAAGAGGCTTACCTTGACAGGCGCTTGGAGGCCGGGAGGGCATCATGGGTAAAGGTGGATGGCAAGATAGATGCATATTCTGTAGTATAGGGAGCTAAACAGCAATGATACTCGGGGACAATTATTCATCTTTCATTTTCAACACCACGCTATGCAACAGGCATACCCAATGTCCCCAAACCTATATACTTTTGCTTTTCACTTTCTTTCATTTTTGTACATCCACAGCCCCCTAAGGCTTTCCAGGCCAGATCTCCTTGGCAACATCGTTGACAAGCTTGAGCTTGGCAAACATCTTCTCCTCGGTCATACCCTCAGCGCCAACAGCGACACTAGCGAAACCGCACTGGGGGCTGATGCCAACAGTCTCGAGAGCCTCCTCGAGGCTGCGGCCTTGACCGTCGGCGATGATCTTGGCGGCGTCGAGGACTCGGTGCTTGATGACCTGGGAGTCCTCCAGCTCGGGCTCCTTGGTGGTGATGACACCGAGGACGACGTTCTTGTGCTTGGGGAGGAAACGCAGGGGCTCGAAACCGCCGGAACGAGGGTTGTCGTACTCGAGGAAGAAGGTGTCGTAGTTGAGCGTCGTGAAGAACTTTTCGGCGATCTTTTCGTAGGAGCCCTCGCTGAAGTGCATCGACTTGGAGAAGTTGCCTGTTACGGTGAGTAAGTAGTTATGAGCTAGGGACTGAGATACGTACCTCTGCAGACGTGAAGACCAACGTGGAGACCCTCAGGTCGGTCGGCGATGGCGTCATTGTGAGCCTTGAGGTAAGTGTCAAACAGCTTGTCGGGGTCAACACCCTCATCCCTCAGAGACTGAAGCATGTCATCGGAGCAGAAGTAGGCGAGAGTAGGGTCATCGATCTGAATGTTGCGCACACCCTCATCATACAGAGTCTTGAACTCCTGACGGTAAGCCTTGGCCAAGTCGGCGAAGAAATCCTCATCGTTGGAGTAAGCCTCAGGGCTGTAGCACTTGCCAGAGGCGAGTCGCAGGTGGAAGTAGCAAGGAGGGGGCATGGTGAACTTGCACTCGGCCCACTGCTCGCGAGGAACACACTCGCGCAGCATCTTCCAGTTTTCGAGGTAAGGGCTCTGCTTGTACTCAATCTTGCCCTCGCAGAGAGCAGCCATAGGGTACTGCTTGCCAGCCTTCTTGAGCGCAGCGATGGGCGGCGCAGACAGGCGCACGACATCCCAAGGTACGGGCTCTACCTCGCGGAAACCACCGAGACGCTCAAAGAAGCCAGAAAAGTAGTACTTGCGATCGAACTCGCCTGAGGAGATAGCGCGAACACCATGCTCCTGCTGCTTCTTGACGATATCGGCAATGGCTGCCTTTTGAGTGGCGATGAGCTGCTCGGAGGAAACCTCGCCGGCATCGGCCTGCTGCTGAGTGCGCGATAGCGACTCTGGTCGGATCAGAGAACCGATGTGATCAGCGTGGAAGGGGAGCTTTGTGACAGTCATTTTTGTGGCGAGATTGAGAAGCAATTGAGAGCCATCATGGCTGCTGGTTCTGCTTCTTTTGAGTCTTTTATCATGGGCATGATGACATGGATGTCGATCGGCCGGAAGTAAAGGGTCCAATAATGATCCAATGATGACTGCGTTTCAGCAGTAAAGGTCTCCATTCTGACCCCTCCCCCTCTGTTGATCTTCGGCTGCTAAACACGGCTGTTGAGATGGAGGGGCAGCAATTATTTTATCCATTGTCATGATCAATCATGAGCTTATCAGTTCAAGATGATATGAGGTATCGTCGTTTCGATATTGCAATTGGATTAGGTAAGCACTGTTATGTGGTCAATTGAGATTCCGAAGTGTTGCTCTCATTACCAGTGCTTATGAATAGCAGAGAACTGGCATGATGATTGATCACTTCCACAGATGGAGAGCCTCTCAATTCTTCCAATGTCCAAGTTCTGTTACTCGAGAAGAAAAGAAGAAAAGAGGCCAGTTTACGATGTACTAGCCAAGAGTCGCAGCTGAAGTCCCAGGGTCGAATTGATCATGTTTACATTGCCACTGTTGGTGTTGACAGGAGTTGTTTTGATTCAAATCCAACAGGGGCAGCAAGCCTTTTCAAATGCCGAGGAACGACAATGCCCAAGCAACATTCGAGGGCAAATTCTCATGTTTCACCTCAAGCATGCACTCACATGATTTGAGGCTCTTAATGGACCAATGACAGATCTAACCCGTTCGACAAAGAGAAGAGAAATAACTTGAGACTGTCCGAAGCAAGGGAGGAAATCCGCTGCGCATAGAAGACACTCGGCTTGCAGCACAACAGCTCTCCCTTCGTATGCCTTGGCACAAAGCTGCCACCCAACGCATCTCATAATATGTTCCATGTCAAAATAGAGAAATGTTTTAGCTGCCGTATAGCTAATTTGCTAGCAAGCCATCAGAGCAGAGGCAGCAGGAGGCTTGCATAGGGCGACAAATGAGGTTCCACCCTGACATTACAAGCGATACAGAGGAGATTAGTGACTCCTGTGCGCTTTTTGCTTTTCACTCCCTCTTGCAATTGAAGCTTAAACATAATGTCCGACAAGAAGCGGGAATGGCACCTACCAACATTCCAATAATAATCTTTGTTGTTGCTGTCCCTTTTTCTAGGATGAGGCTCGGAATAGGCTATTGAATGGGAGATCCAGACACAGGGGCGAATGCTAATCTGATCGTCAGGCACACCATGGAGATTATCCTCATGATTGACATGCCTTTTGTGTAACGTCGGCTTAGTCGCGACCTTTTCCAAAGGCTTGTACCTTGCATGAGGCTTTGTACAACCCATTGCAAGAACAACGGCTTGGCACGGCAAGTCCTGGGCCGGGCAAGAGAAGCTACACTGGAAGCGTAGCTCGGCGATTGTTTCAGCCTCATAGAGAAACCAAGGACTACATTATAATCCTAACATATTCTCGTTCTGGCGTCATAGTTTGTGGTTTCTTGTAGTCACCAGGGACAATATGCCCGAGGTAGACTTACACATTTCATTAGTGATAGCTCTATCGACCTTTCGACTCCAGAACACAAGCTACGTGGATGCATCAGCCAACTACGGAAGTCTTCCAGACTAGTTCGGAACTAGCTCATAGAGTTTTCCTGAATTGTGCACAGACATTAGATGGTGTTATCTTGATCTATATGCATGATGTGTCAAGCATTCTCAAGCTTCCTTTAGTCCAACGGGCCTACAGTGGGGTTTGACCACCGTCTACTATCTCCAGTTTAATGACAATTTTGAGAACAATGCGGCTCAAAATTAGAATTCTCCGAAGTGAAGTCTCTGTTGGGTGACGGTATTGAGATTTACTGTTTGGCCGAGGTGCAAATTCCAGTATTGATTTTCATCCCTCTAGCCACCGTTCGATAATGTTCATTACAACTTTGCGTTGTATCTCCATACTTACCACACTGCTAACCAGTGCCGCCTTCTCCTTGATATTTCGGAAGAAGGAGTATAATTGAGAGATCTTCCATGAAAGAAACCACTATCGTGACCTTTGTTTTGGAGTATTGCGCTGGAAACTACCCTGCACTTGAGAACAATACCCACTGAACCCTTGCTGCACCTGGCCCCCGCAAAAACCTCCGGCCCGCATATCACCTTCCGAAGCTATTGGCCGTCTGTTTCATAGCAGCCTTCAGCTCTCCCTTCGTAAGACCAACCTACAACCTTTTTTCCATGACCGCAATTTCCCTCTTGTGGACCACTTGCTAGCTTCCGACACTCGGGATGTGGTGTTTTGTCTCGTCTGTGATCCGATAAACAAGAATTACCCGAAATTGCTATGGTTCTGTTCGAGATATGCAAGAGCTTTCCCCGAAGAATGTTTTCATCAAGCGCAAGGGAGCCGACTCGACAACCGTTTCAAAACATCGCCGATCTCAGTCCTCTCTTCCCAAGTGGGAAGCTGCCGAATACGCAAACGCTGATGATACTCAAGTGAGTATAGTCAGGGTCGTGGTGCTTTCGTCAACCACAAAATACCCTCGGATGCCGCTTGTTATTTCCAGTGGCCAATGACGTACATTCTTGGCTCATAGAGATTGAACGCTTGTCACATATCTCAGAGCCTCTACTATGAGAGACTTCTGACTCGTGTTTCTGAAACGCACGGCTACTGTTTTGACGCATCTAGGAATGGTACTGATGCATGCGGTGAGATTGTTTTCTTGGCTGCCAAATCCATATGCTGATACATCGCTCTCTATGTCAGAGACAACGAGAAGCATTGTGAGGGACCATGTGTCTGCTCCAGTACGCTTGAAGAAGAAGTTAGAGGCTTATTTCCTTTGAGGGATGCTCAACAAGAATCTGCCAAGATACTGGGAACCAACAGATCTCAGGATGATGTCTCAGTGGACATTCGGTGCCTCTTTCTTGAGAACTCGATAACTGGTCAAACAACACGTGAGATGGGCGCTAGCTCAATACAAGCTTACTTGGAATTTAGAGTAATCTCAGCACACATAGCCAATACCAACAACCTCCCTCGAGTGTAGAGTGAGACATGTCAAGTCAGGGGCTCTGCATTCTCTGCATGTTGGACCACAACGCCATGTCTCAACAGTCCACAGCACACTCGACTTTGTTTGCGTCGGGATCGATGCATTCGTCAAGGAGCGGGTACCATGGGACTATCGGCGCGGGCTTGTTCTGTGATTCCCAAAGGGAGACCATACAATTTCAGCCTCTCAGTATGGGACTGAATTTTGTATAAAGAGAGAGCTTGGTTCCGGCCGAATATCAATTTCTTTTTTCTCATCATCAAGCAATTCAAACACCCTCGATCCCTTCGCTTACTCTTCCGAGAGCTGTTTCCAGTCGTTACTCCCCAGTCATTCGCTCGTAAGAACAATCAAACAACAAAATGCGTTACAACCAGATCCTCGCCCTGGCCATGGGCAACGTGGCCGCTGCGCAGTTCACCACCACTCGCTTCAGCAACTCCACCACCACCGCCACTTTCTCCGAGTCTGAGAGTCTCACTGGCACTGCTACCACCGAGACTGCTTCTTCCACCACCACTTCCGCTAATGGTGCTGGTAACCCTGATGGCTACAACTTCCTCGGCTGCTTCTCTTCCGAGAACGGTTTCCCCTCCTTCACTCAGGCCTACTCCAGCGAGGAGAACGACTCTGAGCGTTGTGCCGATGCTTGTGAGGGCTCCAACTTCATCGGTCTCTACGACAGCAGCTGCTACTGTGGTCGCGTGCTTGACCTCAGCACCACTCCTTCTGTTGGCACCGACCAGTGTGATAACAGCTGCCCTGGTAACCCTGATGAGAGCTGTGGTGGCCTCGCTGGTGATGCTCTCCAGCGCCGACAGGTCGCTATCAACGTCCTTCTCAGCATCTACGCCGCCGATGGTGTGAACCCCGGCAGTGAGACCGACACCGTTGTCAGCACTGACTTCGTCACCGAGACCCTCCCCGCTGTGACCACCACTGCCACCGTCACCTACACCGAGGACGGTACTACTGCCACCAAGACCGTCACCCAGATCCTCCCCATCGTCCCCACCGATGTCATCATCATCTGCTACGGTAACTACTGTGCTCCTCAGACTCACTGCCCTACCTGCACCAAGTGGCAGATCGTCTGTACCGATGGCCTCTGTGCTCCTCAGGAGTGCTACGACGACACCTGGAACAAGCTCAAGATCTGCAACGACGGTCACTGCTACTACGCCGACTACAAGGAGGAGGAGTGCAACCAGCGCATTGTCTGCCACGGCTCCGAGTGCCAGCGTGACCAGCACTACTCCTTCGACTACGCTCGCAAGTTCGTCTGCGACGTCGATGAGGACCGATACTACTTCGAGGAGTGCAAGGACGACTGCTACAGCTACGAGAAGTGCTCTCACGGCGAGTGTGAGCCCGTCCACCCCCCTGTCCACCCCGAGCCTGCCCACCCTCCTAAGCCCATCGTTCCTGGCAAGCCCCCAGTTGTTGTCGTCCCTGAGCAGCCTGAGCACCCCGTCAAGCCTGCTCCTCCTGTCAAGCCTACCGGTCCTGTCCACCCTGCTCCTCCCGCCAAGCAGCCCGAGCACCCCGCTCCTCCTGCTAAGGAGCCCGAGCACCCCGCTCCTCCTGCTAAGGAGCCTGAGTACCCCGCTCCTCCCGCCAAGGAACCTGAGCATCCTGCTCCTCCCGCCAAGGAACCTGAGCATCCTGCTCCTCCCGCCGAGACTGGTTCCAACTCCAAGCCCCAGCATCCTGAGAACCCCGAGCACCCCACCATCGTTTCTGGTGCTGCTCAGAAGACCTTCGCCGGTGTGGCCGCTGCCATCGCCGGTTTCGCTTTCCTCCTGTAGAGCGTCTCCTCTTCTTCGATTCTCAACGACTTAGCTCCATCAGGGGGGCGAGTCCCTTTCTCACAATGAGGCCGTTGGCGGCACTGCCAACTGGCACGGTTTAGCATTCTCACTCACGCCTCTTTGCTTGCTTGCCTCCGGCAGCGGGAAAAACGCACATGTGTAACGTTTAACGTTCTTGGTTCATTCTTACACCAGTCGGCTTTAAATTGGGTGGTTGGATCTAGGTCTGGAATATCTGTACTTTATAGATTAGACTTGTTTTGGTCCCCATCTTTGCCATGGTGGTTATTTTTTGGCGATTAGAAATTAGTAGAATTTCGGCTTTAATATGGCTTATGACTCTTATCTTACTTCTCTATGGTTTCATTGTGATTTGTGATTTATCTGTTGCCTACAATCAAGATTCGAGTGTGCTTTCTGCTTTCTTTCTCTTGCTTCACATGTATGATCTACTACTTGCAGAACTGTCTCACCTTTAAGCAAGGAACACTGCTGTGGATCACTTACAGGTGTGAGTATGCAAGGAGTCCATGTCTTGACACAGTAGGTCTAGCTTATGGATAACCATAAGCACACCTCAGTGCTATGTGGGATAGATAACTAGTCACGATGGACTTGAACTCTGTATAAGCAGCACTTTATAGTAGACACAAAGCTTAGTAAATGCTTGTGATAGATAACTCGATGACAATTACGGCGCTTTATACGAAGGCACGTAATTCACATCTAATTTCTCGCTCGGCGGCACAAGGGGTACCCTTAAAGGCGATGTGGATCTCTTGCTCGTCCGGTGATATGGGATATGACTTTTGTATCGGCCGAGACGTTCAGAAGTTCATTCTTTCGGGGCAAGTTTGCGAAAAATCACTGATCAGAGATGAGCCCGTGCAGATGCCAAGAAAAAAGACTGTCACTTTATCAACACGGGATGAACTACTTCACTCTCACTGACACTGCCTCAGTATCGGGAATAAGTCATGCAGTATTCGGCAATGAATATGCAAAACACTAACCTTGACTCTGCCGTCAGCAACAGCGCCATGTCTTGCATCGGTCTTGTCGTAATAGGTTCACTCAAATCAGGGTTTTTACGAAGAAGTCTCCATCCAAAGCGTGGATACCTACCAGGATGTACAACAAATTCGGTTAAAGAAGTTTCTCATCCACTCTTTGTCAATTCAGGGTCCAAGTGTCGCTCTCGTCTAAGAGACCGAGAGGGGCCAGTGATACAGACCGAGGTCGCAGTGATATGGAGCATGTTTTATAAATGGGGGTGGTTCTTCCGAATATGCCATGTCAGATCTCAGTTCTCAAAACTTAAAGCAGACCAGGTACTGCAAACCAGCTACTAGAGAGAAGTGAGTGTCTTGTCAGACCGCACATTACGTCCTCTGCTTTCGTACCGACGCAAGGGAACCGCCAAGACCCGCAGCGTTGCAGAACGGTTCCGAGTGCAGGATTGCTCCAGTATGTATGCATGAGGCCATAATACCTATCTATCACTAAGAAGGTCCCGCTTTCAAAGGAAGAGCCGAGAACAAAGGGCCTTTTTGCGTGGTTATTAACCAAGGTTTTCATCTACTCGTTGGAAAAGGTTTTCACAGGAATGCTAGCTGTAAATGTGTTTAGACAAGAGGTCAAGGAACATTTAGACGTCAACCAATTCGCTCGGACCTACGGAGCACGTCAAAAGTTCTGACAAGGCTAGGCTTGAGCCGCTGATAGGTTTAGTCGTTTGACGTCTCTTAGCTTCTAGAGAAAAAAAAGCAGTGTGTCCCTATTCGACACAACAAAACTGCTCGGCTTCGTGTGATTGGAGGTTTTAATTTGCTGCGGGATGATGGTGCTGCATCCATCCATCAGGTGGGATAAGGAGGACCCAAGTCCGAGGAAGCGGATACGCATGATACAGATGGATGACAACTTTACCTGAATCGGTCTAGATTACGAGCATTTTTGGTAAATATTAACTCTGTATTTTTAGCCTATTTTTGTTATCCGCTTATTAGTAAAGAGCCATTAAACTGTTTCTCAATGGCTTCATGATGGATTTGAACAGCATGGGAGTTCCTCCCCCAAAAGAATCATCCAGTGTAACTGTAACCCCTCCTCCGAACTAGGACCAGGCTCCTTTGTGAGTTGTGACCGCTTCAGACGACGCTGCATGTTCGGTTGGATAACATGACATCCTTGCTGCGGCAATGAATAATGCGTACCAACATGCCGGGACTGGATTGGGCCCCATCTCTCTCGTCATCTGGGGGGACAGACAGGGCAGCAGCCACAATGTGACTTTTTTTTTTTTCTCTGTGTCCAGTGTGTTGGTATGCTGTGTCGATGTCATTGAGTGAAGTATTTTTCCTTTTTCCTTCTTTCCAAGGTTGATTGCATCACATATCAGATTCAGTAGTTAATACCTAAGAAGAACAAAATATTACCTAAATCGAGGTATTATTTGTGAAAATCCACGAGTCAAGTAAAAGCTATTACATTATCTATACCTGACAGAATAGAATTTGAGTTTATTTATTTTATCGACAGGGTCCATCTGTCCTTCTCCTCTTTTTCACTTGATAGCTTCTATTCCCATTATGTACTAACGAGTCTTGTAATTCCGTATGAAATTCCTAATTTAACCTAGTTAGCCTTGCTTTGCTTTGCTCGTGGGCACTTTACTTCTGGGTCTTTACCGTCTCTTAGTTTTTTTTTTTATTAAAACTATACCGCCTGGACCCTTAGTTGATCAAGCTTTCCCTCCTCTTTTAACCGCGCTTAACGTACATCCACGTCAACGTTCGACCTCTGTATCCATCCCAGCACAACTATCTTTATCTGGGCAAATCATCTCAATTATTGTTTTATAGGCGCTCTGATCGCTTGAGCGCTGTGAGGTCAAACATTAAATTACCGGCGACCGGCGACCGTCGGCCGGACCGAACTGAACTGAACTGTACAGCATCAGTCTAGCGCATCAATCTCCTTGGCTCCCGTTCGGATCCTGAACCTTCTTCTCAAACTCTGTTCCTTAATCTCCATCCAATCTACACTGTACCTCGGCTTCAACCAAGATCGACAAAATATCTACCGCGGTATGCGCATTTCCCGGCGCCTCTACGCTCTACCATACATACTACCACAATGAACTCGCCGCCGAACTCGCTCAACCGCCAATCCGACGGATTTCCTCCAACAACATCTGGTTCACCAAAGTCACGAAAAGACTGCGATTCTCATCCGACGACATCTCCCGATAAGAACAATACCCAGCTTATTTTCGGTCGCCAAATGGTCCCTCCTTCGCCAGCTTCGTCTATCGTCTCCCCGCTGGCCGTCGGATCCACACACGAAGCTGCTGTGATACAAAGCATCGAGCGCGGCGAGTATGCGGCCGACGACCTCGACGAAACACGCAGCTTGACAGAGAGTATACGAAAACATATCGTCGATGGAGGTCTCAGATACCATAGCTATAGGCAAGGTTGGTTTGTACCTAGGTACTTGAGGGAACAATGGGCTAATACGCTTGTCAGGGAAATATCTCTTTCCCAATGACGATGTCGAGCAGGATCGTGAAGAGCTGAAGCACAATTTAACCGTGCATCTATGCGAGGATAGACTATTCTTTGCGCCGGTCGAACGGATATTAGAAAAGGGCGCCGAGGTACTCGATCTAGGCACAGGAATTGGAAGATGGTGCATCGATCGTAAGGCTCCCCGAGACATCAATTGGACCCTGACTAACATCAGACAGTTGCCGATAACTATCCCAATTCGCAATTCCACGGCATGGATCTTTCGCCCATACAACCCGACTGGGTCCCCGAAAATGCCCTCTTTTTCGTCGACGACATTGAGCACGAAGCAGGTTGGACATACAACGAAGACTCATTCGACTACATCCACATCCGCCATACACTCCACTCAATCAAAGACCGAGAACAGCTCTGGGACCGGATCTGGAAGTACGACGACCAATCTCGCTCTTCTATAATCGCAAGCTAATATCAAGCAGGCATCTAAAACCAGGAGGCTACGTCGAAATACAAGAGTTTGTCTACACAGCAGCCTGCGACGACAACTCATGCGACGGACCCTACGCCTGGCGCGACTTCTGCAGGTATCTCGAAGAAGGCATGGCCGCTCTCGGCACAGACATCCACGGCATCAACTACGTCCACGGCGAACTCGCCCAGGCAGGTTTTGAAAGCATCACGACGAAAAGCTACAAGTGTCCCGTAGGACCCTGGGCGAAGAAGCCGCGCCTTCAAGAATGCGGGCATGTCATGCGCGACGCAGTGATGTGGGGACTCGTCGGTCTATCTCGCCGACCGTTCCGCGATGGTCTCGGTTGGACACTGATCCAGATCGAGATGTTTCTCATCGAAGTCCGAAAGTCGTTGATGGAGGAAGTCAATGGACTGCCCAAGTACCACACTTACTTTCCTTATTACAACATACACGCGAGAAAACCAGCGTCGGGATGAATTGGCACGGCGCGCGATTGCGCGAATTAATTACGATTTGACGACTTACTACAACATAAAATAAATGAAAGTATAACAGAATTTGGGGGCATGGCTTGGCGTACTAGGGCTGCATTGGATAAGGCCAAGAGTCGATGGCAGTACATCACTTGGATGGCGCAATTGAGTGGTGAATTTTCTTCATTTCTTTTATATCTAGAATACCTGGCAGTTTATTGCGCAAATTACAGGAGTGCCTGATGCAATTAAATATTGTTCTGATTACTTAGACCAACTCTTTGAATGTCAGGGTGTCTGACTGCAGAACACATGAGAAGTAAAATCAGTGAGGCACTTTAGAATATCTTTCTGACACTGCTTTTTACGACAAACACCCGCCCTTTCTCCTAGCAATATTATATACAAGAGACCTTCACCGCAAGCAAATCACAAGTATCATATCAATTTAAATAAAAAAAATTCTGTTCATTGAGAGGGGTATGGGTATTCTCCTTCATCCCGCTTCTGTCTGTTCTGTCTGTCGTATTACAGTGTCTAGTGTTTGTGAAAATAGTCGTATGTACATGATGGGCACACATTCTGCTGCATGCCGTCTATGATAAAAGGCTCGTGAGAAACAAAAACCTCGCCAATCTAAAATAAAACCAAGTATTCTCCAAACAAATCATTTCCCCCATCTCGTACGTAGTATAAGATGTGTTTTTCTTTTTATATTTTCTTTTCCTATTTAGGCCTTCTGAGCCTTCTCCTTCTTGGCCTTCTTGAAGCTCTTCTTGGGCATGCGTGCAAGCCAGTAGATGAACAACGCGGCACCCATGTTAAAGACGATGTAGATCCAGAGAAGACCAAAGTTGCGCCAGCGGTCGGCGTAGTCGATGTTGACACCGGCGAGGTATGTGTTTGTCTCGGAGACAGAGCAGTACTCGCAGTTCGATGTGGCGTCGTTGTCAGTCAAGTAGCCGCCTGCCAGCTTGATGTAGTCGCCCATATACTCGATACAAGTCGAACCGTTGGGTGGATTGAGGGAAACGAGTTCGTTGCTGGCGCAGGTGACGGCAGTGTTGGCGACACCAGTTGCCAACATGCCTCCTACTAGGTATGTAAACGGCGACACGTAGTACATAAAGATCCAGAAGCCAGGAAGAGTCTCCTTGGTAGCGAGAACACCACAGAAGATCAAGCAAAGCATGAATAGCAAGTTGGCAACGTTGGCACCACCCTCAGCTGTCTCAAATCCGGCGATGATCATAGTCGAGAAGGTAGCGGTGAAGAGGAGGAAAGCCAAAAGCAAGAGGAACATGAGGGCACCACGCTCAGTGGTTTGACCAGCGGCAGAGGCGTTGTTGTAGAGACCGACGGGGTAATACCATCCAAAGTACATGATAACAGCCATCAAACTATTCCAAGGAAGCTCGACAATAAGTTGCGCCAGCATAAAGATTTTCCACGAATAGACCTTGGAAGGACGCTCGCGGACTTCATACAGAGAACGTTGAATGACGAACTGAGGCATAGACTGTTGTACCAACTGACCAAAGATTGTAAGTAAGTTGAAAATGGCAAACATTTGGTTCTGGAGACCCTGGATAGTGTTTGGAGCCTTGAAGAAGACGAAACCGATGAAGAGAGCAACGAGAGAGCAAAGGGCGGCCTTGGAGTAGATGTAAACAGGAGTACGCCAGTACTGCTGGAACACACGGTAGAGGACTTCCTTGAGTTGGACCATGAAGGGGGCAGCGAATTCACGGTAGCTACCGTCGTCGACATCAGTATCAGTAACGTCCTGCTTCTCTTGCTTGATACGCTCGAGTTCGGTCTGAACTTCCTGGTACTCGGGACTCTCACGCCAGGTCTGGAACCAGTCAAGTTCGGTATGAGATCCGGGAGCAGCACCGATAACTTCCAACATCCACTCGGCAGGGTTGGCCTCAGTAGGGCACTTCACACCGCTGTAACGCTCAAAGTAGCTGGTCATGGTGTGTGAGTTCTCGCCGATATCACCAAAGTAGACAGTCTTGCCACCCTTGGCCAGGAAGAGAAGTCGATCGAAACGCTGGAACAACATGGCAGAAGGCTGATGAATTGTGCAGAGAATGGCTTGGCCGGCGTTTGTCAACTTCTCGAGAAGGTCGAGAATAGCCCAAGAGGTTTGAGAATCGAGACCAGAGGTAGGTTCGTCAACGAAAAGCAGCAGAGGGGGCTTGGCAGCAAGTTCGACACCGATGGTAAGACGTTTACGTTGCTCGACGTTGAGACCTTCACCGGGAACACCAACGACGGCATCGGCATATTCTTCCATATCGAGCAGCTTGATGACCTGCTCCACATAATCGAGCTTCTCTTGCTTAGGGACGTGAGCGGGCTGGCGGAGGAGGGCACTGAAGTTGAGGGCCTCTCGGACGGTCGAAGTCTGAAGGTGGAGATCTTGTTGCTGAACATAACCGGTCTTGCGCTGGAAGGACATGTCACGAGGGTTACCGTCAACCAACATCTCGCCAGTGATAACACCCATAGAAGTACGGTCGGCCAAACAATCCAGAAGTGTGGTTTTGCCAGCACCAGAAACACCCATAAGAGCAGTCAGAGTACCAGGCTTGACCCAACCGTCAACGTGATCCAAAATCTTGCGAGTCTCGTCCTTGATCTTGACCTCATAACAGACATCGTGCCATTGGAAAACCGAGGTCTGCTCTTGGAGCATACCACCAGCCTGCTTGGTGCCGCTGGCTCGGCTGCGGGTGCGCTCAGCAGTAACAATAGGACCAATGTGAGCCATGGCGGCTTCAGGATCGCTATGCTTCTTCTCAGCGTTGGCAACGGCAGCAGGCTTGTGGCCACGTCGGTAGACCAGGACTTCACCCTTGGACTTCTTCTCAGAAACAAGTTCGGCAGCAGTCATGTAGGTAATAGTGAAAAGGACAATCCAGGCAATGACAACACCAAAGTTGCGCCAGCGGTTTTCCCACCTGTAGCCGAATTGCATCTCAGCGTAGCGATCACCGTTGACAGCGGATCTTCCAGGCTGAGCACCGACAGCACTGCAGACTCGGCTATCCTGAGGGACATTTTCATATCCAGAGACAGCCGGGTTGGGGATGAATTGGTTGCACTCAAACTCTCGGCCATGGAACTCATTGACAACGACTGCCTCGAAGGCATAGGCAATAGGGTCGATCCAGTAAAGCCACTTGCACCATCCGAGCATATAACGCTTAGGAATGACGAAACCAGTAAAGATAACGAGATCCAAAATGAGAATAGCAGCGGGGACAAGAGCCTGGAAGAGACTGCGAGTAGCGGAGGCGATGGTACGGAAGATCATGGACATGACCAAAACGACGACGAAAGACATCAGGATGAAGAAGAAGAAGGCTCCCGGTTCTCGTTTCAGGTTTGTCATGAAATAAAGCGTAATGTTGAAGACGATCGTATTGGCGACTTTGTACGGTAGATCACAAAGCATTGAGGCGATGGCTTCAGCAGACGGATGATAAAGAGCGTAACGACTATGCTTTTCCACAATTGGACGTTGCGCATACAGGGCCAAAATCTGATCGGAGTTAGCATTGTGCAAGAGTTTTGAGAATCATTTAGGCTTACCTCGAGAGCACTAGCGAAAGCGTTCATCAAAACAGCAAAGAACAGGAGAGCACCACGCTGGAAAAAACTGCCTGAAGACTCATCCAGGTTGTAGAAGACGGAACCGATAATAAGAGCCATAATGAAGTTACCAATAAGAGAGCCAACGGTGATACCAGGGTCACCCTTGAGGCGTAGCCATCCACGCCAGAGACAAAGCTGGATTTGCTGGGAGTAGGAGAGGGTGTAGGGAGACTTGGCACGCTGACGCTTGGCCTGCTGAGCTTGCTTAGAAGCACGGAAAACCTCGGCGTCAGGGCCGTTGAGGGGGTGAGCGACCTTATAGTTCTCAATCTCAACCTGCAGAGCCTTGTACTCCTCGCTGTTCTTCCAGGCAGTAGCAAACTCATCAGGGGTGCGGGGAACCTTGCCCTTGAATCCTTCTCGCACGATTCGCTCGTTAGGAGCAGTCATGGAGGTAAGGAAATCAGGAGTGGTCTGACGAGGAGGGCACTCGAAACCCAGGTTGATAAAGTATTGCTTAGCAGCATCGGCGCGGCCAAAGAAGATTTGTCGACCCTCGTAGATGACAGTTGCCTTGTCAAACAGGTCGTAGGCGCTTTGAGGAGACTGGTAAATGGAGACGATAGCCGTGCTGTTGAAAAGCTCGGTCTGGAGACGGAGGGTTTTGCAGAATTCGATGGCGTTGGCGGAGTCGAGACCTCGAGTAGAGTTATCCCAGCACTGGAGAGGAGCTCCAGACAGGGCAGCTTCGGAAATGGTAACACGCTTGCGCTCAC
The DNA here is from genome assembly GCA_011034095.1 of Fusarium cf. aywerte. Taxonomy (NCBI): domain Eukaryota; kingdom Fungi; phylum Ascomycota; class Sordariomycetes; order Hypocreales; family Nectriaceae; genus Fusarium; species Fusarium cf. aywerte. The sequence goes on along the minus strand of WETZ01000013.1, from coordinate 714,795 downwards.
CACCAGAGACACCACGAATGTACTCGTTACCAACACGGGTGTTTGCCGTGTGAGAAATACCAAACATAGCCATAGTGACATCTCGAAGGTGGTCGGCGAAGTCGTTCCTGTTCAAGCCTTGAGGAAGCTCGCGGGGCTGTCGGGCGCGAGCGGCGAAGGTGAGGGTGTCTCCGACAGACAACATGGGGAAGTGGACATCGATCTCGGCGGTGTAAATAGCTTCACCACGGTGATGAGAGTGCATCTCCTTAGCGGTCATACCTGTGGCGCAATGTTAGTGATGCTGATTCTGGGGCGCATGTAGGTACAAAAAAGCCGTGTTCCAAAAGATCGAGCTTTGTGAAACCAAAACACCTTTTTCATGATCTCACTTACCCTGATAGTTGAAATAAGAACCCTCATCGACGTAGATACCGTTGAGCTCACCAGCGATGGTCTTGAGCGTGGTTGAGCAACCCGCACCGGGAGGTCCAAGAACGACAAGCATCTCACCAGCGTGCACAACACCGTCAAAATTGCGCAGGATATCGATGCGCTGACGGCTTCTGCCAGTAACTCGGCCGATAACATCCTCAAGTCCCAGCCAAACGTTACCAACATCAGCTTGGTAGTCGCTGGCGCCACCATAACCATAGACGTTGAGGTTCTGGTAGCAAACACCAGCAGATCGGAAACTGTGACCATCTTGACGAACTAGCTCGACAACAGACCTGGCCCATTCGCGAGCGTTAAAGTTGGGAGAATTGGGGTTGAGAGGTGAGTCCTCGCCGGCCTGGAAAGGGTTTTGTCCACTGGGGTGAGTGCCAGAGGCATGGGAATAAGAGCGCGCAAGGGCCTGGACGATGGAAGTTCGTCGCTCCATCTCAGAATCGTCCTCATCGTCGCCCTTACCAAGAGTGTCAGCAGGGGATGAGGATGGTTTCTCGTTAATCGCTTCATCGGTACCATCGTCGTGCTGATCGGCAAGCGGCACGTTGTTACCAACTGAACCAGCGCCGGGAGCACCCTGCCTTGCAGAAGTGGCGTCGTTGTTAGCGTTGATCCCGTAGAAAGCCGACATTGTGAGTTGTGACGGCACAGTCTACTAAAAGAGATCTCGCAATTGAGTCTCGTGGTTTGGGTGGTGATGACCCAATAGTGTAGTGGTCGCCGCGCTGTTTCCGTAAACGATAGCGAAAAATGGTTTAAAGTTGGATCGGTGTTGTTGTTTACTCGGGTAGGTTGAGGAATTGGATGTCCCAAGTAAGATTACAGACAAAAACCAATGTAGGTAAAAAACGAAACAAGAAAGGGTATTAAAAATGTTTCTAAGGATCGACAGAGAAAGGACAGCCGATCAAGGAGGATCAAAAAATCCTATAAGACAGACGTATAAGAAAAGGAAGCAGAGGCGAAACGAGGAGGGAGGTCAGGAGAATATGTAAAAATCTATGAGGTCTATGTCCGCCGTCATGCACAGTTCTGGCTGTCTCGACAGTGGATATTGGAGATAAACTCGCGTGGGTCGAGCACTAACCCGGAGAGAGAAGTATAGACGACGAGGGTGGACACCAAGCTAGTTCTAGCGCGCCTTTTGGAAAGTGCGTGCGGAAGCGGCTGCAGGCTTTGAATGGCTCTGTCTTTGCTGTAAGTGTCAAAACAAGTTGGGAGGGCGGCCGCTCCGAGGGGCGTCACAGCGGACAGTTATATTTACAGCGCTTTACGGTATGTATACCATAGTAGTACTCAACAACTGTTGGTTGTCTCTCAAACACAAACTGACTCAAAAAGACGTTGCCACGTTATCCTTAATCCTTCCGAGTCGATCATTTAGACGATATTTGATGATGTTTGATGATGCCTACAAAGTCCGCAACATCATCTCCATCTTTTCCACCAGCATTGACATTTTCGCATGCTTCCAATAACCCGACCCGAAGACATGTGAGTGCATTGTTGAACCAGGCATCCAGAACACTGGCATGGCGTAATGTGAGTAAGAGGAAGTACGGGGACAATAGCGGATAGCGGGTTGACTTCAAACCCCGATACTCCTGGACTAACTAACAAGCCAAGGATCCCAGGAATGAACCGCATCTGTGCCCCCACTAACAACCAACTCCGCGACGAAACCTCAGTATTGGTACTATGGAACCAGATAACTCACCCCTGATAGTGATAGGTGTGCGCCGCATATTGCCCAGGACGACTTGTAAGAGGGCAGTTGTCGTATTGCAATATCTTGATGGCTGATTGTCACGGTTATGGTTGCTGATGGCTCACCTCAGCCAAAAGCGTAGGTACAGAATCTTATTTACAACGAGTATGGGGATTCTGACATGCAAGCAAGATGTTTTGGCATGTTGTATTCGTTCCTTACACTCTGGAATCTTATCGGGACCACATACGGCTAATGCTAACGGTGCGGCTGCATCCCAACTTTAATTCTTACGCCCATTTATCCAACTCCATGTAGTCCCGCGACAAAGATCTTCAATACGACTACGACTTCCCTTGTCCTAGCCAAAACAGTACTTTGACAATTAATGTTATTGTTAATATTGACTTTAGCAATTGACCCTTCTCCGCTTCTCTCCGCAAAGGATAAAAGGCTCTTGATTCCCTCTCATCGTAAAACTGGATGCGAAACCGCGTATTCATCACTCGGGTCCTTATAACAACCCGTCCCGTCCACCAATCATAACCCGCAGCGGAGGGATAATCTCCCCGTGTAGTCGAAACCGAAACCTCTAATTGGTCAGGTTAAGCTTCTACTGCTTACGGGCTCGCTTCGTTACTCAAATCCTTTGAGCTGAAAAGATCTGAGTCATCTGACGAGCTTCGATAAAAGGCTTGGCTGTCAGCATAAAAATTGTCTCAAATTTCATGTGGGAGCTCGCTCCCAGCCGAGACAATTGTAATAGGCTTGTAGTGATGAATCTAGAGGCTTTACAGAGTACGCACGGTAGATATTCTGTGGGTACGTCCCTAATTAGTTACTCGTGAGTTCTAGTTCTATCGGGGTCTTCCAAGAACCCGACAGTCCGTCTCTCCGTGAACCCGGCCCGCTTGCCTGAAGGATGTTTATTTCCGTTCTAATTGTTCTTAATGGGTTGTGGGATTGGGTTGGCCTCAATGCTTTCTGAAGTGACCTTTCTTGACCCTTTTGTGGGGTGAACCCGATCTTTGGTGATGGAAGACTGTTATCAAGATCATGAGTGCTAGAATCAGATCTACTACGTACCATTAGTCTAGAAACAAGAAGAGTACATCTTTCCACTCCCTGTTTCCAGTACCTAGCTATTGAGTCAGATTGAGCGAGTTTTTGTAGTCATTGCATCCGACAGGATGGTATTCATGCCCGCCCTGCACTCCAGTCAACCTTTGCCATCTCCTTTGTCGATGATTGATGCGCAAATACCGTGTTGAGACTAGATAGAAATACTCACGTATCTGAGATAATTTTGTTTGCCTTTGGATCGGGACAATCGAGATCCGATCAGGCTACCGCTGATTGCTACCTTGGCGTTGGCGATCCCGACCCAAACTCTCTTTTTGCTCTCTTGCATGTCATGTCGCAAGGAGAGACAAGATAGCCGACATGTCAAAAACGGCTTTCCAGACAGTTACTACTTACCCAAATATGCTGTTTGTCATACAACACCTATATCCCAACTCTTTTCTTCTTCAATCAGACAAAATCGTCAAACAGCATACGAATCCGCATAGGAATGCTAATCCTATCCTTCTAATTACACGCAGGGTTCTTCACCAAAATAACACGCTACGAATGCGAACGCGAACAAAAAGATACTTGCAAAAAAGACCCCTCCAATCTTAAAGCTCATCTAAGGGTCCCCGCAGCACCAACGTCTTTATCCCTTTTTGTCTACTGCGGACAAGGGCACCGGCGATCATACAAGAGACCCGCTCCGCATCGAAGTCCGCATGGCTATTGATACCGAATTGGACTTTTAAACGAACTCAATATTGAAGTACTAACTCAGCCTCGAATGCGCGCATTTTGAATATGCTGGTGTGGTTTCGGCGTGATTGTGTGGCTTGCTGCTGTAATCCTACAGCCAAAAACAATTGTCCTTGTGCGAGCGAAGCAGGGGTTAAGCTGACCGGATAACTCACTGTGCCTCCGCCAGCTCTCGGCTTTCTGTGTTGGCTGACTGCGATAAGATAATCCCATGTTGGCGAGGAGGGGCGTATTCGTACCTAGTTGGTGGTAAATGCAGGGTGTTGGGTCAACTTCTGGACAGAGCGGCCGCTTTACATCCTTCCGGGTGTTGTTAGCTGTCTTCCGTGAAAAGTGTTGGAATCTCGGGGCCCCACAACGGCGACTTTCGGGAACGACACGGAGGCATTGTTGAAGTGTACTGTTCAACGTTGCTGTGCTACACCACTTGTGAAACAACAAGAATGGATCAGATAAGTTGGCTTATGTGGCTCACATGGCTTATACTTATCTTGTTTTCGCTGAAGATCTATGATATGACTGGATGTGTATGTGATGTCACTGTAAAGGCAACATTGTTACCCTTTCATGATATAGCTCGATCTAGAAGACGAACTATTGCAGCGGGCACCTTGACGGGACACAGTTCTGACTCATAGTCTTTATCTATTGTATGTACCTAGACAAACCTGAATGGCCATTGTAATTTAATTCTGTTAGTATGGTCATTTACACCAACACCAACACCAGCAGTGTACTAGCTGCAATGTGCTATGATAGCCTGCATGGAACTCTAAAGCATCATCAAAATACCAAGATCATCCGAATAGAGTATATGACTCTTCTAAACACCGTCAACTGGTTGTTGCATTCGAGCTTGTGAGTCATGGAACGAGAGTGTATGCTGGCGTGGGGGCCTGAGGCCCTGTTTTGCCTACTTACGCCCAACCCTTAAATAACAAAGTACTGTACACCATTAATGAAGAGTGGTGCAGTGGTTACCGTCCTAGAACCTATAAATCCTCTTCGAATTCGAACCTAGAATCCTAAAACTATCACCCACTGCCCACTCTTCTTTTTTGGAGTTCTTGGGTTCGAGGACACAAATAGCTCTGATGATATGGGCTATCCAGAGTAATTTACGTATACGTTGCTCGTACTTAGACGCTACCTGACTTCCGATATATGTGGTAAGTCTTTTAATTCGAGTTTTAGAGTGGACATCAGCTCGATCAAGAAGCTACTGAAAGGAGTCCTTGCCTCGTCCATCCAAAGTGTTGCTTCGATGTCTTGATACCCTGTGAGGGGAGACCCAGTATTAAGACATCCAGTATTAAAGCGATCCTACTCTGTTTGATGTCGAGCTGTAACAAGAAAGCACCGCGGCGCGCATTTGCCGCTGCTCAGAACAGGTTGATCTGGGTATGTCAAACCCTTATGAATTACAATAACTTACCGTACCTGTGAAGAGTGGTGCAGTGGTAACCTACCTAGAACCTATAAACTCTCCTAAAATCCGAACTTAAAACCTCTCTCACCCGCCGCCCACTCTTCTTTTTGGAGACCATGAGTTCGAAAATGATGAAATCATTAATAAAATGCACTGGATTGCATTTTTGGGTGGTGTAAGTCTTCGGAGTGGTGTGCCTAACCTATACCAAGTCGAGATCTTCAAGACCTCAATCTTTTTACCCACCTCAAGGATCGCTAGAATATCTACGAGTGTCGTAGGGTATCAATACTGAGCTTTTGTAATAATGCGTGAACGGCCTCTCTTTCGAACTTGTGGTAGAGCCATGAGAGAGTGGCAAGGGATCCGATGTTAAAGACACAGGATCATTTCAAGGGGAGTGACATGCCACGTACAAATCAAGGTTGGGAACAACGTGAATACTTCCGCAGCCTCTATATATTTTAATGATCTGAGATTGAGATAAAATATGGCAAAGTCTAAGGGGAGACGGCAATTCCCACTCAACCTCAAAACTGATCGTCACCAAAGCTAGCATTGATCCAGTCACAGCAGACACGAGATTCTTCAAGAACAAGGGTATGAATTGCTAGAGCGGGACTTCAAGCAACAAGGATATCTATATTTTTGTTTACAAGAAGTTGATTCCGACACCAACTTGCAGTCCCTTGGTGGAAGCCTCTCCCTTCCTTAAAGCCAGAGGCAAGCTAAAGTTCAACTCGAATCGAGCAACGGGGTGTGCATACACCAGACCAACACCAGCAGCGACGCTTGGAACACCGTTAAAGACCTCACCAACAGCATTTAGCAAACCATTTCGAACCTCTGATCCAGTCAGTTCTTGCGTGGAGGAACCACTGGAGGATTTCTTGGTGTCTTTGAGCGCAACCAGACGACCGCCATTGGCAAAAAGTTGGAATCGCAGACCGGAATCAGGGCCCTTGTAAGGTACAGGGAGGAGCATGTTAACACTGCCAGCAGCAAAGACATCGCCTCCGACAGAGTCGGCACCATCATGGGGTCCAAGGCCACCAAGCTTGAAGCCTCGAACATCGGTTGGCCCACCGAGCTGGAAGCGGTCGTTGATACGTGTGGAGCGAAGTTTGCTGCCGAATTCATATCCGAGAGGCAGAGGGCAGAGCATGCCTAGCCTCAATCCACCACCAATAGAGATACCTGTTCGTCCACGTATACCAGGGAGGGGGATAGGGGCAGCACCACCAACCTCAATCTCACCCTTGGAGAAGGCAACATCACCCGCGAGAGGACCTAGACCAGCAACCTCAAGACCAGATCGAACCATGTAACCACTCTGAGGGAGTTGAGGGTTGTCACGTCTTTCTCTGAGGAATGTGTGCTTGATAGCACTCTTGATAGAGTCACCAGCATCTGCTCGCACAGTTGGGCTGGCACCCTCAGCCAGACCAGTGATCTGTCGCCAGATACCCGAATACTCAACGGACTGCTTGTCTCGTTGTTCATTAAGCCAGGTGAATCGCAGTGTTCCGCCCTTAAGAACCTCTTCATGCGATGCCCATGGCTTCTCAGCAGCCGAAGCTAGACCCTCCAATGATATCCTCATGTCGGGATTGCTAAAGACAGGCGCAGTAAGGTTGGCGCTATAAGCCGAGCGTGTACGAGTACCAGCCTTGGCGTTCAACTCCAACATCTCAGCACCACCAAACATGTTTCGCCATAACAGCGAACCGTAGGCAGATCCCTCTCCATTGCCGACATCGGTACCAGTTTGCAACTTGAATCGAGAAAGCTCCTTGACTCGGATATCGATGTTCACATCGGTGGGCGAGGTAGAAGGGTCTGTCTGCTGTGCGGATGTGAGGAAGACTTCGGGTTGAGGTTGAAAGATTTCTATAAATCAGTTAGTTTAATGTTGCGGTGAAAGTCCAAAGAAAACGTACGTAGGCCGTCAAGCTTGTTGCTGATAACACGAAGGCTATCCACAACACCACCAACAGTCGAGTTTTGGTTGTTCTTATCGGCAACAAGTGGGTGGAAAATGGGGTCGAGGAATTCCATTCGGGTATTGACCGCACCATGAACTCGAAGCTCATTGACGGTCATGGGCGCCAATTGCTGATCGTTGATCTAAACGGAATTAGCTCAGATCTGAAAGCCAGACATGTCTCGGAGACCTTACCACCTGCGCCATACGCCGTTGCTTAGCTTCATCTTGGGTTTGTTGAAATTCAGGCCTCGACTCTGCTTCGTGCAACAAAGAACCGGTGTCGGAATGAAGCTTGCTGAAAGGGTCCATAGCCTGTTCAATGTTAGACATTTTGTCCTCCAAACGATCAATTTGGAAATATAATTACCGGACCCCCAGTCGAGCCAGGAAGTGCAGCCATTTTTGCAGCCCAACGAACCGAGATGTTAATTGCAAGCCCTCACGATACCGTTTTGAAAGTGTCGAACCACACCACATGGACCCCGGGCAGCTCTCCAATTAATGATTCGGTACGTACTCCCCGAGCTCGGACCCTGACAATCTGTGGCTTTTCTCTTTTGTGGCGCTTACCTCTTCGTTCTTCGGTCCCTGGTAACTTCGTCATAACGGCATGTGATGCACAGCCACAAACACTTTCCGGACTTAGCGGGACCCCGGCGTCTAGGATACGTCCTCCCTGGGTTCCTCTCTATTCATCTCAACTTGAGTTTCGTCTTCGCATCACTCGTGTAGCATTCATAACATACCGAAGGTTTGGAGCATTCGGAAGAGCGTTCTCTTTTTCACTTTCACTTTCCTTCCCTAAGCGACGATCTCTCCTTTAAATTAGATCTTCTTTCGACGTCTTGCGACTCACGCGACCCGCAATCTGTCCGATTCTCTTTGGCAACTTTCACGCCCAACACTTCTCGATCGTCAGTATGGCCAGTAAAGCCGCCACCAAGCGTGTATGTACTATTGGATCCGTCAATCGAATGCGCCGTACTGATTCTTTATGCTAGTTGACACGCGAATACAAAACGATTTCCGAGAACCCACCTCCCTATATCGTTGCCCATCCATCCGAGTCTAACATTCTGGAGTACGTTACGTCACGGCCGAACCTCTTGATCGCGAGTCAACTTTGCTGACAGTATCACTAGATGGCACTATATTATCACTGGTCCTGAGAACACTCCCTATCATGGCGGTCAGTACTGGGGTACCCTTATGTTCCCCCCGAACTATCCATTTGCTCCTCCCGCCATTCGCATGCACACCCCCTCCGGACGATTCCAGCCCTCGACGCGACTATGTCTCTCGATCTCCGATTTCCACCCCAAATCCTTCAACCCGGCATGGGAGGTTTCTACAATTTTGATCGGACTACTCTCATTTATGACTAGCGAGGAAATGACGACTGGTTCTGTTTCCACTACAGCCGCCGAACGGAAATATCTTGCTGCTCGATCGCGTTGGTGGAACTCGACCGGCAACGGCACACATATGAAGAGCAACCCTGCCAACAAGGGCAACGTCAAGGCTGGCGACGGTGGTGCCAAGTTCCGAGCAGAATGGCCAGAAATTGATGCCGAGAACTGGGAGTGGATGACCAAGAACAAGGTTGATCCTGCCACAGGCAATCGATTGGATGCTGACAACAACGGATCGTGTCGACCTCAGCTATGCATGTCAGGGACCAGCGGACATCAAACACAAGCTGTTGTCGACGTTGTCAATCAACAAAGAGATGCGAGCACAGGATGGATATACAACAACAAACTCCTCGTCGCCGGTGCGGTCATTTTCTTCTACGTCCTTGTCGCTAGGATTATAAGCGGCGACGAGTAATTTTTGGAAGTTGTAATAATGCGATGGGGGTTTATGTTTCTACCCAACTCTTGGAGGCTTTTATTTCATCAATGACGGGCTGGCAGGCGCATATGGTTTAACAAACCGTACACCTGTGAACTCGCGTCTTAGTATGGCGTTCAGGGCATGTTCAGCAAATGCTTTGATGTTTCAGTTTGCTGACGATCTGCTTAGCGACCGGCAGGATTAGAGCAGTGACTAGATAACAGTATTTAATACAGCATGTAGACTTAATGCAAGACATGTGCTCTCAAGTCAAGCTTTGATGCAAGGGAAGTCAGTCTTCAGTCAATTAGAAACAGAGCTCAGCAGGCAGCCATGTTATAGGCAGCCAACATAAGATCCGCAGGCAACCGTCAGCCTCAGCCTATGAACATCAACACACAAAAGACTTGGTGTTGGCGAAAGATATCGGAAGTCGGATGGCTGCTGCTTGCTGATGACTGTACACACGGTCTATAGGACGCTCGAGCCTGTTTGCTGGGTGAGGGTGGCAGGCGGTTCAGGAATTAACCAGCACACTGACCCTGCCACTATACTAAAGCATAAGGGATGACAAAAGACCTTAGGATAGCTACGAGTAATTTAGTAGAGGGCTTGGGCTATTATTTCTGTCAAGCCATCTGTGTGTGCGGATTATTATGCACCTGGGTGGTCACTGACGGGAGTGGACCGGGGCTGGATAGCTGCGCTAAGCCCACTACTGCTAGGCCCCTAAACCTTAGTGGACCTTACCTGCGGGGAGGCTTCAAGAAAAATTGTGACGAAAGCCCCAATTTTTGTCACCTTGGGACTCGTTCTCCATCTTTAGAAGCCGTTGGAAGCAAAGCACAGCAATGCACTACACCTTCAACCAAACTAGACATCATCATCACCCGGGTTTCCAGGTTGGTGAAAACCTTACAGCGTAATTACTTTCATATCACGCTCCCACCGCGTAAGGCCTTTCTGAAGCCTTTATCTCTAACTCTCATTCCTTCATTTAACCTCCTTACCCACCTTTGATCCAATACAAGCTGCCCCTGGTTGAGCTCCTGCTCTCCGCACAAAAACAGCTACACACCCGGACCCTCATTTTCTAGTGCATCGCCAGTTCGCCTCCGATCCACGGCTACGATTTTAGAGCCCAGATTCGACTGCAGGGCATCTTAGTCACCTCGAGGACTACTGCTCTCCATGCCTCTTCCTCTAGATCCGTAGAGCCTCCCTCCCTCCGAATCCTCATTTGAGGTCTGGGCCATCTTCATCGCCCGCCTCCCCTCCCTGTTCGCCGACATCTTCCCCGCCAAACCGTCAACGATCCCGCCCATGAAATGGCGCCCCAAAACGGCAACACGAAGCCTCGTCGACCTGGAGGGAGCAAGCTTGCTCAATCCTCCAAGCCCGTCGTCCCGGCTATCCCACTGCCTTATGTAAAGCGCCAGGCTGCTGCCGCTGCTCGAGCTAGCGCTGCCTCTACCACGAACCAGAAACCCAATGCGCCTGTGTCCTCCGAATTGAAGCTCACGAATGGTAATAAATCTGCTGGGGTAAAGAAGGCTGGATCTGTAGCTTCTGCTGCGGCTGGAAGCTCGGCTTCTAGCCCTGTTTCGACTTCAGCTCCCAAAGCTGAGAAAGTAACAGAGACCAAGGCGGACAGTCATCAAAAGACAAAGGACGACGCTGCTGATCCGGTTGGTTTGAACAATTCTTCTGGTATGTCTCAAACAGGCACAGATTCTCGCAAAAATAAAATCTTCAACACTAAACTTACGCATGATTACCCCATTACAGTCGCATCTGTCCCCGAGTATGCCACTACCAGCGAGAACGACGCCCACAAAAATTCTGCAGCCTCAGACCATGCCGATCAGCCCACCACCAAGAGCCAAGCTGATATTGGAGCTCAAATGTCTGGCAAGACCACTGCTGAAATGAACGAAAAGCCAAACGGTGTCGCGAGCAAGGGTGAAATCAAATCTCAGGCTGGTGAGGCGCCTCAAACTCATGAAGACTACCCCGACGCTCATAATTCACATTTAGACAATCACCATATTTCCAAGATGAACAAGTCTCGACCTCCTCCCGCTGTCCCACCTGGCCGATATCAACTGCCTCCGGCTTTCCAACCTTCTGGCCGACCTTTGGGACCAACTGCGAATGGCGATATGCGTGGCCCTCGACCCCCGATTCCGAACGGCCCACCCCTTCACCAGCCGCATCCCAGTAACGGAAGCATTCATTTTGGCACTTTCCATGGTTCGACAAGCTCATCTCCAGCTCCTCTGTCTGGTGGTATCGCGCCTCCTCCTGGCATGCCAGGACCCGATGGTCGACCTCCCTACATTGCCCCCGGCGCCAACGGATTCGCCCCTATGATGCCTTATGGTGCGGAACACGTCCCTGTTACCACTTTCGATAATTACGGACGACCTACAATGGCTTATGGACCGATGGACTCGTTCCCGCCCTTTGGTAACAACTTTGGGCCCCCAACTCCGCACAGCTATCATGATTCACAGGCATCCGGTCCTCCGGATGATGTCAGCGTCTATAATCAGTTTGCCTCAGGTTCAGTGCGAAATGGTGTCTCGGGCCTAGGGGAGGATACCCAATCGCCAAACCACCCAGGAAGAATGTTTGGAGGTCACGACTTCCCACGAATGATGCCGAATGCTGGCCCCCCTCCGCATATGATGTCTTCGATGGATGATGCCGATGGTCTTATTAACCATTTCCAGCAACAATTTGGATCACCCGAGTTTGCAGACTGTGTTCTGGAGCTTCAATACACGAACCGAAGAGTCCCGCCCGTTCGTATGCCTGGTCACCGAATTGTCTTCTCCCGCAGCTCGGAGCTCGCAAGCGCCATGTCGAAGGGACTTTCTCGACCCGACATGTCATCACTTCCTACTCTTGTTCTTGAGACAGACAGCAAATGGATTCAGTCAGAACCCTTCTATTTCGCTGTGCAGCGCCTTTATGGACTGCCCCTCTTCAGTCCACCTCCTGGTGGCTTGAAGCAAGGTGCCGCAACCGACGCCGGCTCAGTTGTGGAGCGATTCGACTTTGCTCTTGGGTATGCCTCAGCTGGGCATCTCCTGCGCTGGGACTCGGTCACTCGACGCGGCTGTGAGCTTGCCATGCAGCTTTTGAACTTGCAGACAGTAGAGAAGGCGCTGGAATTTGCACTGGAGGGACACCGAGATGAGGGTTCTTACGATGTGTTCAAGTATGGTGACGGATCTCGAGCTATCCTGCGCGAGATTGTTTCCTTCGTCGCCAACAATCTTCACCCCTCTTTCAAGATTGACACCTCAGTTACCGACGCTTCGAACTACGCCCGTCTCCCGCCCCAAGCCGCCCTGACTAGCAACGCCACGACCCGCAAGCTTTCGCCCCCACCCATTGCTAGAGGAACTTCAGTGCATCTTGGCAAGGGCCGTCTCTCTCAGCAAATATCGGGTATCCAGTTTGGTGATCTTTCTTTGACTGAGGGCAAGATGTCGCCAGCTTCGGACGCCTCAGGCGTATCTCAGCAACAGCGAACACCACTCTATGCCGTCCTTTCTCGTGTTCTCCTCAATCTTCCGTTCGAAACCCTTAAGGAGCTGCTCGAAACCGCAACCAACAAAGGAAACGCATGGCCCAATGCAGAAGTAGTGTTTCGCGCGGTCAAGGATACGGTGGCCGAGAGAGAACGACGTCGACTCCAGATTGTTGAGATGGTCAAGAATCGCCAGATCCCACAATGGGAAATTGTTTCCAGTCAACTTTCGACCCCAGAGCCACGTAACTACATCGGTCCTTGGGGCGCGCTCGGCTGGCAGGAGGAGATCCTTCCCTTTGGGCCTTCAGAGAGCCCAGCTCTAAGCCGGACTTGGGCTCCCCTGACAAACTCCCAAATGATGACCCAAGCAGCATATCCTTGAACACAACTTGGATGAGGCTGCATTTTTTATTTGATTTGATGGATGATACTATGGGTTATGGACAATGATGAAACATCACATCATCTCCACTGTTAGTTACGTGCCTGTACACATACTTATCAGAGCCTTGGGTACGCAAGTGCGTTCTGACTACTCTCATTACAAAAAAGGTCATACCTAAGGAATCCTTTGGCAAGATTGTCTTACGGCAATACATGCGCTTGGGAGACTTTTGGTTGATGAACGGCGTTGGGGGCATGTAAACATTGGGGCTTTTGAAGCGAGGAATGTTTTTAATGACTGGGTTTGCGGGTCGAGGGCACTCACGGAAAGGTTAAAAAAAGAAGAAACAAAAAGCATTTAATGATTCTTTATGCACCAGGACTTAAGCGGTGGTTCACTCTCACTCGTCCTGGTAACAAGCAAGGTTGGAAGGGTTATGATGAATGACAGCCAGTGACTTACCTTGGAAGTTAAAAGGACGGTAGTTCCGGCATCGAATGGAGTATGCTTCGTTATGTCTCTCAATTTGAGAGATGAGATGATATTAGTTAGCATCTTCGAGAATGGTTTGATACCCGATTACGATTCATGCATTTTTTTTTTTTTTTTTTTTTTTTTTTTTTTTTTTTTTTTTTTTTTTTTTTTTTTTTTTTTTTTGTGAAGTCCGTCAACACTTAGCTATGCGCTTTAACGACGTAGATTTATCGGGTTAGAAGGCTCTTTGGGTTGAGCTAACTGGACCGACAAGTTGGAAAGCCGGGCATCGGGTATTGAATTTCATGTGATGGTGATGTTTTGGCTGGAGAAGAGCAGTCCATCTGCTATCCGAGGGCGGGGAACCCCTGTAGCTATGACCCATAAGGGCAATATTGTGTCTCTTCATTCGCTAATTAAGCATGACTTTAATTAACTGGGACAATCTTAGCAGGGTCCCCGGGACGTCTTGATAATGGATGCGTAGTGGGCTAAGCCCAGAAGCCGAGGTCTTGAATCCCCACTTTACGTCGTCTTGCTCATTTCCAGGTTCTTGTGATTTCAGCCCTCCTGTCCCTGTTCCTGTCTCTCCCTCATCATTCATTGCTCACCCATTGCTCTCAATACCTTCCATAACAGATGTGAGAGCATCGATCTGGATCCTCAGCAATACAGCTGCGCAACTTAAGTCCAGATCCTTTTTTATTTAATTGTCTTTTCGACATACTTGATGCCGTCTGAAGCTGTTATTCGAATGCGCCGCTGGAGCTCAGCTCGTGGAACCGCGCACACGCCATCGCGAATCAACCGACACACGATCCTTTCCAACCGACGATAATAAACAACACCACATCCGTCGCTCCTTTTATAAACGAATCTATCATGAATTACTCCATGTCTTCCAGCGATGCTTCAAGCTCGCGATCTTCCAGATCATCCGCCGCTACAAACGACCCCGTTCTTCGCAACACGCTACGTTACACCATCTCGGCACACGAATATGCTGCTCTGCATAAATACATTATTTCTCGCTCGCGCGTGCTTCGTCGCTCAACGCCCACCCCGAATCGTGTGGAAAAGGCCCTGAAGCCTTCAAAGGGAAGTGATGATTATAATGCGAGGACGATTCGTCATGCGCTGAGGGTGTTTGTAATGACGTTTTTGGGTATGAAGGGATGGGATGCTGTCGCAAAGAGGATGGGCAAGGAAGAGTGAGTAGTTGTTTGACAAGAGACTCTTGATCTGCGTGGCTAACATATCCTGACAGACCCAGTACAAGTGGGCAAAAGAAGCCTTTCTACAAGTCTCCAGCCCTGAGACTATCCATCTCTCTTTCTACCATTCTTCTTCTTTATAGAATCCTCTTCCGCTTCTTTACTCGATTGCGCGTGCATCTGCTCGATCCACAAGTTGAGCCGTTCCGTGCGCGCAACCCCCGAACTGCAGCGATGCTGACATCGCCTTCTGCGCCTGCCATTGGTGCCTCATTTGCTGGTCTCGCTCTTGGCATCTACCCAGCTCAGAAGATGCGAGTGACTATCGCCATTTACACCATCTTCCGTGCGTTGGAATTTGCCTACAACTTGTGCGAAGCAGACGGTCTTATCTGGGGTAAAAAGAACGGCATTAAGAGGGAGAGACCTTGGTGGTTCGGAAGCTGGATGTTGCAGCCTCTTGCTTTTGGCCAGCTTCTTCATGCCGCTGTTTTTGATCGGGATTGCTTCCCTAAGCCTTTCGGTGATTTAGTCTTTAAGAGCTCGTCGGCTTATCTGCACCCGCGACCTCAAGATTGGCCACAAGGTCTCAAATGGCCTCAGACTTCTGAGATCGTTGATAGCTTGGCTCAGATGGCACGCCTCAGCTGGCCGTGAGTGAACACATCCATTTAAAAAGACTTATTACTAACTTACTTAGTGCCTATGTCTCTCCTACCTTATTCCCTGGAAAGGAGGTTCTTCCTCCCAGCCTCAGTGCAATTGCGCCTTTGACATCTCGAGCTCACCCACTCATCACATCGCTCTCATGCGCAACGTTGCACCCAGGAGACCCATCTTGTGCTCGAACTTACCTCACTTTTTGGCTTCAATCATTCCCATCATTTGCTCGTTTCTTTGTAGCGGTTTTCTCTGCGCTCACGGTCATTCCTAAATTCTCCAGTCTCTACCACAGCCCCTTGGCTACTCTGCAGCGCATCATCACCAAGGCTCTTCGCATGTCCACTTTCGCAACTGGTGCACTCTCCACAGCCTGGGCTTCACTCTGCTTCTTCCAAACATGGCTCCCTCGCCACGTTCTAGCCACTCAACGTGTCTTCCTCGGCGGTTTCTTTGCCGGTCTCTGGGCTTTTATTGAGCGAAAGAACGGCCGTGGTCTCTTCTTGTACAGCGCTCGCACCAGCGTCGACAGCCTCTGGAAGGTTGGTGTCAAGCGACGCTGGTGGAAGAGCATGAAGGGTGGTGACGTCTGGGTCTTTATGCTGGCCCTTATGGTCACCGGTGTTGTCTACGAGAAGGATGCGCAGGCAATTCGCGAGACCAACTGGCGAAAGGGTGTAAGCTGGCTCCAGGGCCAGGGCTTCAAGGATTGGGGTGCTGAGGAGGACGAAGAGGAGGAGGATAGAGACAAGCAGGAGTAAGCGAGCGACGTCTGATGTTTGATGACAGTATGGTGTTGGGCGCATTTGCAGTTACTGTGTTTAGCATGGGAATGATGGCATCACTTGAAAGGCTTGATGCCTTCCGTTCATAGTTGTATATCACATTTAATGGTAGTATTTATTTTACCCAATACCTTTTATTTTCACAATCCTCACGTCTGGCCAGCAGACAATCTATTCTAAAGACCCTTTCGCCTAAACTACCACGAAAGCTATTCAGGAGAAGTCTATTCTTTTTGGTAGCCCAAATCAATCTCCAAACTTCAGAGAATCCATCTCACAACTCACTCCATACTTTGATCCCTCAACCACTTACCGTATACTTCAGAATCGAGAGCAGCACAAATACATATATGAAGAAAGCAGCAAGAAACATGAGCGCTCCAATACAGAAGAACACATCTTCCCATACGCCATGGCTTTCTTGATCAAAATACTGGTGAACAGCATCGTTGCGGATATGCTGCAAGATGTCAGTCTTGCTATACCCTAGACATCTTGGCGACCTAGGAGTGAATGGTACCTGAGCGACGAATGTCCCATATCCAGCTGAGGTAAAAGCAGGAAAAGAGGTATACTCATACTGACCAGCGGCTCTATGATGCGGGTTCAACTCCTCTAGGGATAGTCTGGGAGTATCCGCTTCATGCCCGAGAGTCGACACATTATCACTTACCGTGATGGTAGGAGAAGCAACCTCCTCTTCCCAAGGTGACTGGGGAGAGTGTGATGAATGCATCCCGGAGGACTCATCGTCGCTGCTATCGCTGACAGAAAAATGACTTACCTCATCGTACCATGGTACTGGGGTATCAGAATCTTTGGTAAATGCAGTCCGTCGCTCAACTGCAGCTGTGATAGGGGAAGGGCTGTACTCGTACTTATACGAGAAAGGGTTAGAAAGGGGACCGACCTCGCTTTGGGTCGAACGAGGAGACTCTGATGCTGGCGGGATAGCAGACCAACCCTCACCAGATACACTCATGGGAGCAAGATCAGACCCATACTTACCTACAAAGCTAGCAGGTGAAGTATCAGACTCTTCAAGAGGCGATACACAACTGCTCAATACAAGCGTAGTAGATCCAGTCTCACTTACAGGAGACACCGGAGAACAGCCATGCTCACCCCTTTGGACCTTACTCGACAACTGCTTACTGACATCGAGCGAAGCACGCTCAATAGGAGACGGTGAAAGACACACAGCAAAAGTCCCAGAACCCAGCAAAGCCGATCCTAGCAGAGCCGTTCTAGGCGGAATCACCTTATCGAATTTCTCAAGCAGTGCCTTATAAAACGACTGGCTCCTCATTGGTTTCGGGGCGTATTTGAAGTTAGATGATCCGCCCAAGTCGAAAGAAGAAGGCCGGTGTCCACGATCGCAATCTTCTGAGAAGAATGATGGACGATCGATAAATGTTGGACGGCGGAGGGGAAGAGGTTCCAGGTAGTGCTGGTGACCGGTTGGAAAGAAACCCATGCTTGCGGCTTTGAGTTGAGTTTAGAAAACTGAAGACACGTTCGTAAGACTGAAGATGAATTGTTAAGCTGAGTTGTCATAGAATGTTGATTGATGTTGATAAGCCTGTGTATAGTAACCAGTACGAATTCTCAGGCTCGGAATGATGAGTGATGAAGAAAGCTTTGGTCTGTTGACGGGTAAACTTTACAGGGTTTTATAATAGGGTGGAATAGTGAAGAGAAAGAGTGTGGGAGGGACGTTCTTTGAACAATGAGAGGTAGTACAAAAGACTTGTGATGTACAATGGACCGATGGACTGTGTTCTTTGAAGAAGTCAGTGGGAACTCATGACTGTTCACTATATAAGTTCTCTTCTGTGAATGAAGTGTGCAATTGATCCTGCATAGAACCCTTCACACACTACTGAGTTCACGTACGCTGGATAGTCTTTTCATATGAGGAAGGGATGTATTCAAGTGCATATCGCGCTTTAAATATGCGATGAATGCTTTGTTCCCGAACAGGCCTGGTATAATCTTATAGGATATTGGTGAACAAGACCCTCACATCAAACGTTTCTACCATGCCCCAACAACACGCTACACTTGAGTCTCTGGTTAATTCATGTATTTTAGTATTGCTTAACTCGGAGCGCTCTGTTTCACTTAGGGATGAGAAGTTGTCTTACCTGTCTCGATGGAACATCCGAAAGTCGAGATTCATAGAGAAATCTAAGCCTTCAAAGCAAGTCTTCAACCATCCACTCTCCTAACCGTCGGACTTTCATCTTCAGCAGCATGGTATCCAAGTACACACTGCATTTTGGGCGCCTCCTTCCTCGAACGTCAGGTAAATTTTGGAAGATCTTTTCTCAGGAAAATGTATCTTTCTACACCATAGATGAAGCCATCAGATAACGTCCGTGTAAGAAGAGTATCAGAAGGGCTGTGGAAGTGATGAGAAGTTAACAGGCCTTCTGAACTATGTGTATATAAGCAGATCATAGAATAGATAATACCTTACTTAGTCTTAGGTATATATGGGGCAACGTTACGGACTTGAACTTCTTTACTTTAATCGCGATAAAACAAATTGGCATCAAATTGCAACCTACATTGAGTAACAACTCAGAACGCCTCCCTATACCCATTCATAGACATCATTAATCATAACCCGAATACATCGCCCAGTTTCTTATACCAGTTACTCTCATCCCCCAACTTTCGCAACACATCCGCCAAAGCGCTGCAATGCCCATCAACCTCTTTGTCATTCATCTGCGCCGTGTCCCAAGAAGCAATAAAATACAAGTTTACCGCGTCGATCATAAACGCGTTCCAGAAAAAGCCACTATTCGATATTAGCTAATTGTTGAATGATTTGATGAGGTCAGTACTTACCAGTCTGGCCAGTCGTACCGGTGAACAGGCTCAAAAGTCTTGAAAGTTGCCTGTTCACCCTTGCAGAAGCTCAAAGCGATGGAAACATCCCAGACGAAAGATTGCCGGAAGGACGCGTCGATTGCAGCTTGTCCTTCGTCGCTGAGCTTTTGAACGACTTTGTTCCACGGGACATGTTCATGCTGCTTGATCTCCTGACTTTCGGTTGTCAGGCGCTGAAGGAACTCAATGACTGTTTCGTTGCGAATGACTTCTGTCATATTGAGGATCCATTGAACGGTAGGTCCATCAATACTCATCGCTGGAGGAAGAAGTTTGTTCATCCACTCTGGTATGAATGGCCATGAACGACCGCTTTCCCAGACATTGAGAAGTGCATGAGAAGATCCAGTCTGAAGAACATTGAAGAGAATGATAGCACTCTTTGTGAATAGCGATGGATGGATTCCGTATTCGTCTTGAAGCTTTGTGAGACCTGGTAGTGGCAGAACGCGGCCCGAGCGCGGACACTGAAAGTCAGGCCCCCGACGCTCCCATTCGCCATTCCACACTTCATCCCGAACTTTACGTCGTTCATTTGCGTATGGCGAGCTTTCGTCGTTACAAATCATCATGCCAGGCGCCTTTTGAGGAGGCCACAAAGCGCGACCATGGCGAGAAATGCCTCGCAGTTTTTGAACATGGAAATCGACGCTGCGCTGCGCAGGCTCACTTTCTTCATATTGACTGAACAGATCGGAGAAGAGTCGGTAAGGAGTCAAAGCAGGGATGTCGGTGTTTATGTCTTGCATCCAATGATCGAGATCGTGGTACCACTGTATGATTGACAGTGCATCAAAGACAGAGTGGTTATGTGTGAGGCAAAGAAAGACTTGACCTTCAGACGTCCTCACTAAGTCGGCCTGAAACATAAATGGCGACGAATGATTGTGCGCGGAACCATCCTTGAAACGCTCCCGTGCTTCATCTTCAGTATCAACGTCGACCTCGTGAATAAGCTGAGCGAAGAGAGCAGGACTCGGGGCCAGCACAGCGTGGAACGGAATACGGTTCGAGTCAGGGAACACAATGGTTCTAAGCATTGGTCTCGAGGTCAGCGCCTTTTCCAGGGCGCGCAGAATCTGATGCTGCGCAACGTTGCAGACGCGAAAGACCATGCGGTTATGGTAGGACTGCGGACGAGACCCAATCGCCGTCCGATGCAGCGAGTGTCGGACGGGTAGGACGTCCTCGATATCCGATGGAAAGATACCAGCGCGTGCCACAGCCCATTTGGCGTAGTAGAACGTGTCCTTGTCCTTGTCCTTGTCCTTGTCCTTGTCTTGTTTGGGGGGAGCCGTGATTCCTAGGGGAAGGCTTGGGGTCTGAACGTTCTGTTTGGGCCGAGGAGGCTTGAACTTGGGTACCTCTGGTGCAATCACGAGGCGCGCCTTCTGGAGTTTTCGAGAAAGGAGGAGATGCGCTTGCTTCTCGATTGTGTCGTGCTCAACAAAGTCTTGGAGGTAGAGTCTTTGACCACAAACGCGCAGTACGTGGTCGCAGTAGCGCATCAGAGTAATGCTGTCGGCGAGATACTTGAAGCTTTCTGTTATTGAAGGTCGAGTTCCCGTAAGTTGCTCACATATGCCGAGTAGCTTCCCAACAAACGACGGCGTTGAAGCTCCATTGGTGGTCGGAGTCTTGGGTGCAGCTTTTGCTTGTCGAAGCTCCAAGATTCGATTTTTGAGCTGTTCTTTCTTTACTTTGCCGAGCGATGTCAAAGGAAACCTTTCGAGACCGAGTTCTTGAAGGGTATATACGCCATCCAAGGCGTAGCGTTGGTCGGCATTTCTGGCCTTTTCGATGATTTGGGCTTTTGTAACGCCCTCTGGGAGGACGACAACAGCAATTGGAACTTGGCCAGCCAAGTTATCTGGTATGCCAACAACTTGAATCTAGTGATCTATTAGCGATGCTCCTGTACATTAATTCGTATGGTCTTACCTGTAGTCCTTTGAGCTGTTGGAGCTTCTGTTCAATTTTGATAGGATATATGTTCTCACCACCTCGAATAATAAGATCCTTGTAGCGACCGAGAATATACACAATACCTTTCTCATCAATTCTGGCCTGGTCGCCAGTGGCTAGCCAATTCCCTATTTCGTCAGTGTATATGGCTCCATCAGAATCCCTGTTGAAATATTTTGAAATGACGGATGTCCCGCCAATGTGCAATTCTCCGATCTCCGATCGAGGTAGTATTTCACGCGTTTCGGGCCGGCAGATCCTCACTGCCGCCCCTGGCAGAACCTTGCCAACTCCAGGATGCCAACTGTCCACCAAATCGGGATCCGTTCTCTTCCATGTGATGATGGGAGCACCCTCACTCATGCCGAATACTTGAATCGCCATTTGCGCACCGAGACCATCGCAGCATAGTCGAACGTCTTCTGGCCCGATTGATGTACCACCGATAGTGACAATGCGTAGATCGAGTTGGTCCACGCTGGGGAAGCTGGGGTGCGCCATCAGGGCTTTGACGAGGGTGGGAGTGGCTGACATGATGTGACATCGCTCTTGCACGAGAGCGTTGAGCGTGGCATCTACGTTGAAGGTTCTGGATGGGATGACAGCTGAGCCACTCCAGCGCCATGCGCGGAGAGCGTTGTTGATGGCGAACATGTGCGAAACGGGCGTATGAATAAGCCATCTCAACTTTCCCATAGCGTTGACCTCTGGGTCAAAGTCGCAACACTGTGATACGATATTGGTGTTTGTATGCCGACATCCTTTGGGCTGGCCTGTTGTCCCGCTGGTGAAGATGATCAATGCGGCATCTTCCTCGTTGGTATCTGACGAGTTCACTGGCTCTGTGACCTTGGATGCAGATCCCAATATCTGTTCTCCAGGACTCAACACATCAGATAGCTCCAACCAGTTGTCAAACTTTTCCCCTGTACACACTATACAGATAGTCGATTCTGAAACCTGGGCGTCGGAGAGATCAAGCGCCTTTGCACTCTCTGTATCTTGTGTCACCACCACATGCGGCTTGACGGATAATATAGTTGCTTTAGCGTCTTGAACAACCGTTGGATCAATAGGGACAAAAGCCATGCGCATCTTGGCCGCCGCCCAGAAGAACAACGCCCACTCGGCACAGTTACCAACCACAACGGCCAGCCGCATTCCAGGTTGACAACCCAAACTTTCCAAGGTCTCGGCTAATCGCTCTGCTTTGTCCTTCAACTGCGAGTAGGTCCAATTTAGGTACGACCTATCATTGGTGTTGAGAGAGGGAAGATCACCGTTAGACAAGTGATCGCGTGGCTGCCACAGCGAAACAATGGCGTCCCCATCGGGCTTCAAAGCCACAGCGTTTTCGAAGATGTCCCATAACGTTAGGTGTAAGTCGAGGACAGGATCTCCAAATACTTGAGAGATATCAGGAGTGTCTTTGGATGGCATATCGGTAGAGTCACCGTCTTGTAGGATAGCTGAATCCATCACGTAGCCAGGAACAGTAGAACCGCTAGGGACGGAAGGAAAAAGAAAGGAAAGGAAAGGAGGAGAGATGAAGATGGAGGAAAAAGAAAAAAGAGGCTGAATCATAAAACAATATTGGAAACACGCGTGTAAGTGGCACAGAGACCAACAAAGATTGACATGCAAGCCCCAGAACTGAAGCCAGGGGGGTTGTTGATGGGGAGGGTGGGAGTGATGCAGGGTTAAATACGACCGAGCGTAGATCATCAGGGGACTTGACTCTCCATAGGGAAGAAAAAAATAGAAGGCAGGAGTGTCAAGAAGCACAACAGCACAGCACTAAAACTACCTAGTAGGTAGTACCTAGGGCTTAGATAGGTAACTAACTATAGGTACACTACACTGCCTAGGAGGGCTACTAGTACGATACACTACACTACAGCGAACCGTAATTAGCTGCAAATCATCTGTATCCAATTGATCAATGTCAGATCAATCAATGCAACCAAGATATGATTGTCACATCCCAGAAGGATCCGACAGCTTGGGCCGCCCGAGCCCGGCTGACACTGTACACGTCGGAGAGGAGTTCTTGAAGTGATACAGGGCCCTCAAGTCCACCCAGTGAATCTCTCACCACAGCAGCCACTCGCCCTGGCAGCCAACGACGGAGCCGCAAGTATTTTCGTTATGCAACACAGCCTATTCCGGGGTACCACTTATTTTATTCTGTCTTGTCTTGTTTGGAGAGACAAGAGAAAGAGGGAGGTACGCAGGATCTTTGAAGCACGGGGCGTGGACGTGTACGTGCTTGAATGAGAAAGGGGGGAGCTAAGTTACGCTACACAACCAACACTGTTTTATCTGAGACACTGGTCTCTTCAATGCAGAATTGTTTAGTTCGGATGCAATGACATGACTTGGACTTGGGCGATCGACCTTCAGCTGTACCCATATAGTATGTAGCGTGAGGCGGTTTAGATGGACCTGGTAGACACACTAACTGGAAGTGTCGGACATAATCTTCTTGGCGTTTCGTTCCAAACATTCTGTTTCCAGTCAGTGTCCATGGAGGATCATAGAACAAACTAGATATCTCATCTATAGAGCCAACACCATATCATACCTCCATATCATGCTTCTAGCTTATATCTACTATTCCATGACATCCCATATGAAGTCATGTTTCCGGTATAGATATAAGCCCTTCTCCCGCGATAGCCTTACATAACTTTGTCTTCAGGATACCCTTGATGGTGGAAACGTCCATGCTCTCCCCGGGAGCGCCGTTGCGGGCCGTCAAACGCCTCGTCATTACCGAAGAAGCACTTAAAGTGAGTAGATGATACATAACGGTCATTTCAGCTAGTGTCAATACAATGTTTCGTATCCACCACTGCCTTCTGAAACAAACGCATAGGACTAGTACCCTTACAGGACCTCAGCCCATATGCAAGACATCTACACGGGCCAGGCTCATTAAACAAGGCTTGTTCTTATTACCCATTGCAGATCATCTTCGTTTCCAGGGTCCTATTGCTTATCTGCATTAGAGTACATAACCAACGGACTCAAGCCTATTGCATCTAAAGCTGCCTCTCATGCATGGAAATTATCTCGTGTAAATCATGTAATATGTCTCTCTGAAATGGAACTTCACCGAGCACAGCCTTGTACCAAAGCCCTGTATAGATTGGATCACTATTGAAATGACATCCATGTCTCGTTCTGTATTCACTTGTCTTATCTTGTCTTGAGGTGAATTACGCTGTCTCGGTCTGTGCCGCATCTGAAATCATCTTGCGTGCGTGTTCATGCTCATCCTTGCAGCGGGAACCGCAGCTGTCACTTCCCGCCGTACTCTCTATAACCCATGTCTGACCGAACTTTTCCTATCCTGCCCCTGACCAGACAGATAGAAGCCGTCATGACCTCTTCGTGTCACGACAGCCTGCTTTTTTTTTTTGACGTGGCGGATCGAAGCATGCAATGCAATATGATCCTCAGCTGATGGGTAGCCATGGACCAAGCATTTACGAGTACAGCCGGTATGCAGGTCCTTCGCTTTTTCTCCACCGGAGGCATTTCCTCCTGATGGATTAGAGTAGGAAGTACA
Organism: Fusarium cf. aywerte; assembly: GCA_011034095.1. Taxonomy (NCBI): domain Eukaryota; kingdom Fungi; phylum Ascomycota; class Sordariomycetes; order Hypocreales; family Nectriaceae; genus Fusarium; species Fusarium cf. aywerte. The sequence goes on along the minus strand of WETZ01000013.1, from coordinate 690,077 downwards.
GAACTGCGTATTCGATCTGCGCCAGGTCCAGGTGACTCTCCCCTTTTGTCAACTCCTCGTGAAGTGTCATAAAGATAGAAAATCCCCTTTTCATGATCTCATTTCCCTGCTTTTTTCGTCGTACAGCAGTATTGTCTTGTAAGTGACAGCACATAAAAGTCTGTGGGGGCAATATATATTAGAGATCCTATTCTAAGCAGAAGCCACCCAAGGATAGCCCTTCTTCATTGGGCACTCTAACAGAATATGCATATGCTAAAATGGGTTCATCCTCTAAATTCGGTATCAGCCCTGTTATTTTTTTATATCTCTTTTTTCACCTCTTTGGTAGCATCCTATGAGATTGCTTATATCCGAGTGTTGGATGCGTCTCGGGCGTCACGATAGTATCCCATGATATTGAATGGATGCCAATGAACATGACAAGGACAAGGACAAGGACAAGGACGAAGGGGGCGTATATGTTGGGCTGAGTTGACTCAATTATCCTTGTGCTCTAGATCTGGGACATTTGATTCAGGCATTCGAGGATAATCTGAAAGTTTGTCTTTTTTCCTTTGCTTCAGGTACTTTACCCTCCCCGATCCCACTCATGGTGGCTTTTCAAGCAAGCCTCCTTCCTTCTATCATACTACCCCTACTAACTGGCGTGGGCTCCGTACTTCAAGCCTGTTCTCGACATGTTCAGCCTACCATTCATCCAATTTCTCGAGCAACATTTTATCACCACTGCTATCCTTCTTCTACTCCCGATCCCTCTCCGTGCACTTGAGACATACTTTCGAAGATGGCGATTCACACAAGCTCAAGGCTGTCAAGACGCCGCGAGTAAAGTACTCGTGAAAGACCCCATCATTGGCTTCGATTTCCTATACAGAGCCTTATTCGGTGAAGCACCAGAACGCTATCTGGACAGCACATTGCAAGCCTTCAAGCAGATGGGGACCACTTACATAGAAAGAAGGTGGTCGTGGCAGTGTGTCTATACATGCGATCCCCAAAATCTCAAGCAGATTCTCGCTGCTGCCTGCGACGACTTTGATCTTCCAGAGTTTCGAACTTCAGTCATTGGAAATGTCTTTGGACAAGGCATCTTTGTCTTATCCGGACATACATGGAAGCATGCTCGGACAATACTGAGACAGAGTTTCAGGAAAGACAATCCTGCAACGTTCTTGGAAACTCTGGAACGGAACTTCCAAGCTTTCTCGAAACATGTTCCGACTGATGGGTCTGAAATCGATCTCCAACCTTTGTTCCTAGCTCTCACCATGGATGTCTCAACAGAGTTTCTCATGGGGCGCTCGACAAATATGCTTAGTGAGAAAGAAGATCATACCCGAGAGCAGAAATTTGTTGACGACTACATGATTTGCTCTGAGGAGATCATCCAAAAGATGCAGCTTGGTCCTCTGCACTGCCTTAGGTTCAGCTTTGCAGCGAAAAGGGCTAAGAAGAGAGTATACGAGTATCTCGATACATTCATAGAAGAGTCTTTGACCAGTTCCAAAGAAGGATCAGAGGGCAATTTCCTTACAGACATGATGGCTGTCACCAATGACAGAAAAGGTCTAAGTGACCATATCCTCCACATTCTCCTCGCAAGCCGCGATACAACATCAAGTCTACTGAGCAATCTATTCTTCTTCCTATCAAAGAACCCACGACTATACTCGAAACTGAGACACGAAGTTCTCAAAGTGGCCGGTCAAGAACCCCCTACCGCAAGCCAACTGAAAGAAATAACATATCTCAAATGGTGTGTGAACGAGTGTAAGTTGAACCCTCTCCTCTCAGCCCTAAAACCGTTATACTAACCAAGACTCGATAGCGCTAAGGCTGCATCCTGTCATTCCCACAAACGCCCGCGTCGCAGTCAGAGACACGACAATCCCTCGTGGTGGCGGCGCCGATGGGCAGTCACCACTCTTCATCGCCAAAGGAACAGCCATGTTCTACAACGTCTACGCCATGCATCGCAACGAAGATGTTTTTGGTCGTGGTCCAGAAGAGTTTGTCCCCGAGAGGTGGCAGGATCTGAGACCTGGCTGGGGCTATCTACCCTTCAACGGCGGCGCTCGTGCTTGTATCGGACGTAAGTTGTTCACTCCTTTATTGTTTCGTGGCGCATGTAAGCTGACGGATGATGGAACAGAACAATATGCTCTTCTGGAAACGCATTACGTTGTGGCTAGGATGGCGCAGACTTACACGCAGCTTGAATCGCGTGATGATGAGGAGTGGATGGAGTTGTATGCTTTGGTACTTTGTTCTAAAAACGGCACCCGGGTGACTGCCAGGATATGATGATTTCTGTACAAGGAATGTGTGTGTTGCTTACTTTCTTTTCCTATGCAGTTGTTGGCCAGCAAATCCGGACTGTTTCGAATAAGGATCTGGAGGAATTATCTAATGATAGACAAACTAGGCAATGTGATTACGGCTTTACATGAAAGAGACGATAAATTGGTATCTCTGAGTAAATATTTGACTGTAATGTACAATGGTTTCAATATGATAGTGTTCTCCGTTCATTGTTCAACGTACTTTCTTGAGTTGCCTGTCATTTGAGCGTTTCTGGCCGCGAAATAGTGATTACTCGCATGAGATCGACAGTGAGACTGTATACTCTAGATCAAGCCAGAAAGGGAGATTACATCAATCTGTTAGTGTATGAGCATGAACCACCCTGACTGTGTTCGTCATGTGGCATCTTACAGTTGACACCTAATACCAACCTCGTTCCCAGCATAACAAGGCTCCCACTTCCTATTTGCTACGAATCAAAGCTTACCATCGAATCAGAGTATCAGAGCACGATATACGAGTATGTATTTTCATTCTTTGGCAAAAATAGAAACTGCAGATGGTGCACGGCTAAGGCGCTGTCAACCATATCATATCATCAACCTCTACTGGGACCAACATACTCCACTATCTTAAACGCACCGACATTCGAAACAAGGGTCTACCTATGCTTTCTCTCAGAATCTGACATTAAACAAGCAGTATATGGCAACTACCAGCCTGTCTGCATAATAATCTCTCATCTACCGCATCATGCCTAACTCATCTTTCGCAAGAGTCAAGCGACAACCCTAATCAACCAAGTCCGGTACCGAAGGAATCGGAACCCATCCGATGTCACAGCCGTGTATTCCCCAAGCCGTGCCATAATTACACGCCTTTGTCCAACATGCCACCGTCCGAAACTATTGTACCCGGACGTGTCTACAGTAAACCAACCAATCTGTTAAATACAAGTAACTCGACAAAATAAGTCACCAGACAATAGGGATGTTTCAGCCGTTCTCTCCGGGACACATGCTCTCCGAAGCCATCTGCCAGGGGCAATACGTTGCACTTGTGCAACATACTCGGTCGATATGGTGTACAACCTCAAGGCTGACCGTGGTTGTTTCCTTGTTTCTCAGCCCCCTCTGGGATGCCGAAAATAGTCGGGCTAGAGTTTGAGGCTTTCCTTCATGTTTTGACCAGCCTTGTTATGGCTGAGTAGATGGATCATGTTCTTCTCTTTGAAGAAGCGCCAGGATGACAGGTACATATACGGGGGGCTGCAGACTACAAATCAGCGAGTTTGAACACACAGTAGTCAAGAACCAGTAGGCAGCAAGCTATAAGATTAGAAAGGGATTTACTACGTCTCGTACTTCCCGGTCCGACAAATTGCGGTTTCCCAACCCCTTGGGAACACCATTGTCATAGTTTTAAGGTCATCCCTCACGTACGACACATTTCACTGCCCGGTTAATTAGAGTAATCTTGAGCTTTGTGTTACAATCTGTTTCTCATTTCGTAATATTCTCGACATTCCCTCCGTCGTTAGAGCAAGTCCACGAAAAGATAATCATACTTGACGATCAACGTAGCGTCAACAACCACAACAGACATACCCTGCATGAATGCCATGATACCGAAATTTACCCTGAAGTTTATCATCCAGGGCCAATATCATTAAACAATCAGAAAGTCCATATGTAGATCTCTTAAAGTCTGTACCCAACTCGTCATGGGCATACCCTCAGCCTGGACACTCCAAAGCATTTGTAAAGCATCTCTAGCAGCGTATAAAAAGCCCCAAGGACTCTCAAGCATAAGCTTCTTAATCTGAACCGTCACCCAGTCTTTCATTTCCGGTGTCCTTGCACAAGCTCCAAAAACAAAAGTGACCCATGTTGTCGCTTTCAAGTTGATGTCATCGTCTGGTATCATGCATAGTACCTGATGTAGCTCCATGAAAATTGCATCAGCCAGATCCTCGCCAACCCAGGCTCCCACAGTTGGTATTGCATGAAGAATGTAGAGACAAATAGCGAGTCGGTGAGATGTAGCGACACGGAAGCGACTTAGTATAGGGTCTTGCTCAGTTGATGGTATGTTATCGAGATCAATATCCTGTGCCCAAGGGAGGACGTCAAAATTTCGAGCTCGGTCTAGTAATGCTGCGCCAGCTGCGGTAATCATATCAGCTGAGACAACGTCATCGTGTTTCGTATTGGAGAGTCGTGCTGCGATGAGCATAATTTCCAATAGTTCGGGTGGGCAGCAGTAGTAGCTATTTGTTGTTTTGCCAAGTATTTGTAATGCTTGACATGATTCGAAATACGAGTGCGAGTCCGAAGCCGTTGGCCTGAATGTTGACTCTAGTATGTAGTAACTGACATGGTTAGCAAAGGCAGTCGGCGGCGGATACCCTCAACGTACATGAAGCAGTCCGACACAATATAGTCTCTCAAGCTCTCGTCTACATCTGACACTGGTCCTAGCAGCTTCATGATCTTTCCAGCTCCATCAAAATGAGCCTTCCAGTTATGTTTACCAGACTCTATTAGCTCTACATTGATCAGGAACAGAATCGCTGCCAGAACAATGTCACTTCCGATAGACTCTATACTCTGTAAAGCAGAAGGTAACATTCGTAAGACCTGATGCTTGGCCTCGAGAGCATCCATAAGCAAATTTCTGGGACCCAAGCCCCTCTCCAGCGAGTCCGCAGCCAACCATGGCCTCGAGCGGTTGTACATGTGCGTTGCTGAAGCAGCTATGATGACTTGACGTAGCAGTGGGTGGGCTTGGGTAAATTTGAGTAGGTTTCGAAACGGATTGTCGGGCATATCGTATGCTACAAAATCTCGACTGAGCCGAGCATCAACTGGAAGTAGTCAGTACATGTCTCTCTCGTTCTCTTCATTTTTTATTTTTTTTTTGGAGCCTATGGCGACCAAGGGTTGCGTACAATAAGCGAGATACTGTCTGTGGTTGCTCGTAATGTCTTGGTACAAGGGATCGACGAGCACCCACGGGGTCGACGTTTCCGATGCCAGGGGATAGTCATTGTTGGTGGTACAGACGAGCTGCGTGTCACCACTCGCTAAGGGGGTCGCATCATCATCATCATCATCGCCATTGTTATTTTGTCCATCGATGTAACTGTCATTGAATATGTCCAACTCAGATTCGGACTCGGACTCGGCTTCTGAAGTCTCTGTGACTTCGTCGACTTGAGAAAGAGTCGGGGCTATGAATGCGGGTGATGATGATGGGACAGATGGTGAAGCGACGGAGGAGGCGGAGGAGGATGAAGCTGGAGAATTTGAAGAAAGTGAGGATACAGAAGAGTGCGAAGCTCTTGAACGAGCTGTAGTAGGTTGAGCCGGGGTGTACAAGGCAGCGCTTGACTGCTGTCCAGCCAATCTTCCTCTTGATGCAACAGCACCTGTCCACTGGAAGATTTGGGAGTAGCCAAGGCAATCAACACCCTTTGCTTCGCACTTTGCGCAGTGAGGGAGCAAACGGTCACAGCGAAGCCTTCGACGGCGACAGTTATGACATGGCTTGTCAGCAACAGGTCCAGAAGGTACTTTTTTCCCCTTCCTTCTACCGCTTGGAGCCATGGGGACACTCCGTAGCAACTATGCGAGAATGCCTGCAGTGCAGTGAATGCAATGATGGACCGAATAGCAGTCAGACAAGGGTCTCAGCCTCAGCTTCAGCGTGTAAGCGTCAAGTAGACTACCAATTTGGGGATGCAGTGCAGAGAGTGCCACTATTACGGGACCGACCTGGTTCTGGTCAATCGAACGATATTTGCAGCTTGGAATCCGTAGTGAGAGCAACTCTTTTTGTCCAGTGCAGTTCAAGGTTTGAGTTTACAGCGTCAACTGTCGGTCTTTGTCTCGTCTCGTAATGGGCTGGTCGGAGCCGGGCGGGGATAGCACGCCCGGACAGACTAGCCGTATAGGGCAGCTAAATTGCAACTTTTCGACCATTGCCTCCTCTCCTGGCGTTATCAGCTACCGGTAGTTTCGACAGATCTGAATGACAGATGTTAAGCCTATCATAGTATGTATTAGCGCGTTTGGAACTTTCAACGATAAACCGTAGACTGCCATTCTAAATGGGTTCCTCCGGATTAGACCACGGAAATAACCGACACCGTCGAATGACCAGGGTACGGAACTCCATATCTTCATCAGATCTCAAAGGTTTCTAGAATCATCGTCTCCAGCGTCGAATGCGGTGATAGTGCAAAGTAACGTCAGTTTGATCGAATTGGTCTACAACTTCGTACCGATAGCCAGTTGATGAAGATAATGTTTAATGAGGCAACATCAATTGCTGCTGAAAGGCCAGTTTATACTGGCATACAGGTACTTCGGCAGACGTCTCTTCCGGTTTGCAGGATAGCTGGCCTCGGCGCGAGTCGGTTTCCATTGCTCAGTATTTCTCAGATCGAGTTCTCAATCCTCACGATAATTCTACTACAGAACCTGATATAGTTCATTTTAACGAAGCGCTATGCTGTATTCGTTTTTAGATTGTAAAGCGAACGGAGGTGACCAATGTCAGGATTCGTTGATGGCTTTCAAGGCTAGATATTGGAGAGCCTGGTCAATGGTGTCGACACGTATCAGCCATGCGCTTTGGTGAGACTTCAACGTGATGGAGCGGAAAGATAGGAACACAAGACGAACTGTGAACATAGAAAGTCAGCTACAACTGCAAAGACATGATCGTTGTTCAACATCTTTTGTTCCCGTGTGTCTGTTTCCGCCACGTTGATTACATAGGAGATGGCGGACAAACCTTACAACGGATCTCAGAGAAAAGCGAAACATGCCAGTAACTTTCCGATGTTCATCGTAGTTTCTCTTCTGCCAGGTCTGTTTATTGTCAAGATATAAAAGTCCGCATGCCTATCAAGACGTAAAAGCTCGAAATGATCGAGACCTTGACCAACTGAGAATAGTTGCGGCCGACAGTTCGAGAGAATACTCGACGTTCTCAATGTTGCAGCCGTGTAATATCGATGTAATACAAAATAACATTTGATGATGATCCGATTTGTCGGTGTCGAGCTTTGCGAGTGAATGCAAGGTGCTATTGCGAAATGGGATTGATGGGACCATTCATTCTCTTCCTTCCTTGTAAAGACTGACAGAACAAAGTTGTGATGCAAAGATGAAAGTGGCAGGTGCACAGGTGGCTCTTGTCATGGTTGCCTCGGAAAGCATCTGCCTACCAGCCGGCGCCTTTACAAACGAACCAACTGCCTGTGGTAAAACCCAAGACAAAAGCGAAGCCTATCCAAAGAAGGCCTTGTCCTCGTCTCTAATCCAGTAGGATGTATTCCGGTGTCCTTCAAGTTGAGATCGTCAAACTTGACGAGTAAAGGTCTTCTACTGATGTTGGATTCGGAACCATAGCGATTGCTGTCCATTCTGGCTGTCTGGGAGATATATGTTGAGCTGGTAGTTCTAATGGCAATAGTGCAATCTGACATGAACGATAATGTATAAGTTACCAGCAGCGGGAAGTATTGGGATGAAGTCGGGTAATTTCTGTGTCCTTCAAACGTAACTTGAGCCTCAATGATGACGCCGAAAGACGGCTGCTGTACTAATCAGAACCTCGACCACGCAAGGGTGTCAGTCAGCCAATGCATACTGTTCAGATTTCTACATGTGTACAGTCTTCGTTGTCTTCCGTATTAGTCAAACTCTGGCTTCTTAATGAAAGATGATTCCTTCCAATCCTATCCTCCTATCTGGACGCTAGGCTTGCTGAGATCTAACGCGTATAGCCTTTGTACTATCCCGTGGATTAAACGTATAATCTTTAACTATTCTAAGCTTATATAAACCTTCTAAATCTTTTCACCGCTGGCTGTTATCACAGCTTACTCCCTAACAAACAAACCAGCCATACCCATTCCCGTACCAACACACATACTCACAACACCGACCTCACCACCATCCCTCTTCAATCCATGCAAAAGCGTACTCGTCATTCTCGCACCAGTAGCACCAAGCGGGTGACCCAGCGCAATAGCACCACCATCAGGATTCACCTTCTCCTTGGCCCACGCATCCTCAAGTCCTAGCTCCCTCACACAGTGCAGCGCCTGGCTCGCAAACGCCTCGTTGATCTCCCACCGCGAAACATCCTCCTTGTCCAAACCGACTTGGTCCAAAAGCTTGGGGATCGCGAGCGCAGGTCCGATACCCATCTCGTCGGGGTCGCAGCCTACTGTCACGGCGGAAACGAATTTACCGATGATCTGGTCCTGGAGACCTAACGCGGTGGCGGTGCTTCGGCGCATGAGCAACGTGGCTGCGGCGCCGTCCGAGACTTGACTTGAGTTGCCGGCCGTTGAAGTTCCGTCGGCCTTAAAAGCGGGCTTAAGCTTTGTTAGAGCTTCGATGGTGACGTTCTCGCGGATACCATCGTCTGCGGTAACGGTGATGCGCTTCTCCTCGCCGACCTTGTTGCCCTGCTTGTCAACCTCCTGGAAGCGCGTCTCCACGGGTACAATCTCCTGTGCGAAGCGCCCCTCGTTGCGTGCGCGCGCAGCTCGTCGGTGAGATTCAACAGCCATAGCGTCCTGGTCAGCTCTCGACACGTTATATCGCTGCGCAACGTTTTCCGAAGTCAAGCCCATGGGCATAATGCAATCGCGCGCATGACGATTCTCCGACTCCTTCAACTCCGGCCATACATCCACGGGGATAGCTCTCGATCCGTAATTCCTCGTCATGCTCTCCATACCCGCCGCAATACCAGTATCGATCATACCAGTCTGGATCTGCGCCGACACCGCAGCGATAGCTTGCAGGGAACTAGAGCAGGCACGGTTGACAGTGTATAGGCTGGTAGTGTTCTTGAAACCGACATGGTTGAGCGCCATGCGCGCAGCTTTAGAGCCACCGAGCTCGGAAAGGACCACGCCGACGGCCACATCGTCCACGGGTGCTTCAGGGTGCGCTTTCAGCGTGGCCTTGAGAACGCTGGCGAGAAGCTCTTCTGGGTATGCATCCTTCAGCTGACCTTTGTAAGAGCGACAGATGGGAGTGCGGACAGATGAAAGAATGACTGTGTCGGAGGGGGATTTGGCAAGGACGCCTGACAAGCCTTTGTGGAGGCGGGCCGACATTGTGAAGCTAGTGATGATCTGGGGTAGAAAAGATTGGGGTATTAAAAAAGTCTTCTGGAGGATTGGCACCGATTGATAAATGAAAGGGGATAAAGACTCAAGATGAGATGAGTTGGACTGTAAAAGAGGATATTGATAAACCCGGGTAAGTAAATATCCCCTTCCAATGACCTTGCAATTGCCTTTCCCCCAGCCGAAAGCCGGAAGACCCCCCGTGGCGTACCGCCGAGAAGTGGAACCCTCGACCCGATCGGCTTCAGACATCGGCTGTTGAGGTAGCGCAGTTTTGGTTGTCGGGTAAGATCCCGGATCAGATCCTACATAAACTGAACCGAACATCGACATTCATTCACACCCATTGCATAATCACTCAAGTTCTCTATCACAGACAATCTTTCCATTTATACACTGGCTATAATTTCCAACCCTATAAAAGACCAATGTAACGTGCTACAAGTTAAAAAAGACCAACGCCCCCGTGCCGTATGCCGTCATGAATATCGTGTGATGGACTGGACCACCGCTCCAAACTCCGCATTTTGCAATCTGCTACAATGCCATGCTACTCTCTGTACTGGATCCCCAACCCAAACTTCTTTTGACTATCTGTCAATTGCTCGACCACTTTCGACTTCTTTGCTGGACTCTCCTGCTCACGTCGTAAATTCTCACTTGAGGGATAGTTTCCACTAAACTTGCGCTTGTCTACGTCTCCGTTACGATGAGACAACAGCTTCTCCTGCATACGCACTGACTTCTCCATTGCTCCTGGCGTGTGCGTGTTGCGTGAATCCGCTACCTCGAAGCTTTGTCGTGGGTCTCGCCGTAGCATATGTGCAGCTGCTTGGCTGGCTTGGCTATCGTATACCTCATTCTGACCGTTCCTGTGTCGTGACTGCGAAGTATGCGACCCTTGTGGTACGAAAGACTGAGCTGCAGCGACAGACTCAAGCGCTTGCCTAGCGAGCTCCTCGTTATCGTCTGCTGAGATTGTACTCTCCCGACTCCTACGGCGATGGCGTTCCGACTTTGGCGTTGTAGGAATGAATTGTCTCTGCGTATATCGTTGAGGTTCCGTCTGGGGCACAAGGTCGACGGATGGAAGAAGTCCAACATGTGATCCTACCGGACGGCTCATAGGCGTCGTAGGCAAAGAGGACATAGACTGGGCGTTGCGGCTATGCTTTCCGACATGTCGTGGGGCTGGGCGGTGAGAATGCATCGGGGTCGAAGGCGCGCTGTTGTTATCCTGGCTCATAGCCTGCAACAAAGCCGACAGGCCATGCTCGCCTTGTCTACTGTGTGTATGTGTTCTGGAAGCCTGCTGTTGAGACCCACGATGGTTCTGTGAGCTCGGGACAACAACGCCTCTCTGTTTGGGTGCTAGGGCATGAAATATACCTCCGGGGCTGCAGAGCATCTGCATGTGCTCTCTGTTCTCGCGTATCCTGTTCAACAACATGTCCCGCTCTTCGGCAAGAGCATTGTATTCATCCTCCCTCTGCTTGATGACCTTCTTAGCAGTCTTTAAGCGGCGCTGGAGAACTTCCTGCTCCTGCAGTGTGGCTTCATACCACGACTTCATCTGCAGATACTTTGTCTGCAGCGTCTCGGACGCAGAATCCAACTCCTTCCTTGCCTGTCGTGTGTGCTCTGCATTGCGCAGCGCTTCCACCTCGCGACGCATCATCTCGTGTTCCACAGCGGCGCGCTTGGCATCGTCGTCGGCCTGGAGGGCCATAAGATTGTACTGCAGCTTGAAGTGAGCAGCTTCCGTCTTGAGCTTTTGTTGTTCTGCGAGAGCGTTCTGGACCATGACTCGGAGTTCGTCGGCGGACGCTTCAAGGACCTGGTGCGGGGCGGGAGGAAGAAATTCTGATGTGTTGGAACGGTCGCGTATGATGTTGGGAATAGTAGCTGGCGGAGAACATAGCGTCGACTGCTGGGAAGCAGAGAACTTTCGTTTAGAGGGACCAGGTTGGCTGGCATTGTGGCTGTTGTTGACCTGTGTTGAAGGAGGTGGTGTGAGAGATGAAGGAATGACAGTGACGTGTGGTCGCTCTTCGTTAACCTGAGTGCTGAAAGATTCGTTTGGATCGATGGGCGAGTTCGGAATCTCGGTCGACGGTAATGTCTCTTGTACTGGGTCTTGCGGGCCAGTCTCTTGAGGTGTCGCAGGCTGAGTCGGCGGGTCGACACGAGGATGCTTAACAAAGATTGTATCGCCCTCGAGCGGTCGCTGAGACTGAGAAGGTTCGGCAGGAGAACCCATGGTAAAGCAATCGGATCTGGCTATCAGATGAATCGTGAAAAAAAAAGGTCAAGTCGCGTTAACAGCAGCCGTAGTATCGACTCGAGCGGAGACCGCCGATAGCGGCTGTGTATTGTTATTGTTTGTATCCCTCCAACGTGCTTATATGTTGTATCTATACGCGTTTTGCCGAGCGAAAGATTTTGAGTTTTCCAATGATGCGTGCTATGTATTGGTCCAGTTCAAGCAACTTCCAAACAAACGTACGCACGCACGCGCCGCGGGACAGGACAAGTTGTTTGGTATCCACTTTAAAAAAAGCAAAGCGATTGTGATGAATGCCGAATGAATATCAATCCACCTCGAGTTTCCAATTGATTGGGTAAAAAAGAGGAAACAAATGCGGATACTGAAGAAGCACACACAACGGAGAGGGAAAAACGAAAAGCTTCGGGTTTGGCCTGTGACGCCGTCTCTCTCTTGTGAGAAACATGGAGCTAGGCTAGCTAGCTATCTTGGACGAAAAGACGTCCTAGGAACAAGGGTTTTTCCGTGTCGCCTCTTTACCCAAGACAGGGTTTGACAATGCTTGTTTCTAGACCCCGTTGCGCTAAACTTAGGGTAGAATAAGGTGAAGAGCTAACTAATCCCAAGGTGTACTGTACGGCGAGCACGGCTGGAGATCAACCAAGATGATCGACAGACGCTATCATCAAGACACCATTGAAACAGAGTCCAGAAATTTCCCAGAAAGAGAAAGAAAGCTGCTTGATATTGAAACGAATGCATCAAGCCATGTAGCCAAAATATGACTACCAAAATAAAATATCCCAATCATTCTTCAACACCATAACGTCTCTCGTCCAAACCCTCACGATCCCCTCAAACTTCACCCCCATCATGACTACCACACTCCATCTTCCCAGACTTCCACTTCGCATATCCCCTTTTAATTGCCCTCCATGTAATCCCCACAACGTAAACCACCCAAATGATCGGCCAGAACAGCACAACGCAAGTCCACCACACCACGACACTGAGCTTCGCCCATCTCGTTCCCTCAGAGTCGAGGTACCACTCTGGCACCCACCTCCCTGCTCTCCCGCGCGCGTTGAGACTAACAACGCTTATCAGGCCGAACATAATCCATCCGACCGTAGAGACTGAAGCGACGACCTTGAGTATTGTGTCTGGGCTCGGGTTCGTGCTTTTGAGGACGTCGTTGTTGTGGCGAGGCATCAGGCTTAGACCTTCGATGAAGAGGTGTGGATAGTGGCCGGGCATGGTAGTTTTTGATGCTGTGTATTTCTTGTATTTGTCGCTTGTTTGCGTGGCCGTGTTATCGTCTGCGCCTTGTATGGTCGCTTTGTGTCTTGTGTTTAACGTGATTGAGGATATTGGAACGGATATCGAGGAGATAAAAACAAGATTCCGAATTGAGGAGACAAGTGATCCTGTTTTGTATCACTGCAGCGATATTTTGATTTGTGTGATAGCTGAGTTGTGCGTTTGATCCGAGAACTCGATGTAAACTGCCTTCCTTCCGTAGAGAGCACTCGTCACCCAGCAGGAGCGTGCCTTCTACATATATGCCCCCAGGAGGCCACATGATCCATCACTATTAACTTTGAGTTAAAGTAATCTGGTCGTTGCTCAGTGTTGGCGTGACAAAGTTTGCAAGAGACGTAGGGGGAAGCAACCTTTGTGAAGCATATTTTTCTGAGCTTCAATCTCCAGGGTGAGCAGACAGTCAGCATCATCGAAGCGCAAAAAGATATCCGAAGATAGGAGAGGCTTGAAATAGTTTACCGAGAGAAACTGGGATGCCCAGACTGCACAATGCTTGAAATGGTCGGTCGTGCTAAACAACTTCAGACCTCAAGAGGATCAGACAAAACGAAAACTGCCGTAACAACATGACAAAGAAGTATTCCCACATCACGAAACCTGAGGGTTCTGATACTTGGACACATTCGCTTGAGAACCTTTCACGAGATCTCAGAACAAACACAGAACGCAGCTGTCTTAGCAAAAATGTATTGACTAACACCATGGCATACAACTACCCAGGTAATAAAACTAAAGTACGATAAAATATATACCAAGAATAGTAGCAATCAACATGACATATGCAGCTAATCGATGCGCCACCGGTTCCCATCATCGCTGATTCAAAACACCACTCAATCCACATCAGGCTCATCCTCCTCACCCTGCCAAGAGGCCATCTCCGCTACTGGCACACGTCCACGCAGCCATCGCAGTGTGGCATCAGTACCTCGCTCGATCACATTCCATCGTGGAACCCTGAATCGGTTGCCTGACACCTCGAATCTCTGAAGTCCGCCGGGACCTCCCAGGAGACCAATACGGGGGTTCAGATGGGAGATGTCGTTGTTGCTCACATCAACGGTCGTGATACCCTTGATCATCTCAGGTTCAAGATCAACGATGTGGTTGTTGCTCGCTAGGAGGACGTTGAGGTTGGGGAAAGCCTCCCTGAGGTTTGTTGGGAGGGCGTTGATTCGGTTCATCGTGACATCGATCTTCTCCAAGCAGGGTGCGTGGAGGAACTGGATGAGTGCTCCAAGACCGGTGATGTGGTTTGATGCCAAGTTGATTTCTCTCAAAGCCAACAGCTCCAGCTCCTCTGTCAAATACGACTCACCTACCAGCTGGTTGTGTGACAATGACAAAGCGGTCAATGTCTCAGCAAAGAAGCTTAGGGAGTTCGGCAAGGTAGCAAAGAGATTGTTTTGGAGGAAGATTTGGCGAACACGATGTTCAGCGGCTACCTTTGAGCAAACGACAGGATGGAGCGACGACGACTCGGTTTGGGACCTATCCAAAATACCGCCAGGCCTGACAGGCCAAGACTGGTTGGACAATGTGTGCGACCTAGAACGACGGCTAGATACCGTATGCGAACGAGATCGGTTGGGGCTTGTAGGAGGCGTAGCAAAACTATCGTTTGACTGATAATCTTCCTCGTCGTACGAGGGCTTAGCGTCCGCATCCTTGGCATCCCTCAAAACATCCAAGATTCCAACTTGACCAGCAGGCTCCTGGTATGGAGGTGGAGGTTCCAGACGGTTCGCAAGTACATCCTTGAGCTCCTCGGTAGTGATGGAAAGAAACTTCTTGTCACGTAGGGGGTTTCCGCTGAGTCGGATCATGGTCAGGTTGTCCATTCTGGAGACCTCGGGGGGAATCACCCTAATGTCGTTGCTAGAGAAATCAGCGTGACGAAGTTTTTCAAGACCGGTAAAGCTGTTAGGAATTCCCGAGATGCTGTTCTCTTCAACAGAAAGCGTCAACAAATTGGTCCAGGTTGTCATATCCGGGAGTCCCTGCAATCTGTTCATCGACAGTGACAAGGAGTGCAGAACTGGCAGGTCAATGGCTGCGCCCAAGGGAACCAGTCGTTCTAGCTGGTTTGCAGAAGCATCCAGCGTATGCAATTGAGGCAGACATCCAATAGGCTCCTCAATCAGAGTACCCTTCAGCTTGTTCTTCCTGATGTTCAATTCTGTAATAGGGAGGGTTGCAAGACTGTCGAAAGGCAAAGACTCAAAGCTGTTTTCGCTGAGGTTCAGAATGCGAAGACGCGACATGTTCTCGATCTTGGGAGGGAGCGCCGAGATGTTGTTACCATGCACGTCGAGAATCTCCAGCTCGCTTAGACTTGCCAGTACAGGGTTCAGCGGGCCGTAGAAAAGGTTGTTTGCAAGCCTCAAGTCGCGCAGAGAGGTGACTTGCGAGATTGTGTCAAGACTGTTATTCGTGAGACGGTTCGAAGACTAATAGTAATTAGCAAAGAAGGGGGTGAAAGGTACAGTGAGCTACATACCAGGTTCAATGAAGTCAGGCAAGTCAGCCGGCGCAGTCCCAGAGGGACGTTGACGAGAAGATTGCCATGCATGTCCATAGTTTCCAATCCCGCAAAGATGTTGCCCTGGCTAGCCTGAACTTCATCAAAAGATGAGGGATCACTGTCAGGGAAGATGAAGTCGTCTAGCTCTTCCAACTCATTGTCCGCAGCAATCAAGCGTGTTAAATCCACACTCTCCGCCCAGCTGCCATCATAGGTACCAATACTCTCCAGGTCGTACATCTTGAGTACCTCAATAGGGATCTCCTTCAAATGCAGAGCGGCGATGTTAAGCCGTCCGCTCGTCCTCGCCGCACTAACCCGGTTTTGGAGAACCTTCTTCTTCGGATCTTCTCCCTGACGCAGATTGAATGGGTCGTCATGGTTGACACCAAAGTCGAACCCTGTGTCCTGGGGAATAATCGGTGCCTCCTCTCCTTCTTGTGTTTGCGAAAGCTCGGCTGCTTGTTTCATCTGCGCCCGCTTAGCTGCCTTTGCCTTGGCGATCTGCTCACGTAGGGCGGCAGAGGATTTGCGAACTGATGGCGGTGTTCCAGGCTCGGCTGACTCGCCTGTCAATGAGGTGGCGCTTGAAGGAATTGTGCCATCCCATGAAGCAGTTGAGGCCGAGTTTACAGATCCACGTCGGGTAGAACTCGCATGCAAAGAAGCTTTGTTGAGTGCAGGGACTGACGGCTTCTTGAAGACACCCTGCGCAGGAGCTTTTGAGCTCCCCGGTCGGATAGCCAGAGACTTGGAGCCCGACTTTGGGGTCGGAATAGTATTCTTACCAGGACTTGGGCTCCTCGCGTCGGCAAAGGGTGGTGGCTTGGATGATCCCGCTCGTGAATTGGGGGTCGTTCTTATCACAGTATCCGACCGTTTTCGAGGCGTTCCATCGATGGTGGCCAGCGGTGCTGTATAGCCATTTCCTGAAGCTCTAAAGTTGGGAAAGCCATGATCGGATTGACCTGAGCTGGAACCCGGCCGGCTGAGTCTCAATGAGGTATCTGAAGCATAGCTAGAACCAGGTCGAGAAGCACCACTGCCCGCTCTTGAGCGTGGTCCTTGGGCGCCCTGATCGAAGAAGTTTGACGTCTTCCTCAACGCAGGGGAAGAATTGGCAAGTGTCTCAATGGTCCTCTCTGAGAGAGAAGGCCTCGGCTTGCGAGAACTAGCACTGAGTGTATCGGATCGATCGCCGTCATCGGTCGAAGCGGTTCGCGGTCTCGGTGGGTTGGGGTTGAAAATATTATCGGGTGGATCGTAAAGAGGTGAGACAGCAAAAGACTCGGAGGGTCTTCTTGTAAGAGTCAATTGGCGAGGAAAGATGTTACCCTCGAATTGTCCAACAGCTCCACCTGGAGGTTCACATTCGGGTGTAGTAGATCGCTCCTCGATGATATCAGCTTCTCGGTCTGTCGGTCGATACGCTGCAGAAGTAATTCGTTGTGCAGGGGGCTTTGCTGGAGATAGACTGGCAGGAGGTCTATTGATGAGTGAGGTTTGTCTTGATCTTGGGGCGGCGAGTTGGTCTCTGGATGCTGTAGGTCGTAGCCGTTGAACTCGCTGTTGGAGATCTGGTTGACCAGTTCGTAGCTGGTCTCTTGACATGGAAGGTCGAAGTCTTGGGTTCTTAAGCTCACCACCACCCAGACTCTCCCTTGAGGGAGAGGCACGGATAACTGATGTCGGTCTTGGTAGAGCTGATGTGGGCTTTGGAACTCCAGACGTTGGCCTAGGTACGGGGAGCTTGGACAATCTAGGGATGGAGCTCATGCGCTTTTGTGAGGAATCCTCCATGATGGACGGTATTTGCAAGATGGTTGTAGGGTAGAGTAGTTTGTGTCGCGGGAAAGAGTATGTAGCTTCAGCCGATGTCTTAAAGAAAGGAATGCAAGATAGAACCAAAGTTGAGACAAAGAAGAACCGTTTTTCTTTGTGTCTAAGGGGTCTCCTGGTCTAGGTCTGGCCCGGGTCTGAAGAGGAGAATGGTGGATGTTTTTGGGGGCAGTCAGTCGGTCCTAGCGTTGTCGGGTGGACGACCTACGGGACGGATGGCGGCGGGAACTAACGATGAGGCGGGTGAACAGATAGTCGAGAATCTGGGTAGGGACGTTGCAATACGAAGGTGGCTCGAGTCAGTTGATTATTTGTAGCACAACACAAGAAGAAATATTGAAGTTAAAAAAGAAAGGATCTAAGACAAAAAGAATAGAAATAGAACTCTTCAACAACGTGACAGTCGTTCGCTTGTTGTCAAGACTAATGTAAAGAAGAAATGATATCTCCAGGGGTTACACGCGAGGTACAGTACCGTCCCTCTGGAGAAGATCGCGTCCAGTGAGGATGTAAGAGGTGGCAGAAAAACTCAAGACTAAAGCCTAGGGCGTCAGAAATAAATGGCCTAAGAAGTTGTCTAAACCCATATCATGTGGCTAGACTTTTTTGTCTTTTAGGCCAAAAGAGATCGAGCTTTTTATGACCCTGGGGGGACGGTATAAGATTGGGGCTTCAGTGGGGCGGACCTGCTTGCTGCGAACGCCCTAGATTGCGCTAAGGTATTGATGATGTTTAGTGGCTCGTAGAGACAGGGGTAGCTTTGGGGACGGGGCCGGGACCTTCTGTTTATTCACTGGTTGGTTGCCGTGACGAGTTGGGTACCCAGGAGCCAGGGACGTGGGTTTGGAAAACAGTTTATGTCTTTGTTTGTGAGTTGTCAATTTTTGGATATTATTGCTCGTCTGTCTTTTTGTTCTTCTTTTCAGGTGAGCAACATGTCGGCTGGTAAAGCTACTCATGCCTACCTATCTATTGATGGCTAATGCACTTACAGCGTCCACAGACATCTTCTTCCCCCAGGTCATCCGAAGTACAGTAGCGTCGTAGCCTAAGGTAGCGTTTGTTCCCAGGCCAGACACGCACCCGACAGGCGGACGCAGCGGACGCAGCGGACCCTTTCCACCGGCTAGCTAATCCCAGTTAAGATCCATGGATGCCCCTGAAGGTTCTTATTCCGAGTTGCCTGTTGCGTTGCATCGGGCGCAGGAAGCCTCATTTTCTTTTCTTTTTTCTTTTTCTTTCCATTGTAAACAAAACAAAGACATTGCTCAGCCGTGTTTTGTTTGCAATACCTATAATGGTAGTTAAATGACGTGTACTTTGGATGAATGGATACGGACGCCTTGTGTTTTCATTATCTCCGGTATTGAACAAGGATCTGAGATGGATGGATAGACCCCTGAGCTTGCATGTTCGGTGCGACAAACAAAATATTCCGTCACGGCATACAATTGTCCAGCTTCCTTTTTTTCTTTCTTCCAACATTTTTACGTTTCATATTCGTCCCTGCTTGGGGCCACCCGGCGACTAGTTGTCGTCCATGGTGATTAATGCTGTTTGATGGATGATTTACCTTTTTCAGAATAACCTTTGTTTGAAGCTACCTTGGGTACTGTAATTGACACCTACCCGAGACTTGACTGTAAGAGTTGAGCCCAAATTAGACACAGCCCAATGACTGAGTCTAAGTGTTCTGTACTTGCGGCCCAACTTTAAGTCTCTTACAAACTCTTCAGAGACCCTCAAGCATGCTATCTAGCGCAAGGGGTATTGTTTCACCTCATGAATCGCACTTTTATGCCAGTCCAATCGTCCATCAAGTTTCACAACGTAGATCAACAGTGGGGCAACTACCGAGACAAGCAGATGTTGAGTTGATGACGACGCACAGCAACCACGCCGAAAGACATTAGACAATCTGGTAATCGGTAAAGGCGAACTTTATCAGCTTCAATTGAGGCTCATACTAATTCCCCGAAAGTCTTCGCTGTGGACACCAGATTTTACCAGAAACTTACTTTCTGTCCTTAAAGATCGCATGATCGCATGTCGACTCTTCTGACATCCCGCATGCATTTCTTTGGCTTCTCTATACAAGTATCGTCGTATAAACCTGTAGAATAGCTTAAACGGTTGTTAATAATAACATCTCATCTATACCAAAGAAGTCATGATAATGTTCCCCAAGATTCTGTTGCCCATTGCAATAGCCCATTTAAAGTTGGTTGTCTTCTCACAACCTCAGCCATTTACCAGACAACGCCAAATATTTGATCAACTATACAGTTCCACTAAACCTAACCACCTTATCAAAGTCGATGTCCCCAGCGACAGGCTTTGACAGGACGAAGGAAAAGTTAATATCCCACAGTATAAGACAAGCAGCCCCGAGCCTAAAGATTTCTCAAGTTTCTTACTCCCCAATTACCAACGAATTCACCACCATGGCTCCCGAGACGTTCCATCTTTTCGGCAAGCTCCCTTTGAAGGTGCGCTGCCAGATCTATCTTTTGGCGACACCTCCTCGAGCAATCTGGCTCCATTCCCGGACCGAAACCTACTCTGAGTTCTTAGATTCAGGCGTTCTACATAAAAGTAATAAACGAAAAGGGCAGCTACTTTCAGAGTATTATTCCCGCATGGCATACTTCACATGGAGGAAATCCTATTTCTACACCCCAGAAAACCAGGTTCCAGCACTTTTGCACACGTGCAGAGAGTCTCGAGATGCACTCATCAGGCACGGCTATGAACTCACCTTCCGAACAACGTCAAGCGGTCCACGGATCTGGTTCAATTACGGCCACGACGCTCTGATGTTTCCTGACTTTTATGTGGGCAGCTCTATGTTTAACTGTTCGTCGCGAGTTGATGAGCCCGGATTCCTTCGTCTGATGGTACCGGAAGATAAGAAGAGGCTGCAATGGATTGTAGAAAAGACCCGTTGGTGGAACGATAAAAATCAATGGAGATATATAGACAAGCCTCAAGACAAGGAGAAGCTGTCGCGCTTTATTCGAACTGATTCACTCGCTTGGTGGAGTCAGGCAATTTCAAATGACCCAGACAAGTCCAAGGTTGCACCGACATGAGAGAGTGGCAGTCTTGAAGTTGTCATGACGATGTCAAACCTCATCAAAACAAACTGTGGCAAGCTTAAGTGGCGAAAATCACTTTTGGTCACTGAGTCAATGGCTCCTCACCCCTCTCAACTCTCCATCGATTCGTCGCATTCAAAGGCCCAGACAAGCCTCTAAACAACCAACCCCATTTCTCAACAAATCCCTCCGACATCTCCCACCCCGAGATATCCCACGGCGGCGACCAGGCGATCATACCGCGTCTTTCCATCTCATCATCAGGATAGCCTTCGTACAGACCACCAATACAATCTGCCCACAGCTCGTCCTCATCGAAAGTACCCAAAGCCCGGATCAAATTATCTCGTCCTTCCGGACAGGGGAACAAATCAACCCAGTCTCCATGTGGCACTGTTTGTTGAAGTATTGTTGGGAGAAGTGCGGCGGGAACGGACTCGGGGTCAGTGGGGTACGGTACGACATGTATGATCTCTTCGTCGCATTCGAGAGGTGTGAAGAGGATCCCTGATATCAAACTGCGATTGACGGCTAGAGCCCTGAGAGCGTTGTATTGTAGAAGTGTGATGAGATGGTCCGGACAGAGAGGGAAGATGAGGCTGAACTGATTTTTTTGAGTTTTATATGGTAACAGTGGAGTCTTGGAGTTGTATAGTTGCTTTCCATTAGACGCTGAGACGGTTGACATCAACTCATGTTTTATATCCCATAAATCAATTGTTGTCTCATGCTTAACAAGCACCATATGTCTGTCGTCAGATAGCTCAGCCTTTTTTGCTTGGGCTTTACGTTTTCCTACCGAATCATTAATAAGACAACATTGAATTACTGCTAAACACTTACGATACGCTCTCATGTTGAGTCTAGTCTGTGCTCGTCTCCGAGCTGCGGCATCTTTTGTTCCCGTCCAGTCATCCTCTTTTCTTAGCGCCTATATCCGGTGAGCTAATGATAACATCTGTCCCAGGTCGGTGACTGACCTCGGCCAATTGTGGCATCGAAGTGAGCTCTACACATGACACAGACGAGGCTGCTGGCTCGTGTGAAGCCATTTCGTTAATATTTGATACGGGGTTGATGATGAAGGAGGGGAAATAGTTGTCGCTGATACCATATGCAGTCTGCTCACTCACAGCTAAAACCGAAGGATCAAAAGAGGCGCAGACTATCGCATGGCTTCATTGGCTGCAATAACAATTACCAACTTTACCAGGCTTAGCGTCATGCAAGCTGCTCACCAACAGGGTTGGTACTATTCCCGCTTTGAGTATAACCCTCATATATGCAAGCTGCTCACTTTGCATGGATGGACTGGAATGTATGCAAGCTGCTCACAACTAAAAGAACAGCCAGGATGGGATGCCGGGAAGAGGTAGAAAAATTGAGATATAAAGATGGCCATGCCATCAACATTTTCGAATCATTCAAATCATTCAAACCATTCAACAAGCTCAAAGCATAATACACTCAATCATCCCTTTACCCAACATCTACAACTCAAACTTATTCTAAGATATTCATCCAACCCAAAACACGCTTCTCAATATGTCTTTCCATCCTGATAACCTACCCAACCTTGACGGAAAGGTCTTTATAGTTACCGGCGGCAACGCTGGAATGTGAGCATTAACTCTCGATCTCTGGAAATTCTACAATACTAACATTCTCAAAGGGGCTATTACACCGTCTTGCACCTTGCAGCACATGGCGCCCATGTCTACATGTGTGCCCGATCTATAGAAAAGGGCAACGCAGCCATTTCAGAGATCAAAAAGAGTCATCCATCAGCCAACGTCGATCTTTTACAGATGGACCTCATGGATCTTTCCAGTGTCGTTGCAGCTGCCAAGCACTTTCTCACTCTCGAGACAGCTTTGCACGGTCTGGTCAACAACGCTGGCATCATGGCTACACCATTTGATATGACAAAGGACGGCCACGAAGCCCAATGGCAGACGAACTATCTCTCACACTGGGTCTTTACCGAGCATTTGCTTCCTCTGATGCAGCAGACAGCCAAGACCGCTTCGCCAGGTTCTGTAAGAATCGTCAACCTTACTTCATCTGGCCACTTGAGCGCACCCAAAACAGGTATCAATTTCGATGATCTGGCGCTCAAAGAGCAAGGTGTATGGGAGCGTTATGGTCAGAGCAAACTGGCCAATGTGCTCCACACAAAGACTTTACATAACAAATACGGTCCTGGCTCAGAGAATAAAGACGGCGAGATCTGGGTCACTTCCGTTCACCCCGGCCTTGTAGAGACAAACCTTGCCACGACAGTTGATTCCAATGAAAAGGGCATGCTGAATCTCATTGGCGCTTTGCGCTGCTTCAGGATGTTGTGGACTGCCGATAAAGGCTCGTGGAACAGTCTTTTCTGTGCGGCCAGCCCAGACATGAAAGCAGAACAGAGTGGGCAGTATCTTGAGATCTTTCATCGATTTGGTGAGCCTTGGTGGCAGAGTAGTGCGGCAAAGGATGAGGAGCTTGCTAAGAAGTTGGATTTGTGGACAAGGGAGACTATGAGCAAGGAAGGATGGATTCAGTGAGGGATGTGATTCTTGTTCTTGTGCAATTCGTTTCATTGGAGGATATAACTGAATTTGTTTTTATAAAGGAGTGGAGTAATATTTAGATCTATTTAGAAGGAACAGAATCTCTATAAATTTCATAACTATAACAAAGGAAAGTCTCATCAAACAGAACTACAACTTCAGTGCATGTCTCATCTTGCCCAACCCGGCATCCAAACAATTTCTTGAAACATTCTGACCTCAATCCACCAAGCCTTGGTGCATACGTTTTAGTGCTTGTGGTTATCCTCCAAAAGGACCTCAAAAGCCTTGCGAGAGATGGTCCAAGTCGGGGCATTGGGCATACCACCAGGACTTCGTGGAAACACGGAAGCATCCACAACCCTCAACTTGTCAACACCGCGCACGCGGAATCTTGAATCGAGGCATGAATCACCATCGTCAGGACCAATAGCACAAGTAGAAGAGCAATGATGACTAAAAGCCAGGTCCTTGATGCTCTGCTTCATATTCTCAGGGTCCGGGCTCAGCTGCGTGTACGGAATACCAGTGGCATCAAATGCGCGTCTCAAAAGCTCTATACCTTCAACGATAGCATCGAGATCACGCTCAGCTGATTCGGTGAAATAGTTGAAGTTGATGTTGGGGCGGATACGAGGGTCAGAAGAGTTGAGACGCACGGTTCCTGCGCTGTTGCTAGTTTGCATCTTGACTACTGCGTGCATCCAGTCTGTGGGCACCATGCTTGAGCGTTCACCTGTGGAGTAACCTGGGTAGAAACCGAGAAGACCTGACAAACCAGGGCCGCTGAGGAACATAAGGTCAGAATCTTCGTCCCAGCTCTGGTTGCTTCGCCAGACGGCTCCGTAGCTGCTATCGCGCGCGGCGTAAGGGCCAGCAGCGTTGTCTCGCCATTCCACAAAACAGGGGTCTTCGTCGTCGAATGTGGAAGTACAAGGTGATTCAGCCATCTCGAACCAATTTTCCTCGGCGCGCATCTGGACTGGTACTTCGTAGTTGTCGTGTAGGTTGGATCCAACAGCGGGCAAGTCGACGACGACAGGAATGTCCCATGCTTCTAGTTCCTCTCGTGGACCAATACCGCTCAGCATGAGGATTTGAGGAGTGTTAAAAGCGCCACCGGAAACGATGACCTCGTGCTTAGCATAGACCTCTTTGACCTCGCCGGTCTGCTTGGGGTTGTAGCGCCCGTCAGCAGAGTAGAGGCCTTCACCCACCATGTACTCGACACCATAGGCTTTAGGCTTCTCATTGCGGCCTGGCTTCTTCAGCAGAACCTTGGTAGCAAGAGAGTGGAAGCTGACAGTCAAGGGATGTCCGGCGTCGATAACCTGGTTGATGTAGATTCCGCCACCACTTCTGGCAGCAGTGCTAGGATCGATAGCGACGGGTGTGCTGAATAGGACACCATCCTTGTAACGGTCCGGATCAGGGCCGTTGAGGTCGCGACGGAAAAGTTCAATCATCTCGTCCGTGCCTTCGACATCGATTCCCTCTGTCTCGCGGAACATTTGCTGGAACATGTTGGCGACATTGGGAGAGTCGAGTCTGACGGTTGCATTGCTTAGATCGTTCTTTACAGGATTAGTGTCCAGATCATTGCAAGAGAATGGAAGAAAAGTTGCTTACCACTATGTAACCATCGTAACCGTGACCAGGACTGTCTTCCGGTACATAAGTGCAGTTTTCCACATTGGTCAAGTGTCGTCGCATATGCTCATGTCCCCAAGATTCATCTCCGGTGAGATTTGCAATGTAGTCCCACTCATTGTCGGGGGACCAGGCAAAGTTCATGGCATTGACCTGGGCACTGCCGCCCAGTGTCGAGCCGCGAGGGTAGTACAAACCGGCGCTGTATACCACAATTAGCGACTCCTTCATTACCAGGATGATCTACTTACGGTTTGGCACCCTCGGGTGGGTCAAGACCAACATAGTACGAGCCGTTGGTCTGGATGTAAGTATACTTGGGATCACGTCGTGCTGCTTCAAAGTCTTGGTAGTGGTTAACGAAGAACTGCCAGGAGTGCCCGGGCGTCTCAGCAGCGGTTCTAGCGCTGATGGAAGGTTAGCCTTGAAGATGAGGCACATGTTCTCAGAACGTTCTGAGCTTACAGCATTGGGTTCTCTTGAAAGATGCTGCTGGAGTTATCCCCTCCAGCTTCGATGAGGAAGACGGAATGTCCCTCTTTAGCCAGATTGGCACTTCAATTTAGTTAGCCTCTGCACTGTCTGATTTAGGTAAGTACGGCACTCACGCAAGAGAACCACCTCCTGGACCAGAACCAACAACAACGTAGTCGTAGATATCGGCTTCCTTAGCCATGTCCGTAGCACCAGCAGCCAAAGCCGCTGCGAAGGCGAATTTGAGAGGATTGATGGTCATGATAGAAATGAAATAATCTTTTGAATGAAGCTGGTGTTCTCGATGTTCTGCTAGATGATTTCCACTCTCTTACTATGGATTGTCGGTCTCTTATATACTCGCCATCCTTATTATTATCGACCTCAATGTTAATGCCATTCCTCGAAGTATCTCCCTTCCTGAAGGTATTCACGTCTTGGCTTGCAGGCCAAAGTTTTCACAGCCCCCAGAACACGTCAGTTTAATCTGCATATCCACCTAGTAACGATCAACATAAAAGATGTCTATAGGCTTCAAGGAGCTCCGCGGACGTCTCCGGGTGTGATCGTCGTCAGCCACTCTGACATGCCAAGCTTTACTAAGTGAGCTCCGCAGATCACCACCTCCGCTGTCTTTCATGTAAGCTGAGACGGCTGAGACAGTTGACCGCACAGCCCGCACAAAGTAGAGGTGCATGAGAATTAAGAAATTATTGAGTGTTATTGTCGGATTTAATTCGTCCTACTTAGCCCCATTGCGTCGACATAACAAGCTTGATATCATGCAGGTAGTCTGATGCCCCCAGTGTTTATGAATAAAATTATTTATTATAGGTTTCCTACCTTAAATAGCCTCAATAATAAGATTAATAGCAACATAACCAGATGAAGAAGCAGCTGCAGCAGGGCCTATACTAAGAAGGAAATAATTACCAAATAGTTGAAAGCCCTTAAACTGCGTCAATACACCACCAGTACTATAGCATACCGGGTCGTTATCATCGTTAAAGTCCTCAATACAATTCATCTGTGGTGCACTGCATTTCAGAACACCCCCGTCTGCCTGTCCCTGGTCGCAGGTGACGGGTGCCTCATTGGTCCGTGGTGATGCATTACAAACATAGAGCGAAGCCGTATCGGAGCCACCATAAAAGCCACATATCTTAGAGCCGTCGACGATCAAGGCACCAGTTCCTGCTTCTATGGAAAACACACCCGCTCCCACGCCGGAAGGGTTATATCCACCCAATGTTATGCTGCCATACTGTGGAGGTGGAAGCCTGGCTGGTGTATCACTCGCACCGCCGCCCTGACCAATCGCCTTGAAACTGCCAAGGACTGGGGGAGACGTAGAAGTAGGAGAAACAGTGGACGAGGTCACCACATCGAAGGTGACTGAAGATGTGATGGAAAAGGTAGCCGCATCAGTCGAGGTAGATACCGATTCTGTGGCCAAGAGACTCGTCGCCTGGGAAACGGAGTTTGAAACGGTAGACGAAGGTGCGTCCAGTGTCGAAGTCTCAGGAATTTGTGACGAAGTAGACGAGCCGGCTGTGACTATATTTCTGATGTTAGCGAGCGGGGTTTCCTAAGGAAGCTGATATTTTCTCAAGACTTACCAGAAGCACTCGGCTTGCAAGGACTCGCTACCGTGGCTGAGGCAAAGGCCAGCAGGACCAAAATGTTGCAATACATTGGATCGGATTGATTGATAAGCGAAAGACAAGAATGAAACAACAA
Organism: Fusarium cf. aywerte; assembly: GCA_011034095.1. NCBI lineage: Eukaryota > Fungi > Ascomycota > Sordariomycetes > Hypocreales > Nectriaceae > Fusarium > Fusarium cf. aywerte. Next base: position 663,139 of record WETZ01000013.1, on the reverse strand, counting down.
GAAGAGAGGGAAAATGTTCAGCATACAAGCATGGCTGGCTTCCCCTTTTTCTTGCGTGCCATAGGAGGTAGCAAGGAAATATATGCCATTTCATTTAAGTAGAAAAACAATAGGGAGGAACTAGTGGAAATTGACGTGCACTATTGACAACACTATTGATATGACTTTACCCAGCTACGTCAAACCTACATGCATACTAGCAAGATGAATTAAAATATAAGTTCTAGAACATCTAATAACTCATGTTTATTGACATTCAAGCAATTTTGCTACTTAGTGGCACTAGGAAATCTCCGACTTGGTTAATGAGAATCTCAATAAGATCTTCTTTATTTTATCTTAACAATTAATAACATTCTCTTATACGAAAAGAATATACTAAGTAAGCTCTTATAACAATTATTGTTACCCTAGTAAGAGGCTATGAGTTAATGTATGCTGTTATTGTAACTTTTGCTGTTCTCATCAGTTTTGCTGTCATGATCTATGATTACTCGCATTTTCTTAAAGCTGACCTCGAGGAAAGCTACCTTTATGTCAATATTCCGAAAGGGCACCCATAACGGGGATTCTGATCTTAGCAGGTTGTTTGTACATCTTAGAGCCCCAATCTTTGCTTGTGGTCTCCAGCATTACGTCGGCATAACAAGCTTGATATCATGCAGGGAGTCTTATGCCCCTAATGTGACTGTGAATAGATATGACATTGAAACGGACAACAACGCGAAACATGTAAAGCGGTCAGAAGATGAACAACAGTATGCGAGATAAGCATTAAAGCAAGTACTCGAGGATCATTAAGCTAAATTGTAGCTTTTGTTAGAAGGACTTAGCACCCGACAGAGTTTTACACGTCCTAGATCAATATCTACACCTGATTTATAGCTTTTGGTATCCTTCAACTCACAAGTAATGCTAAGTCTGTTTGCAGTGAAGTGTGTCAATTTCAATTTGGTATTAGTCCGTGTAATTTGTGCTAACTGGGGTAATTAGGGGTAATCATAGTGCTCAGATAGCGTCATCCTTGTCCGTAATCATCATCAAGCAAATTTCGAAGCAAACATTCACTCCGCTCCACGCTGATGTACTTCGCTAGAGGCTATACCCAGCTTTGCCATATCAGTTCCAAGTCCTTAGTTGGAGTTAATCCCTTCCTAGAGTTCACACCCAGCCTGCATTTAGTTCTCATCATTATTGTCGTCTGAGCTGTCATCCGCATCCTCGTCTCCAGACTCAGGGGTATCTTTAAAGACGGGTTCTGGAATAACTTTCGGAATGTCCAGATCCAGATCGAGAATGTGTTGCTCGTAATTCCCCTTCTCAGCCCAGACGACTTCCCAAGCTTCGATGTGAGCGCGAACGTTGCTCTGAAGTTTGGTCTTCTTTGCATTCATCTTGGGATCTGCAGAGAAGCTCTCGACAAGGTTGTTGACGAGGAATGACAGCTGCTGCTCGATATTGCGAGGTCCTTCAGCGGCAGCCTTTCTCAGTTGAGCTGGTACCTCGGCTTTCCTTTCAGCGATACCATCCACAAGACATTTGAGCATCTGCTCGCAAATGACCTCGACGTCCTCGCTGATCTTTGTCTGTATGATTTCCCTACGCCTCGCATAGGAACCAGTCCCCACTAGGAAAGCCCTCAGTTTCAAATCATATAATGTATATCAATTTTGGATGTGATTACTTACCGTCAATCAAAGCGGCGTGGAATGTTGGTGCCATTTCGTTCTGTAAGTAATTGACAGCATTGAGGGTAACAAGTGCAGATCTCTCAGCAAGTGTACTGAGTACGTCGCCAATCTTTGTCTCGGTAGCACGTTGGGAATTCTCTAGGATAGGCCGCATGTTTGCAAAGCAAGCTGCAAGCGGAGGCACTTTTTCATTGATGACACGCTGAATAGCATTCAGGTATTCACCGAAGAGCCTTGAGTAGTCTGACATCATTGGCTTTCTGATGAGGGGCAGCTGTTTGTTCATCTTCCGATCCCAGTCTCGACTGAGCGTCTTGAGAACCGGCGCGGCCCTACTTATATCGTTAGCAAAAGTGCAAAGAGGTTGATTGAGATGTTACTGACAGGTTTTCGATCCAAGTGTACGTGACTCCATTCGTAATGCTTCTGTACGGCGTTCCCATGCGTCTAATGTTGGCAGCATAGGTGCAAAAGTGCATCTTCTCAACATCGTTCGCAAGGTCAGGATACTTGTATCCCCACTTCTGCACAATTCGTTGCGCTTCGCGTAGGAACCTCTTCTCGGCACGGTCTTTTTTCTCGAGGGGATCGAGCTTGTTGATTTCACTACAAGTCTCGGCCAGCTTAGAGCCCAGTTGCTAAAGATGTTTGGTTAGGAAATGTTCAGGCGGAATTCAGAGAGTATGAACGAAACTTGCCTGGGTATAAAAAGCATGGGTCTCGGCTAGAGCGGCCTCGACTTCGGATCGTGTGAAATTGAAGTCGCCATCCTGCCCACTTGTTGCGGAGTAGATACGCATCATTGTCATAAGATTCTGATACCCATCCAGGGTCTCATCGAGATGCTTCTCGCGTTTTGCCAGTGTAGCCCGGTGAAGCCACTTCTTTGCGGCAGGAACACCCGTATACACCTGGTTAGGGAACCCAGACATGGGTGGGTCGTTGCTCTGTAGTTGCCAGAAGGCTCTGGTTGAGACTGGAAGGATTGGGAGAACGTACTCAGTATCTGCTTGAGGTTGTTCAGATGGCCTGCCATGGTCGAGTCTGCTCTGTCTCTGCGCGAAGTCGGTACGAAGACGGTTTATCACGCGAGCATTGCGGGTCTGGTAAGCTCGGTGATGAATCCAATCCCGAGTGTAAGTCATCTCGATGGCGATTTGTGCCTGTCGTAGCTCGCATTGGTCAAAGCTTTTTTCGGCATCGACGAAAGCTTGGGCTTGTGCGTCTCGTTCTGCTCGAAGAGCCGGTAAGTGCGCGTCACTCTCACTTGGATTTCCTGAAGTGGGCTCGTTAGCATGTAAAGCATCAGGACTGGAAGACTTACTCTGCAGCTTCACTGCATGTTTCTCCATTGCCTTCTCATAAGACTTTGATGCCTTCTTCTTTCGGCTTTCAGCCTTCTTCTTGGCTGACTTGAGTTCTTTGTGCTTTGCGTCGAGTTGGATTTTCTCATCCTTCAGAGCCGAGAGCCTGTACTGTTTCTGAAGAATTTCAGGGTCGCCGGCTAGTTCTTGACACCCGCCGATGTAGGAGTCAACCTTCATATCGTCCATCTTTGATACGATGACACAGAATCCGCGACCATCCAACTTTCCACGGATTCTCATCTGTGCTTCGTCAAACCCATTTTGTATGAGAGCTTGGCCTTGCTTCTCATCTGTGGCGCGGATGATGGGGCTGACAACCATTCGTACATCCAGCGTATGGGAAACCTTCTGTGCGACCTCGGAACGACTTTCAACAGCATCGCCACAACCAGGGAGATCGACAAGTGTGATTCCAGGCTTCAAAATGTCGGCCTTGGCATAGATGTGAACACTTCGGACCAGAGGCCAGGCGGAGAACTGACTCCCGCCACCATGAGTACTGGGGCTAGAGTCCAAAAATGGTTTGATGGTCTCTGACAGTTCTTCTGCTTTACTCGCGTTGAACTCTGCTTTGCCATCAAGGAGGAACTTTGTGGCCGTAGAGTTTCTGCAAAAGATCGTTCGGATCGCTTTCTGGTAGTTTTGTTCTTGAGGGCATTTCTTCGCAAGTTCGAGTAGTTTCTCTTCATCTATATCCCAGACAGCTCGGACTCTAGGGAGTTGATGCTCGATCGCGTTTCTTGCGATAGATATGGTGTCGGCCCTGTCGCCATCGTCGTCCTCAACGTCGACTTGACCAGCTACCAGGCCTGACCAACGTTTCATTTCTTTCAAAAGTGATTCAAGTTCGTCCGCGATCTCACTTCGTGCTCGGAAGAATACCGTGGCGCGAAACTCATATCCAGGCGTATCGACCCAGTTCCAGGAGGCTTTGCCAATGACTGCGGTAGCTGCAGACTCTTGGCCAGATGGGAAAAGCTCGGGAATCTGGAGGAGTGATCCCAAGAAAGACGATTTGCCTGCTCCTGTAGGCCCTTCGACGCCAACCAGGATTTGACGGTTCTTGTGGTTATTGCGAACTCGATCTGCGAGGTAATGAGCAAAAAGTTATGGAAGTATCAAAAGTTGATTTGCACCTACCATGCTCCGCGCACCAATGCTGGACGATCCGCAGGCCCATCATGATCGCCTCTGGGCTGTTGCGTGGGGTGTTCAACACAGAATCAAGCACCGCTCGGATTCTTTCACAGTACGTTTCCGCTCTGATAACAGCTTTCTCCTTGATTTTAAGGCGCTCGACATCTCCCAGCTTCTCGCAAGTTCTCCAGGGGAATTCAACCGGAGCGCACGCGACACCGGACGTCTCATTGGCCTGGCGCTTTGGGCTCGGTGCGTCAGGTACCTGGTCGGGACTTGGAGACCTCTCACGCTTCACAGGCGCTTGAAACGCTATAGAATCGTTGCTTTCCATGACGGAAGATGAGGCACAGGTGCCTGATGAACTTCAAGAGAGCCTTAGCGAGTGATCGTAGATGCGGATGAGTGAGATGAATAAATACTCAGGTGTGCGAGAGATCTCAGGGCGAGATGAGAAAAGGGCTACAGGGCGCGCAAAGAAATATCGCGAGAAATGGGTGAAGAAGCAAGGAGAAATGACAAATGAAACTGGAGTAAGAGGTAACATGTGACTCCTGGTATTCAGGCGCGGATAGGAAAGTGTTCGAGTGCCGAATAAAATGAAATGAAGAATAACATAAGGAAATAGTCTTACCTTCACTGAAGTTATTCGTTGAGCGCTGTTGCAGCGGCGTGAAACTTGGTTGGATGAAAGGAGGAGAAGTTATGGGACGTTCCTCCGGGTTGGGGAGATCAGAAGGTGTTGAAGCAGGCGAAACGAATTAGGCAGGAAAGGCATTCTGGAGAATGAAAGGAGAGGAGGTAGGAGTGGGAGCAGTGAATCATTGCCAATTTGAAAAGTGGTATCGTTTGACTGAAGAAGCCTAGGCTGCCGTTTGAAAAACAGCTTGAATGCCGTTATATCGACTAAAAACAAACGGAAGATGGTATTCCCATCTTGTCAGTCTGATTCAGTTTCACTGCACTATGCTAACCAAAGAACAGCAACATTTACCACCTAGCATATATTGCACTATACTCTTACCCAGTATGTACTCGATCAGGATTTTTAACCGCCAACTAGGAGCCGCCATTATCCTTCGACAGGTACTTACATTATTATCCCTTACTGGATATCCTGTTATGTCCTGCTGTCGAAATATCTAAGCCATACAAATTCACTGGATAATAATGCTTCGCTCAAGGAAAGCAATTGTTGAAGGACTAGACTTACTTTTAATTCACACAATCGAGTGATATGACTGTAAAGAATCATCTTTAATAGTTCCAGACGTGTTCGTTGTTATATCGCTACAAGAGGCCCGGTAATGCGCCCTGGATTTATTAGATTGCAGATCAACCCGCCTCTGGTATTAATACCTATAGTATCTGATTTATGATCTTGAAAAAGAGCGTAGAACTATTAACTACCACCGCTTGTAAACTGGTATACCTCGTTTCTGTGTAGGTTATCCAGGGTAAGCGATTCAAAGTTCCGCTGGGATGCACTGGAGAACCGCAGCGTCCTTGAACAAACAATTCGGCATACCGTAGTGCTTCGGATAGAACTTGAAGTCCATGATTTAGGATAATTTCTTTCCTGAGAATTAGTATAGCAAAATCCCATAGAGCAGTCACTTACCTAAAGCTCTCCTAAACATAGACGATACCCACTGCGGTCAAGTGACCCTTGTATGATTACCTAATGACCGCTTCTCCACCTTAGTCAGCCGGTATCTGTCTCCACGCGACCCCTGACAACTTATACACGTCTCCTCAAGAGACAGGTACGATATCATCAATCCATCGCCGACCGATCGCCGTGCCCACGCCCACGTTCTTTACCCAAACCACCGCCAAAATGACCCGCGCACAGCAGACTATCTCCCTCGCCCTCCTCGTCTCTTCTGTACGTCGCCGACCTCTCGCCAATGCCTCCCCGCAATCAACATAGCTAACTGTTTTCGTAGCTCTATCTTGCTCTTTACCTGGAGCTTATCCCTCTCCCTCCCCTGGTGCAGGAGCAGATCGTTCCTGTGGTACGTTCAATCCCCTTCAAATTGCAAATGAAATGGAATTCTGACGTGTGTTGTATAGCTTCCCTTCTGGGCTCTCGTCTCCTTCGGCGCATACCTCCTCTTCTGGCTCGGATTCGGCATCCTTACCTTCAACGACGTCCCCAACGCACACAAGGAGCTCACGGCGGAGATCGAGCAGGCTAAGGTTGAGCTCCGACAGCTCGGCGTTACCGTCGATTAAATTAGTCAAGCAGCGAGCACGATGCACTCGAGACAATAATCTAGATGACGAAAAAAGGGGGGTTGGCTGTTGAGGCTCAATTACTTTAATCTACAATAATCTGGTATCTTGCTGGTCTTCCAATGCGGCCTGCGCAAAAAGAATTCCCATGGCATCAAATGCATTCGTGATCTATGACATCCTTGACTCCATCATGACTGCTCGCCGGCAACTAGCGCTACAATTGTTCGTACAGCGGTTTCCTTGTCTCCTTGGCCATTTACAAGTTCTTCAAAAAGCTTGGGGATCTTTCCAAGCACGCCTCTTTCGTCGGTTTGGTGCCCTGTAATTGTTAGTAAAGACCGAAACGATGATAGTGGTATGTACTCACATTTGCCTGGTGCGCCGACTAGAACGGAGAGCTTGTTTTGTGCTTCTCCAGTCCAGTCAAAGTCCACCTTCCAATTCAATCGTACACTGGCGCTTGATTCATCTTCGCCGTACGATATTGAGATGTCAAAATGTTGCTGGCCCATGTAGCGAACAAGGTCAGCCTTCTTGACAGCGTCTACATGTGCTGGCTCGTCCTCATCTTCGTCATCTTGATCTTTTCTCCTTCTTTTTCTCGTGCGCATCTGTGTCGTAGCCTCCGAAACACCATCCTTGGTACCCAAACTCTGTTCCAATTGACACCAAAAGCCCGCTCTCTCAACTGCGATGCGGAGCCATTCACCCATTGCCCATGACAGGATACCCACATTGCGCTGCATGGAACGGTTGCAGTCGCCTGTGCAGATCTTCTGAACAAATGGACCAAGCTCAGACTTTGCAGTGGGCTCTAGTGTAGTAACACTGAGATCGAGGACCGAAAGTTCAAGAGGATTGACAGTCATTTCTAGTTTGGTGGTAAAGATTCCAGGGATTTCGCGCGATCGAAGAACGATGGAGTGAAGCTGTCTAAAGGGCTGATCGTGGGTTTCTGGTAGGATTGAGATTGTAGATGATGCAGTAAATGGTGTAAACAGCTGAAGATAAGGCAGTTCTTCAGTTGCCGTTAGCGGAACAGGGTAATGCGACTTGATATAGGCCATCTTGTCTTCAACGGGCGCCGGGGGTGCTGGGGCCATAGCCTTGCCGAACGGAAGAAGGGCTGTAGGCTTCAAGGCTGCTTGTAATAACTGTTGTGTCGCTGTTTGACTTGGCTCTGAGTCCGTGTCGATGAGATGTCGTTGAATGAGGTCGAGCACTTCATCTTGGTCCACGGGCGCAAGAACGCGACCAGACTCTTGCATGACGCGAATTCGTTCATTTTCCCTTCGCGCAATCTCAAGATCCTTCTGCAATGACTCAATTTCTTTCTTGATCTTTTCTCGTTCTTTCTTGTCCGCATCCAGATCAAACGGACGTAGCTGTCTTGGACCGGACGCAATTGTCGTTGCTGGCTTTCTCTCTTGAAAAGCTGATGCAGCCTGGTTGAAGCTTTTTTTTGGCTTCTCGAAATGCCGCGATGGTGGCTTAGCCAGTGGAGAGCCATGCTGTTGTGAAAGCTCGCGGAACCTAACCGGGCTGTTCTGGAAGCTTTTGCGTGGTCCTTTATCTGGTGGTTGTAGTCTAGGCACAGGTTGTGATGCAGATGGAGCTGTCTTTTGAGAGCTCGGCTGGACCGGAGGTGGGATACGCGGTGGTGGCATAGAAGCTGGTGGGGGTGAGGGAGAGAATTCTGGCAAAGGCGGAGGTGAGTTTGGAGAGCCTCGTCCGGGTTCGGTAGCAGGTTTGGGAGCGGGCTCCGACTGAGGTTCCCGGTCCTCGGGTTCGGCTCCAGGTTGTTGTTCTAGTGCCTGAACTGGAGAAGACTGAGCAGGAGAGAGTGATCTGGCCTGAGATGATGATCGCGCTGGAAGCTGAATGTTAAGTGATGAGAACGAGCGAGCCGGCGATGGACTTGCAACAGACGACGTAGACCTAGCTATAGATGGCTCTTCTAAAGGAGCGGATTCCTCTGATGGAATAGATGGGCTGTCCTCTAGTTCCACCGTGGGCTCAAGTGTGGGCAGTCTTACTTGGGGTTCTGGCATAGAAGCAGGCGGAGGAGGTGGTGAAGAAGCCTGTACGGCTGGCGGTAACTCAGGTTCGGGCATTGAAGCAGGTGGTGCATCAATGTCCATTCGTACTCCGGCCGGCGGTGATCTCCTCAAGCCTCCACGGCGAAAAGGATTAAAGTCAGTATCTTCCGGCGCCATTCCCATCCGTACTCCAGCTGGTGGCGACCTTCTCAAACCTCCACCACGAAAGGGATTGAAGTCAACTTCCTCCGGGGCGGGCGCAGCCACTGGACGCGATGCAGGTTTAGAGGGTGTTCTCCTAGCAGGAGATGTCATACCGCCTAGTGCATGCCTCAGCGACCCCGAACCTGGCGTTGCTTCACCTGGGCGCGTTGGCGTAGGAGCATCACTAACGATCCGACTTGTGGCCAAGCGCGCTGCCAGTGTTTCTGAAGGACTGTCAAAATTGAACTGCGCTGAAAGTCGATTGCTGGGTAGTTTCGTTGGTGATCTGGATCTTCGTCGCTCAAATGCTTCTGGATTGTGCCGTGACATGCTTGCTTTGGTTGGAGATGCATAAGATGGGCGCCTTCTTCGAGGTGATCCGGTTTCCTCAGCGGAAGTGCGCTGTCGCTTTGGTGCTGATTCCTCCATATTTTTATATGATTTGTGAGTTTGGTTTATTGTAGTCTTTTCATTTCTTGAATTTTTAAGTGCGGTTTTCAGTCATTTATCGTTATTTGATGTTGTCGCATTGGTAGACTAAGGAAGGTACTTGTTTACTTGAATGGACCCCGTCGCGTCTCTGTCGAAGTGGGCCTCACCGCTTGCCGAAAGGAGAACCCCATTTCGGCATAACACGGTTTCAAGATGCTGATTAAGCGGACTTGAGCTGTCGGACATAACAGAAACAGCTTAAAGACTTAATTGTTTATATCTCTGGGGAGACCCAGTTTATTGATTTAAGTCCCTATATCCCTTTAGTGATCGTCCAGTCTTTCAAAATGCACCTCTTATGATAGGAGCAACTGGTGTGAAATGGTGAATCCATCGATCCGAAACTCACCATTCCCGGTCGATGGAGTACAAATTTGGAAATCAGAAGTTGTCTCTCCATTTCTTTATAATACATAAAAATAAATGCATCTCGAGCGTTTTCTGGGACTTGAAATGGCAGATTCCATGATATATATCTCTGGGGCGTGGAATGAAGGCAAGGATAGAACAGAGTGTTCCTAGACTCATTAAGTAAAGGAAATATCCTACTAACTTCAGCTATGTCTCATTGAACTCTGGGGAACGCCTGATGGTCCCAGGATTTCGATTACAATGAACCAGGGATGCTCCGACAGCTTCCACCAAGGCTCATCCAGGCGACTAGCTTCAACGCTATAATGATACGCCTGTGAACTTTCCGCGAGAAAATGACTTTTTGAATATATTTGACAATAGATTCAGAAAGCTCTCATCCGAAGGCAGGTGAGCAAGCTGAACATTTCTGAGTAGTGCAATCTCATAAGTCAGTTAATTATCAAATATGTTGCTCTTTGTGCTACGACTTACAACTTGTGAAGTCGAATCTAGGTAGGTCCCCGGCGACTTCCGATGCTTTGGTGGAGCCTACGCTGTGGAGACCAACTTCCATAGCGACTGTCATTGCCTGCCATGGAAAAAAAATTGTCTGAAGATCCATCCCCAGACGGGCGCGGTTGCCTCGGCCCTATTCCATTTTTTTCTTCCGTCGCTTTTTTTTTTTTTTTTTTTTTTTTTTTTNCGGGCGCGGTTGCCTCGGCCCTATTCCATTTTTTTCTTCCGTCGCTTTTTTTTTTTTTTCTTTTGCTTCTTGGGCATTAATACTCCTCTTCGTCTTTCCCCGTCGCGCCATTTTCTACTTCTTCATATATTCGTATATTCTGTGTCTGTCATCTTTTGCGACGCTCGATATTTCCCCAAAAATTACGAACAATACCGTCAAAATGGTCGAGAAGCTCTACGTCACATACAACGATGTAAGAACTGCCAACTACCCCGCCACCCCGCCTTGATGATGAGGGCCGTGATGCGCATCATAAAAAGTTTCCGACTCGATGCGACAATACCCCCAGATTTGAGGCAACACACCTCATTTGTGGCTCGATATACTTTTCTCCGCCCTCATCATTCCTGCTGCACAGACATGACACAAAATACGTTGAACCCTGTCGCTGACATGCTCTCCAGGTGCACAAGATGTGCCAGAAGTCCGCTGAGAAGCTTCTCGCCGACTTCCAGCCCCAGCTTCTGATCGCCATCGGTGGTGGTGGTTACGTCCCTGCTCGAATCCTCCGATCTTTCCTCAAGAAGGGTGGCGCTCCCAACATCCCCATTCAGGCCATCGGTCTCTCCCTCTACGAGTCTCTCGGCAACGATGAAGTCGAGGCCCCCGGTACCAAGGTCACCCGAACACAGTGGCTCGACCTGACCGCCCTCGGTGAGATGGAGAACCTCGTCGGAAAGCGAATTCTCATCGTTGATGAGGTCGACGACACCCGAACAACCCTTGAGTATGCTGTCAAGGAGCTTGAGAAGGACGTCGAGATCGCCCGCCAGCGCATGGGTGACGGTGCCCCCGCTCCCAAGACCGAGTTCAGCATCTTTGTCCTCCACGTACGTATCACGAAGACACATCCACAAATAATTACTGACTCCCGAGTAGAACAAGGACAAGCCCAAGAAGGGCAAGCTCCCCGATGAGATGCTCGCCACCCGTTACTCCGCCGCCGAGACCGTTGGTGACGTCTGGATCAACTACCCCTGGGAGGCTATCGATATCGATGAGCACGACAGGAACGCCAGCCTGCAGAGCAAGAGCAACTAAGTGTTTTATGAGAATTTGGAGTTGGGAAAATGGCGCACAGATTTAACGCGAGATATCATATAAACATACCTACATGACGAATGAGAATTCCCGAGCTTTCAGCTCAAAAGACTAGAACTTTGCCATGCCTCGAGATACCAGAGGGCTCGACTTTATGAGCCCAAAACACGAAACTATCCACACTTCATACCAACTTACAGCGGCTCTTGGGGCATATCTTGGCACCTGCTAAACCTGGATCTAAACACCCGATGTGACGATACCTGTCACAGACTTGGCAATAGCCTACAGTCGCCCTTGATCAGTCCTGCAATTCTCTTGGCTTTTGTGAAACTTGGAGGTGCCGCCATCAAAGACACATAGGCCATTACCGCTGCAGGCCTAGCCGCATTGGCGGGTGATGTATTGTTGCTTAAGAGCCTGCAGCTTGCTAAGATATAGGCCTTCTTAAAAGCTTTCCATACAGTCTTGGTACATCGAGCTCGTGGCGATGTTTCAGGTTCGAAGGCAGAAGGTGGTTTTGGCCATGCCGGGTTATTGGCAACAGCCTTTGCCAATTCAAACGTGGTTTCAATATTCGCGTTGAAGGTCTTGCATTGTCCAAAGTTGGTCATCCAAAGTACCACCACTGGTCTTGTCCCATGGAGGGCAAGCTGGAACTGGACGCCCGCCCCATCGTATTGACATTTCCAGTGGATAATCGCAAGCGCAAGGCCCATTTGCCTGGCCCAGAGTACCATTTTGCGTGGTGCGGCTCGGAAAAGCTGATCAAAGTAGACAGGCCGGGCCAGCTTTTGGCTCATGGCTTCATCCGGAGGAGCCACTTCACCGAGGTGTACGTGGAGCCTAAGGTATTTCAGGTTTGGGTTGCTCAGCATAGACTCTCTAATACTTGGGTCGCAGAAGGTTTTGACCAGGGCGCGTATGTGTTCAGGGGACAGAGGTCGGATGAACTGCATCCCAAAGCCAACAAACTCCCGTTTCGGATCAGCGTGCCCCTGGGCGATCTTGTATGCGATTTTAGGGACGCAAATAATCTGGAGCTTATTCTTCTGCATATCCCATATCCTTCTCTGAGCGGCCTCTTCTGAAGCGGTTTTGAAGGCAGATTTCTTTTTGCATACTTCCAGGGCAAGATGGCCTGTCACTTTACACCACCATCGTTCGAGACCAAGGCTTATTGCGTGATGGGCGTCATGCTCGGCCATGATCTTTTCGTAGGTGCTGCCCACCTTGACTGCGTATGTTCGGCGGTCACCGTGCAAGACATATGTGTTTGACTCGGTATTGGTCATGAGTGTATGGAGTCTTTTTGTCTTTCGTGTGTCTGGGTCGAAAACATCGTCTCGTACCCATCTACGATCGATGCGTCCTCGGCAAGGATAGGATGTTTCTGATGGGGATGATGGGATGATCGTTGTACCGTTTTGTTCCATCTGTGCCTTGTCCTTCTGCTTGTTGGCAACTATCTCCGCTCTCATCTTGCGAAGTCTCAAGGCGAGAGTCATTTGTACCGATTAGAGTAAAAGAGGAAACAAACAAGTCAGTAATACCACTTAGACCAACCTCATAGACGGATTTTGTATGCGCCCTGAAGCTCAGAGTTGGTGGTTTCTCGCGGCCTACAGCAGATCTTCTCGTTTTCGGGTCTGTCAAGGGTCGAGTTGTCGAGTGCTCCTGAAGAGATTGGCGGATGTCGTGGATGTGGATGATGTTGAGTTGGGAGGGGACACTGGGAGGCAAGGAAATTGGAAAGACCTCTTTAAAGAAGTAGAACAAAGTCTATTCGACCAGTGAGTAATCCTTCACTTCTCAAACTCAACAATCAACATATCTGATGCCTAAAGTAAAAACGCTTCTTCATTGACTTGTGTCGATGTCTATCATCTAATCGTCAACTCTATTTAACCCAAGAGCCCCAAAGAAATGCACGGGGTATATAAACTTCTCAAAAAACAGCAACCCACCAGGTAACCTCCTCTCGTCGCCCAGTACAACTGAGTTAACTTTCTTGTTTAGCTCTCCTTAGAATCTTCGCTCTCATGTCTCTTCTTAAGCTGCTTCTCCGTCTTCATAAACTCTCTAATACCCACAGGCAAACTGGCATATAACTCGTCATCCCAAAAGTCTTTTGCGATCTTTGCCTCTCCTACCGAAGGCGCAGTCCAATTAGACTCTGAACCTCCGCCATCCGAATCCACAGATCCCTCAACCTTGCGCAAGGCTGCTTGCGCTTCTGCGTTTTTGAGCTGCCATTCTTCTAGATCGTCGCGGTACTGGTCATACACGCAATTGACGCACCCGCTCATACAGCAATTATCCGGCTCCTCTGGCTTGGGCGGCACGAGTACACCTGCGATGTACGTCGCTTTAGCTTTTCGCGCAGCTAATCTCTCGTCCTTTTCTGCCTGTCCTAGCACACGCGATCCGAAGACCAAGCGTGCTTTCTCTTCCGGCGTCTGTGTAGCTTGTCGCGTGGGGAATTCTTCTTGCACGCTCTCGTCTGCTGACTTTGGCGGCACTTCTGGTTTGTCGACGGGTTGTGTCGAAGGACTTTGTAGGATCGTGTCATAATATGAACCTAGCGGACTGTTTTGTGGCCATTGTTCTGGCGTTGTTCGTGGTGCGGCGCTGACGATTGTTCGTGATTTTATCGTAGAGGAAAGTAATGGTCGTAACCTCGGTAGTAACCTCGTAGATAGTGACATTATGTGAATCTCGAACGGCTGGGATTGGGATTGCGATTCGACGGGTACGGTTCGCTCAATTAAGTTTGTCGTGTGCGAAAGGCGTGGAAGTGAAAGTGAGGAAGCTGGGTTGGTAATGCAAAAGTCCGGAGCCGAGAAAGTTGGTGTTGAGGGTTCGGAAGTCCGTCATTTTTGCCTCGGACGTCATCGGTGGGGTGTGTGTGTACTGAAAACTGGGGTGTGGAAGTGGCACATCTCAAGGGCAAGGCAATTAATGTAAACATATCTCACAAAGGATGGCAGAGAACTGACTTGAAAAGGATAATTCCTTTACTTAATTACTTGTGTGAATTGTGAGTAGCCCTTGGGCCATTTACTGCTCTGTTGTCTGAGGCCACTGCGACATTATGCTATAGATGACTTACTTGCCAACTTGGCGAAATCCCATCACCAACCCACTCTCATCCCTCTCAACACCATTCCCGATGACAATCCCGTGCGCACGTCGCTCAAGAGCCAGAAGGCTCTTACCAACACCGTTATAATCACCAAAGAAAGTATGAGCACGAATATCATTACCAGAAGTCAATCCATGACCCAGAGTAACACCCCACATGTTCCCAACGCGAATAGCATGGGCAGCCACGCTTGCATCGCGCTCTAGAAAGATAGAATAAATACAACCCGTATACATGACGACAGCAGTGGCCTCGTTGGCTGGGAAGTCCCAGCGCTTACTGTCCGAAGAAACAGGGTGCCACGGCGTGACAAGAACATCACCTACCCGACAAAGAACCTCTTGTTCGACAGGTGTCTTGAGAACCATCGCCACACGTCGCGATCCACGAGGTGTACAGACTTTCATTCCGCGACGAATCTGCCTCATCTGCACAATTCGACCAGAAGCGAGGGTCACTTGCGTCGATGCCGCGAAGCAGACACCAGAACTGTTGCGATATGCACTCATATTCACACTACTTGGGCTGAACCTTCGTCCCCCGTGCGTCCTAGGAGAGATGGAAGGTTCAGGCGCAGGTAGATTGTCAAAGATCTGGTCAAGCGAATCGCGGCAGGATTTAAACAGAGGACTATCCGTGCCGTACTGGAGAGGTCCAGGGTCTTTGAACGAGTTGCACACCTGGCGAGTATGCGCGTTAAGCAACGAAGGGAGGAAGTGACATCCCCATTTTTGGAAGTATTCTTTGCTTTCAATGGCCATGAAGACCTGGCCCTTGGGCTCTTCGTTTGAGATGTCTTGCATGAGCGACTTGTTCTTCTCATCGTCAAAGCCTTTCGCTGGGAGAGCGTCAATCAATGTCTTTAACTCGTCGGCTTTGTGTTTCGTGTCCTTGACGGGTGAACGTTCGCCA
Organism: Fusarium cf. aywerte; assembly: GCA_011034095.1. NCBI lineage: Eukaryota > Fungi > Ascomycota > Sordariomycetes > Hypocreales > Nectriaceae > Fusarium > Fusarium cf. aywerte. The sequence continues at coordinate 647,771 of WETZ01000013.1, read as the reverse complement.
TCGGGCTTGATGTCAAACATTGTTGAGATAAAGTTACAGATGTGGGATCTGGATTCATGATATGCGATTTCTGCGTCTGGAAGGTCGCTGTATTCTAGAACACTGCGCTGTGCAGTGGCCATCGGAATAAAGGTAGCATCTTGGGACATTATAGCCTCAAGGACTTTGCGACTCTTGATGCAGTCCCCAGGTTTGACGTATGTAAGGTAAGCTTCGACGACGGAACGAGCAGGATCTTGTTCATTAAGGGACTCCAATTCCTTGAAGTTGTTCAACCGAAAGAATATGTCGCGCGATTGACCGAATTGCAGGTTTCCCAATGGTAAGGTTATCTCTGCCACGCTGTCCTCCGAATCATCAGCGAACTCAATAGTCGTCTGTTCCACAGAAGGACCCGTGGTCTCCTGAAGCTCCAAGGGCTTGGAGTAGGTGAGCTTGAGCACTGCGCGCGTTGCAAAAGTGCTCTGAAGAGTCGCGACAGCGTGAACGAACACAGTTCCGATCATGCCGGCGTCGGGAATAAAGGCGTAGTTACCACCACCTATCTCGGCGATGGACTTGAGAAGACCTGATTTGAGACTATATCCGAAGCCGAAGGTGTGGATGGATGCTGGGAGCGAGCCCATAGCTCGAATCTTGGGAACGAAGCCGGCTGCCGGGTTCCTGAGACGCATGTGAGCATACTTCAAGGTGCAATGGTAGGTAGAGACTTACATGTGGTTGGGCATGCCATCCGTGAGGATCATGATAGCAGGGACGTTGGTGGAAGGCTCCTGGTCTGTCTTGAACTGCTTGATTCCATCAAGCAAACCCTGCCAAAGATTGGTCGCATCAAGAGGCATCATGCTCTTGACATTTTCGATCGCACGCTTCTTATTCTCCTTGTTCATAGGCAACAGAGGCTGCAGAACCTTTGTCTTGGATGCAAAAGTAACGATACTAAGGCGATCATTCTCATTCATTGACTCAATGATAGTGCGCGCAGCATGCTTGGTCAGATCAAGAACAGACAATCCGTTACTCTCTTCACTCTCTCCTGGCACGGGAGCTGATTGGCCCATACTGCCTGATACATCGATGACTAGGACGATATCGCAGGGCACATGAGGTATCTTGATGGATGGTTCTCTAGGAGGCTCGATCTTGACTAAGAGGGCGTTTTTGCTTGGTACTGGCTCTAGACGAAGAGCTGCGTCTTTGTCTGAGATGGTACCAGTGGTTTTGTTACCATTTTCGGAATTTATGGTGGTTTGTTCATCTTTAATGGTGTTTTTTGAACCATTGACAAGGCTGCGGAAAAGCGGTACTCTCTGTGAAGTGTGTTAGTTGGGATGTGATGCCGGAGAGGAGAATTGATGGGGAGCTCACCACCATGATGGGCTACTAATTATTTATTACTGTGTCAAACAGTTCAAGATCTCACAGAGTCTCAGTGTAAAGAGGTAGAAGTTGTAATTTGATAGTAAGCTGACAAAAGGGACGAGCGAAAGCTGCCAGCTTTAAATGCCATCTTGAATGCCAAAGTCCTACCAAAAGGATTGTTTTGGAGGTGAGTCTGACTGTCAGACCGATTTAGTTAGTTGAATAACTCGCATGGTAATCCATGTGGATGGGATCCTGTCATACCGGGCTGTGCGACGCAATGATCATTTCCCTAATATAATCGGCATGACTTTTTAGTTTCTAAGCCATCGAGTGCCCCATTTCGTTCAAGGCATCTGTTAAGGCTGACTTTTTGGGCCGCCCGCCCGCATGAAAACGAGATCTGCCTGCGACTCTGCCTTAAAGCGGGGGTTAGCCAACGAATTAATTCCGATTTTCTGGTAATGACAGGCGCAGGATTCTGATTCGCATTTGTTTCATCCATTTGTTGCTCCGTTTGTTGGATCCTTTGTTGTGTGAGATTGTTTAGATTAGACTGAGTCAGACATAGCTTTAACACGGAGGAACACCTTATATCCGAGATGCAGACGGTAAATATTGAAGCCTATTATTGTGAAATGGTTAAATTATCGTCAATGAAGCTGACTGTGGAATTTCGTGTCTGCCTATCTGTCTGCCCACCGAGGTTAGTCCTAAGCTTAGGCTATAGAGACTTGGCTCGGGCTTACAGTGTGCATGATAAAATAATTCAGTCACCTAGCAATGGCTTAAGCCACTGGAGTTCAATTTTAATTCTTTACACCCACGATCTCATCACTAGCTTTTTGCCAACATGTCACTTTCATCGTTGCAATAATCTGAGGTCCATTTTCTTCTTTTCTTCATTCCAATCTATAGACCTTCTATTCCAAATCCGCCAAGGACCAGCCTTGGCTAACCATGTCCCAAAACTCCTCTATACCAGGCAGCCTTGCACGAAACTCTAGGCAGAGCGATATCTCTTTGTCTCCCTCATTTCTTCCTGTCCATCGCCCAGATCAGCCTCGCTCAACCGTCTTTTGAGACTCTGGGCGCATTTACCCGCATCGCGTTCCAGGACAGAAACACAAAGGTAGTCCTGCATGGGCGGTTCCTCAGATCCGAGCATCCGATCGAACCAGTACAAATTCTCCTCCATAATGTCCTCAACATCGTAAGGAAGAGAGGAGATCTGGGCAATACCCACAGATGGCCCAGTCTGCGCTTCCTTGGTAGGCGGCATAGTCTTGGGACTTACAAGTGGTGAATCTACAAGTGTAGCCGGTTGATCCCAGTGAATATCCTTCCAGTCGATGAAAGGTTCTTCACCATAAGGAATGACCCAAGGCGGGATTTCAGGCCCTGGCGACATAGCAGATCCCCATGTCGCGCGCTCGCTAGTCTCCGCGTAATCTCGAAGGGGCAGTGAATTACGTCGCGCAGCAACTATACCCTCCCACTCACCAGGCCAAGGCTGGTTCGCCGCCTCTACGCGGCGGATAAGCTCAGGATTGCATGGCTGAGGAGGAGCAGGAGAGCGCCAGAGACGATCAACGGTCAAAGGCTCCGAAGGACTGTCCCGACGAGCATAGTAGGGATGCCATCGAAGGATTTCCTCCTGACGTTGGTAGTTCTCCGGGAAACTGAATGGGAGGCCTGGAAACTGAGGGAATCCAATTTGTCGCTCTGGGTGCTTTTGGAAGACGTGGTTGTGGGGATGGGTTTCGAAATGTTTCGCAGGACAGACTTCCATGCAGCCTACATTGGCGAGACTCTCCCACGCCTCAGTCAACTGAAGTAGTTCCTTTCGCGCAACCATCCACTCCCAATACGACTCCCCGTGCTCCAGAAAATACAGTTTCTCCATGCCACCATTAGGATAGTACTGGTTCTTGTGGAAGTTATCGATGATGGACCTCCCCTTTTTCGCAAGCTCCCACATCTTTGCGCCAGCATCAAAGAACTGCCGTCGAATATCCTCCTCATACGCAAATCCTTCCGTGTTGAGGTCGATTTCCTTCCAATCCTCAGCTGTAATTGGATCCAGATGTTCGCGATACCCATTCAGGATTGATGGGTCTATGACCTGATGGTAAGCCTGCCATCCAGAACAATAGGGATTCCCGTCGCAGACGCGGATTTGGCCGGGATAGCAACACACTCCATGTCGCGGACATGAAGCGCTTCCATCGGGGTCTTCGGTGAGATTGTTGTGGTCGACGTTGTGTGTGCAGTGCTGTGGTAGTTCGAAAGGGTGGAGGAGGGCTTGACCGGTTGAGACGTTGACGATTGCAGGGCGACGAGTGTCGCAGTGCGTGAAGTGGAAGACACTGATGTAGCACATTTTGAGTGTCGTGATTAAGAAATGTGTTGTAAAAACGGTTTCGGGAATAAGACGTCTGCCAGAGACTGTGAATTGAAGCTGGAGAGTTACTTGGTGAAGGACTACTCAGCGGCATATATAGCAGATTTGCAGCGAGGCTTGGACAGAGTTTATGGAGCCTGTTCGTAGAAGACATCATTGTTCGGAATGGTTTAACAAAGCATGATATTGCAGAGTATTTTGGTATGAAAGGCGTTGTTCATTGTTAGTAGAAAGACATGGCTCTTTGATAGTGGTGAACATGCTCTTTGGAAGACTGAACATAGCTTTGAGAGAGGTGAACGCAGGCCGACAAGAGGAACTGCCATGGAGGCTGAGTTCCCTTTTACGTTCGGTAATTTCTTGTAGCAGTGGGGGTTCCTCACTGGGAGAGAGTTCTGGGTGTATTTGATGGACCCGTCAAAGGAACGATGCTTTTAATCTCAGTTCACGAGCAGACTCAATTGCCGCCAGAGTCGACACCATGGCGACAACCCGTCTTCGCGATAGCAAAGGCCTGGCTTTCTCAAAACCTGGAACGAAACAACGTGGTCAATTCATCTTAGGTAAGATCGCATATTGTGTCTTCTGTTCTTAGCAGCCTTTGTGCAGCTGTCGTGTCCTCTGTCAACATCTAGTGATTCAAGCCATGGCAGATCGGCAGGCCAAGATCGAGTCATCTTTTGATTTACTATTAAAATTACAAAAGCTCATATATCAGATCGCTCAACATGCAGGTATATATCCCCAACGCCCATCCCATCCCTCCTCCTCTCCACCCTCAAAGCCGCAACGCTATTCTTAACAACCCTCTCAATCGCCTCACCTCCACAAACAGCAACAGCGACACTCCCCGGCACACCCCCAACAGCCGTCCTCATAAACGTCGCAATCTCAGGCCGTCCCTCGCTATGTTCAATAGCTGATGCATACGCCCCATCCAGATCCATGTCGACCTCCTCTTTCAGCAGTTGCCCTTCCCTTCCACTCTCTGACGACCGTGTAGAGTCTATTGAGAAGCGTTCCAGTTCGACACTCGGTCCCCTTGCAGTTTCTGGCTCGATTAAACGCTCACGGCTTTCGTCGCAAAGAACGGCGTCGGAAACGGTGTTGGAACCTCTTGTCACTGCGACTTCGATCTTCGTTGAGATGCCCATCTCTTTGGCGCGTGAGAGCACACGAGTTATGCGCTGGAGATATACCTCGGCGTGAGCTTTTCGTCGGACGATGTATAGGACATTGATCTTCCGAACGCAGCCTGGCGATTGGGATGTGAGTAGATCCTCGAGGATCGGCGTTGTGAACGATCCTCCTGTTGATGCTGCGACAAGAACAATGTTCTCGTACTGCTTCCAATTCGGTACTGCCCCGAAAGGTCCTGTCACCAGCACGCGAAGACTTCCACTGTCCCCTCTCAATCCTGTCCTTCTCGCCCAATCGTTCAGATCTCTCGTCAAGCCCGTTTTTGTCTTGATCGTCAGTTGAACATCCTGCATTTTCGTTTGAGAGTCAGGGATATTCGCAATGGTGAATGGATGTGGTGTCTCCCATCGAAAAGTCGGCGACCAGATTAACACATGCTGTCCCGGCACCCACTTGAACCCAACATTTCGAATCGTTATGATTGTCAATTCCGAGTCAACAGCTTCGACTTGGGCGTCGTGCGCGTATCGCACAGAAGGGTTCGCCGAAACACACAGCTTAATGTTCCGCCAGATCGGATTTGCCGAGCGTGTCACAACGTCATACGCAAAAACACCCACAGCGCACCAGATACTAAAAAGGTGGTGGTCTGGAACATGAAGAACCAGGAACACCAGGAGTAGCACGACAGAGATGATGTGTTGCACGACAAAGAGCTCGTACTTTATGCGACGGAAGAAAGGTAGCGTCGAGATAACCGTCCAGGCTAGGATGAACCACGCTCCAATACCTGGAAGTACCATCTTTACAGTCTTGACCTCTGTCCAGAAGAAGCTGGCTGCGAGCCACTCGTACACAAAAAAGCCGCCATGGATGGTCGCGCTGGCGAAGAAGACCCTTGACGCCCATCGATGGAACCAGTTGATCCTCTCGTATGAAGTTCCTAGTAAAAGACCGATTGGGTTGACGCGCACTGCGAGAAGGAACGGCAAAGAAGTCTGTGTCACAGTAATCCAAGCTGCGCGAAAAGCGATGCGCTCGTGAAATTTGGCGTCATGTTTGATGGCCTTGTAAGTAATAAGGAGCGTCACAAAAGCAGCATACGCGACCACAATGAGCGTCTTGCGCACCGGCAAAGTTGTGAACCAAACCGGACGCCCAATCAATCTCGCCGCAAAGTGCTTCGGTGCATCAACCCATTTCTCAATCGTAGAAAGCGCCGTATCTGAACTGGCCCCCAAATCTCTCCTCTTTATCCTATCAATGTCTCAGCTTTTTTGTTAGATTAGCATGTGATTATTCCCGCTTACCTTTGTTTAGCAACAAATATTGACACCAAGTGTGAGACAGAACCTATTATCAGCACAGTCGCAAAGACATGCCAGTAAAGGCATGCAAGAAAGTGCTGTCTCACTCCATCCTCGCTCTGGTGGCCATGTCCGTGGCCGTGCTCTTCGTGTCCGTGGTCGCCGTGTCTCTTGAATAAGTCCATAACAGCACCCACAAGACTTGAGCTTCAATTAAAGATTAAAGGAAGAGAAGAAGATAGAAGTGGGAGTGAGATTCTAGTAATTATGGAATGTCTCGTATTTGGAATGAGATGGGCTTGAACCAACAAGGTCAAGCTTGTGATTACGTTATACACGATCTCCGAAGCATCCGAGTCGCCAATTGGTTGAGATGAGATGAATCTTGCTCAAAACGACTCAGCCACCTGAGAGTCGAGACAGGAATGGACCATTTCCGATGAATTTGGGCTGAAGTATTGAGCCCCTTGTATCGTATCGTATCTTATTTACCCCAGCTTCACTTAAAACTTTATCTTGTTCAGCCCAGCAAGCAGATGCTATTTTGGGATGGACGCTCACCCTAGACCGGAAGACGGATGAGTGTCAACCACAGAGTTGGGAGTGTTTCAGATGTTTGATGATGATAGCTTTCGTATCTTATTAATTTTTAGTGCTCGACTATGCATTGATTAATTATTGTGGTTTTACGACATGCGCAACGAGAGCTCCGTCGCCTGTCGTTCGTCTTCTGCTGGTTCCGGTTTCAGCTCATCGGCTTCCACTCACAGCCGAAGCAAAACGGAGGCTATATTGAACTTCACTTTGGTATGGCGCGATTAGGCATGTTGATGATAACTTAAACGTCAAATAAGATATAGGGCTGCAGGGTATGTGACAATTGCGCATTGCATAAAAACCTCGAATGGGGCCACATGTCGTGGTGCTTTCGTCGGTACTCACGGTTTTTTTTGTGGACGTTCTAGATGCTGTAGGCTCAATGTTATCTTCCAACAACAACAACACAGTGAATCGTCACCCGTGATTGTTAAACCAAGAGCCTCTTTGTCCCAAATCCGGAAATTATGCCGGGTTATACCCTGATCCTCAACTTATCGTATCGCTTTATTTACAGCCATGACGCGGCGAGACAAGATAAGGCAATGAGCGACGTCGACAACTCACCACCAACTCACCCTACAGCAGTGTGTCTCACATCCCAGGTCCCTCCAACACCGCTACATTTCCATAAACTGCAAGTCTAGCGTTCTTCCACTTCTGCCACCGTCCTTTTAACTACCGTCCCGCCACGGTATTCATACCCGATTATCATCCATTACCATCTCCAACAGGGCGCACATGACCAAAGCCACTGATCGTCAAGGTGCATAAAGCAGCGTCGCATCGTTAGGCATGTGAATGTTGAATTTTCGCAATTCAATACGACGCTATGAGGTAGTAGTCTCCGATTTCGGTTATGCATGATATCAAGATCCAAGCATCATTGTGTCTTGCTTTCCTAACTTGTCTTGCTTCACTCTGTTATGTCTGGACGGAAAAGAATCTCGAAATAAAAAGAAACGTTTTTTTCGGGCTCGAAAGGTCGATTAAGATAACCTTGCAGTAGAATGAGGCACAGCTCCGTAGGTGGCTGCTCATTTCCGTGCCTGGGCGTGGCCACCTCCAAGACAAGCTTACTACTTTAGATCCAATGGTCCACGAGCATCAGGTGCACGAGACAGCTGCCACAACCAGTCATGCAGGAGGGTGTTGATTCTCTTTTAGCCATCAGATGTGCAATCTTGGGTTAATTTGAGACTCTTTTCCTCGGCTAATAATTCTGTCGCCGACTTTGTTCTTCACATGCTTTCTTGAGACTTGAATCTCATGATGGGAGTGTTTCAATGGTAATTTATTCAGGCCAGGTACCATCGGGGCTGTCAATTAAAGTCCCCTCCCGTGTGCGCGGGGGACCACCTCATGGGAAAGGTTCCCCAGGCTTTTGCCAAGACGTTCCAAGAAATGACCAGTCTTTTTAAACGTCAGCTATACTGTACAGTACCATCTAAACATGGTCACTTTGTTTCTTGATCGCGATAACTACATACGCGTCAACAGAGCTCTTGAACAAAGAGCCGGCCTGACGGGAAGACCCGGCTTTTCATTCCATAGCAACAAAACCACCTCCAACGCGCTATCAGTGCTACTTGTCGGACTACAGTACAAATGGGGGCGTTCAGTGTCTCAGACGCTGGGATCACCCCCGCGATGGACAAGCAGGGCGCTTAACTAGAGTTGGTTCAAGTCACGAGAATGAGAAACGACGCCGTCTCTGAAACGGGGGGCTTTCGTCATGAGCGAAAAACACCCGCGCCAAGTGAAGCTGATCAGTGGGAACTTGTATAATTATGTATGAGTGAGTTGTAGAGAGAAAACACAGTCCAGCTGAATAACCTAGGCATGATTTGCATATCACAGTCTCGCTATTGAGGGCACGTACGTATATGCAGCATGGATTGCCTGTGCAGTTGCAGTGGCGTCTGTATTTTTCGTCCCACTTGATGCTTGACACGTGGGGAATGATCAAGCTTCGAGACTCTTTTTTATCATGAATATGGTAGTTAATTGACACTGATCCAGCGATATTCTCTTTGTTATCCAAATAGAGTATTAAATGTAACTAGGCATGTCCGATAGATCTTCGTGGTTTGTAATCCTCTGTTGCACCACACACACATACAATCTAAACGCTCACCTCATATTCTAATCCAGACTTTCTCAGGCACGGACCTACCGAACCAAGAAAAAAGGCGCAGGCGGGCCGACGTAAAGTTGAGAAGCCAAGTTGGAATCCAACCAACCAATCCTTCCTGCGTCGACGTGGGGTCCCTGCAGAGACGATCGATAGACTGCTTATTTGGACTTTGTTCCGTAGTAACCCGCCCGCTTGCTTCTCTAGTCTACAGTAATACTACACTACTGTATGTAGCTAGGTTCCTGAGCTGAGGAGATCAAGTGAACATTGCATTGTCGGTGTCAAGACCGGATGAAAATGAGAGCAGAGCTTTGTCTCCTCCTCCTCTTCCCGGGCCACCCCCAGGCACACAGACCAGAGGGAGACATTGTGGTGATACATGCCCTTGTCTTTCCTTTTTGTTTCTGTCTCTCATGAAACAGTAGCAACACTGAACATGTGAAGATTGAGGGGATCTTGAAGTCAACTGCTCGTGCTACTATCCAGACATGCTGTGCACGTCATATGATAACCTACCGCATTCCCAAGCATTTCGTCTATTCCCCCCTATTAAACTAAACCTCTTCCCATCCATTGCGGTCTCGTCTACATTTTCGCTTATTGTTCATCGTTCTCTCGCTGTTGCTCCTCCGCTCTCCGCAGCCGAACCGGCCCCATAATCCTTTGACTCTCTTCTCTGGTCTCCATACCTACATTCGATCGTCAACGCAGCCGCTGTCGCCTTCGCCACCAACCTACTAAACAGGCGCTACGCTACTGTACAGAGCAAACTCCTCCCCACCGTTGTGACTAAACGTCTGTTGGGTAAGGTGACATTTCTTCTTTCTTGCTCCATCTTTGCTTGGACGATCAAATAGTACCATGAGACTAATCGTTCTTTTGGTGTTTTTGTGTAAAGAAGAACGGCCGAGAGGGATTTAATCGCACCGCTAAAGATCGTCAATATCGTTCGATCGTGACCGCTCAAAAAAAGAGGGGATTCAGTCTTCCGTCATTCTCTTTCAACAACCCAAATACCCGGTGTTTACTGCCGGATTTTCTTCTTGATCAATCTCTTACAGTCGTCAACTTATTATTATCCACCCACCTTTAAACGTCTATTGTCGTGGTGCCCTTCGGGTGCATGACACCACCACCCACCACCGCCCACCAAAGACTGAACAGCTGCTTCCGCCGTCGTGCATATCTTCACCGCCCAATCCCAGAGGCCCTAGTCCAAAAGTCTTGTGTATTCCCGCTTAGCACATCCCTGCTAGTGGTCCCTGGAACTGCAACTCAACTTGGCATCTGGGTCCTAATCCTGGTCCTTGTTGGACAAGTTCAGAGAAAGTGCAGCAGTAGTGGGAAAACTGAAAGGGAAAAAAACGATCCCAAAAGGTGGTTTGCTAAATAAAGAGGACCAGCATCGCGCACCTGCAGACCGCAACTTTTTTCTTTTCGGCTCGCTTGCTGCAAGTGGTTGTCTTGGGTCTCCATTTCTTGGTTCTTTTCTGTTCCTCCCGCAACCGAGAACCCTTTTTCTTTTCGCTTCCGCCTCACCGCGAGAAAGGAGAAGAGAGGAAGAAGCTTTGTTATTGTTATTTCTCCTCCTGAAACCCTTGGCTGGGACTGGGTTTCTTTCGGAGATTGTTCTGTCGCTTGTGGTTCTAAAAGAGAAAAAAAGGGAATGGAGGTGCTGTTATAGAGCTTGTGAATCCCCTCTATTCTTTCTCACAGCACTTTTACCTCACTTACATTCTTTTCTTTTTTCTTCTCTTCTTGGACAGAAACAATAACATCGATTTAATATTCCTTTTCCTCAAACCCCCACCCCCCACTTCAACAACCACATTTTTATCTTAATCTTTATCGATACCAATCATCTTTATCAGTGGGTCGAGTCGTTGGATTGAATGCTACCATGATGGATGAGAGGTCCGAGTCTCGAGCGTCAGGAACGACATACCACAGCTTCGCCGACACGGAGCTTTTCGAGTCGGCGTCCCCTCCACCTCGACCACCCGTGACATACGATACCACCAGTCTTCAGAAACTCGAGCATCTTCAAAATGAACTTCAACGTCAACAGCAGCAGCCAAGTAACTGGGTGAGGGAGCGTCGACCTCCGACGGCAAAGATGCAGCGACAAGACTCGGGTTACGAGTCCAACACTCCGCGACGCACTTCTACCTCCAATACCTCCAATGGTGGATCTTCTATTGCAAACTATCACCTTGTCGGTCGTCGATCGTCCAATGGCTCATCCAGGGACAGCAGCAGTAACAGTAGCAACGGTTCAGGGGTCAGAACACGCTTCCGCGACCGTCGTCCCTCACTTCGTCGCGCAGCAAAGACGCATCCTGTTCAACCAACCCGTACCAGTGCTCAATCGCTCCATCTCGTGCGCACCAACACAGCTACAGCAGCCCCAAAGCAACCTGCCGCCTTCTTCCACTTCCCCTCGCCAGACCCCATTCAACTCGCTGACAGCGTTCCCGATCGTCGCGTCCAGCCCACGCCTATTCCCTCGCCGCCACCGCAGACGACACATTACTGGACCAGCGACCGCACGCGCCGTCTAGAGTACGCAGCCATAGATGCTGCCACGCGTGGTGTGAAAGGCTGGGTTCTGAAACATCTCGTACCAGACTGCTTCGTATCTCGTGAGAACAGACATGTCTCGTTTGACGACGATTCAGGAAGCGTGCGGCGGTACAGGCTTGAGCTGGAGGATGATCATTCTCATGTTGAGAAGACAACGGTGGGCATGAATAAGAACAAAAACGGCAGACGACGCAAGGGATGGCGATTCTGGAAACGCCAAAAGGCCGAAGCTCGACCTGCAGCTTACATCTGATCGGCGTGGTCTTATCTCCCAACCAACCAGCCACCAAACTATCACCAGGGGTACTCATTCAACAAAGAACAACAAAGCCCCTCCCCCATCCCCCGCACCTCTATCTTATCGCATCAAAGCAGCATCGTTGGCGTTATATACCCGTTGTTTTACTATTGGGTTTGACTTTTTAATTGTTCATCTTTTTACAGTATCGCACAGCACAGCACAGAACGCAGAAGCATGATAATGATTTGTTGCAAGCCAAGCATATTTTCTCTTTTGGAAAGCGTACACAACAAGAAAAGACCGAAATGAACTAGACGAAGAGATGGATGCATGACTCATATGGTGAGGAAGTCTTGTTGTTGATTGCCATTTTCTTCGTTTTACTGCTACCCTCCATTCACATACACAGATTTAGGGCTGTTGCTATTTATACCATCCATAGTTAGTATTGTTTAAACCAAAGAAATTGACATTTCTCAACAACAAACATTTTTGTACCACAATCCGGTGATCATATGGGTCCGTGATGTTTCTTTGTTCTCGAAACCCCGGGCGGACAGCTCGGACCGCACGTTTGGTTGTAGTCAGAAGTCAGGTCAAGACAATAAGAATGGCACTGTCGCCTTTGACGGGGAAAGTTCTCGTTCATCCAAATCAGCTAACTGTATATTGTGTTTCGAAATGTCTTCATCATCGGAATTGAGCGATATCGATACGCCCACAATGCTCCTCTCCCCGATGCAATTCCCGACACCCTCCGTGTCCCGCTCCGTGTCTGAGGGTCCACTTCGGCGATCAGCATCGGAGCCTTGCATACTGCCAATCACTCCCGCCGGAAGCCTTGACTCGCCCGAACGAAAAGATGCAAACAATCCGCAACCGTCTCGAGAAGAGTCTATCGACGAAGCAATTAAACAGGTGCCTTTCAACCTTGCTCGAATGGTGATTAACATGCAAGAGTATTACACGGCGGAGCTCGAAGCCGAAAGACAAAGGACCGACGAACTCACGCGACAGAATGAGGAGATGATCACAAAAATAGGCGAAATGGACAAGCGGCTTCAGATGCATGTTGTTTTGATGGATGGATTCGTCGGATTTATGAGGGAAGTCAAACAAGGACAACTTGCTGTCGCTGAGCTTGAGATTGCGAAGCAATTTGGGGGAGTTCACCTGCAAAAAGTCCAAGGGCTCATCTGCGCGCCTGGTCAACAAAGCGTTGAAGAGCCACCTTCAAGTGAAGAAATTTGTGTGGCGACCGATGAACAAAGAACTGTGCGCTTTGAGGAGGAAGAAAGTCCCCGTGACAGTGGAATCTTTGATCAATTGCCGCCAACGCCGGACATGGACACAGCTCCTGTACGGAGCACTGGGAGACGAGCGCCAAAGAGGAAGAATCCACCTTCAAGGCCACATAGACAGGTGAAACGACGGACGAGAGCGGATGTGAGGAGTGTCAGGTTGAGGGATACGACGTGGACGCCTATCAATGCTGGCGGTCGGGTGGGCCAAGATGAAGAGTCGGGTGATGACTACAATGGACAAGATGATGATCAAGACTATACTCCAGCCCTGGAAATGATAGACGAAGAGGGCAATAACGAGGAGTCAGAGTCAGAGCCAGCATCGCGGCGCACATCCTCATCCCCATCACCCTCAGACCCCGGCACCGAAAGGCCCCGCTACTCCGTCTCCCGCTCCGTCGCACCGCGCTTCGCTATCGGCCCACCTGGTCTTCGCCCCTTCAAATACCACCGCATGCCCAAGACAGTGGCACTGATATGGCAAGAGTGGAAGCACGGCAGTCACGGTAACCCTGCTATCGAAGCACTCGAGAACAAGTACAACACTTCGTGGCGTATGGGAACACTGCAGGAGCGCAAGTATGCAAGTAACTACGTCGGTGTACGGCAGAAGATTGTGAGGAAGGTGGAGGAGATGTGTGAGGAGGAAGGGATTAGTGCAGAAGAGGCTTGTGAAGCGTTGGATAAACGGGTTGATGGACGGATGCAGCTTTTGATGACAGCTTTGAGGAAGGGGGAGGATCCATTGGTTGTTATACCGAGGAGGAGGTAGGCCTGATTGATAGGAAAGGGACCGGCGATGGAGCTTAGATGTGTGGATATACTATATGCCTTGCAGATTGCGATACATTTCGGGCCAATATGGAGAAGATAGGTGCAAAGTCAGCAGACTGACATCTTGCCCCGTCCTAATGTTCAGAAGAGATGTGTTGCTATTGCAAGGGTGCCTTTAATATGATCGCCCTCTTGTAGAGCTACAGACGGACTAGGTCAATTCGCGTCGAGTGTTTGATCTCCACAGAGGGCTCTCCAGCTTCCTTTTGCAGCTGAGATCCATGCTGCGTATACGTCGAACGGTGAATCACTATCGAGGTGGTCTGAGTACTGACCCGGAACTTGCTTAATAGCTCCAGACAAATGTTCCGTCGCCAGTACGGAGTATCTTATCATATGGTACATGGTCCGGCGACACCCTGGTGATTCCCGAAGGATGGTCGGTGAGAATGATATAGCTTCAGGGAATCGATCTATTACGACTGCTGTTCTATACGCACTGCTGTGCTAACACTCCCACAGTAACACGTAGACAAGATACCCTCGAAATATAGAAGACTTCAATAGCAGGATGAATCGAGTGAAGAGTGAGAGACTAAGAGCGGCAGTACTCTTGGAACTTGGCCTGTTGGTCGGCAATTTGCGCTCTTACCAATGTAGTCGAGTCTTTACAGAATGCATACAATGGTCATCAATAATAAGCTCTCCCCCCATCGAAGCATAATCCAAGGTCCAATTTGAGTGTGACTCTGGACAGGCTGGATCAGATTAATACCTTGCTATATCCCCTTGATACAAGTGAAGCGGGCTGTTGCTACTATATCTACTGCCTTGCACCTTGCAAATGTTCAAGTGCGTCTGTATGAACTGCAATTCGGAACGCTAGTCGTAGGGTGATTCACTTCGTGCCCGATACTGTCAGCAATCAGGAATATGTTGTGACAAAGACTCGCTTTGTGAAGTGATATGAAGAATGGTCATAGAATCAATGAAAGCCCCCTGACTGAGGCCAGTGATAGACGGTGAAAGCATGTATACGCACGTACTAATTCACGGCTGTTCTCTCACTTGCTTCATCTATAAACACCTTTGGCTCAGCGCCTTATGTCTGACATCTAGACTTTAGCACGCAACAGACTGAGGAAATTAGAAACCTAACCAAGCATTCAACAAGACCATTAGCAGATACTAGAATCCATCTAGAACACGGTAACCATGCCTAACCAAAGCAGCTTCCGGGCAATACCCTATCCCTTCAACACTCCATTTTACGTACCCGTCGAGAAACTCAACCGCGGTCCTAACGGCCGGGTATACGATGCAAATCAACCCTTGCCGACCGTTGAAACCGCCTCCCAACCACGTTTGACTGACAACACCCTTGAGTTCAACCGTAAGGTTGATAAGAACTGGCAAGCGAACGTAAGCCGGGTGATAGGCCCCGAGTTCTCCATGCGCTGGGGAGATCTGAACACGATGGACCTCAATCTCGAGCGATATGTACATCAGCAGTGCGGTGGACATGTTGTGAGGCCTGGAAGGTGGAACATGGAGGATATCGAGAGGGCAGGGAGGTTACTGGCATGGGGGGTGCGGCATGTTGTGATCGAGGCCCTCGTGGGTTGGCCATCTACTCACTTGACTGAGGAGGAACAGGACAAATTTCGTGAGTTTATACATGATGAGCTGGCATTGCTTGAGAAGCAATAGAGATATGTCATAAAGACAGGATTAGGCATTTAACAGGGATTAGCAAAATAATTGCCTCGACCTCGGGTATGCCCCCACGTTTTATCTTACATATTGAACTCGGCGCGTAAACACTATATCCTTGCCTTGAAATCCATGATAAACATGCCTACCAAACTGTGCACAGCGTGTCATCATGCATTTACTGCCCCAAAGCCACCTAAAACCAAAGTCCTTGACATTTACTATTCTCCGTTCCACGAGGGACCATGGAAAGCCTTCCAGGAGCAGTCCAATGTCTCCCAGGGTATTGCCGAAGCTGTTGGTGCATGCGACTTTTGTGCATTCGCCGTCGCATATGCCACTTCAGATAAAGCCCTTGGCGACTATTCGATCGGTTCCTTCGCTGATTTTGATTCAGAGGCACCCCTCCAGAAGCAAGGGGAGCCTATGCTTGCTGTATGGGAGCGTATCATGTACAACTTTGAAGACCTTTTCTCCAGAGGCCTTGGGCTCAGAAGACAACTATTGAATAATCTCAATCAACTTGATATGCGAATTTTTGACGCCACAGGTGAGTATTCAGTTTCTATTTGTTAGGTATTCGCTGACTGACCGGATGTGAGATCCTCGCCTAAGATGTCAAACCGATTGATAAATCATCAACAAGTACATCTAGTCAATCTAGCTTCACGTGTTTGTCAAATTGGATGCAGAATTGTTCGCAAAACCATCAGTCATGCAAAAAGCTACACATGCGAAGTGATCAGCTTCAGCATTGGCTACCGGCTCGACTTGTCAAGATTATCTTGAATGCCCAGGGCACACCGGAGACTATTCGCATCATAGAGACGGACAGAGATGAATTCAAGTTCCAACAGATTCAGTATGCTACCTTGAGCTATTGCTGGGGCAAAAAGGCACTCACGAAACTTCTCAAATCTAATTTCGATATTATGACAACCAGTGGTTTGTCCGTAGACAACCTCCCCTTGACATTTCGCGATGCTATCACTGCTACTAATCGTCTTGGGCTTGAGCACATCTGGATAGATGCTCTATGCATCATTCAACTCGATGCAGAAGACTGGAGTAAACAGTCAGTCACCATGGCGAAAGTCTATACATATTCCACCATCACTCTGGCAGCAGCAGCCTCATCAGACGCCCACGGAGGGCTTTTTCGAGACCGAGAACCCACAGGCGTCAATGGTGCCCGGGTGGATCTCAAATGGCCTTTTGTTGAACTTGAAGGAGAATTCCTGATAGTACCTACTGATCCATGGCTCAAGGCCGTCGCTAAATCTCCCCTCTTGAAACGCGCATGGGTTTTCCAAGAGCGTCTATTATCGCGCGGAACCGTCTACTTCGCGCATGATATGCTATACTGGGAATGTGGTGAGCTTTATGCTTCGGAACTATACCTCGATGGAGGGCCATGGGATTTACAGTATAGATACAAAGAGCATAACGCTGCTGAAAGGTTGCCTCCGGGTGTGCAGGCTGTAGGGGACTACCGCTTCAAGCATATATACACTGATATCCTTACAAAAGGACCGGCACAAGACAGAACGGTAACAGATGAAGATATGTTTCTTTACGTTTGGGCTTCTGTTGTAGCCCAGTACAGCGCTGGGAAACTCACAAATGGAACCGACAAACTTATCGCCATCGATGGAGTAGCAGAGCAAATGACGAGTCTCGTTTCAAGAAAACATTATCTGAACGGGCTTTGGGGCCAGGAAAGCCTTCTGCATTTTTTACTCTGGCAAATTAGCTGGCCTGAAGAGACACCACCCAGCAGCAAAGTCGCACCGAGCTGGTCTTGGGCATCTGTCAATGCACCAGTGGAGTTCTTCTTTCTATTTCGCGCGCAGACTGAGCCTAAGGTAGTCGCCGAAGTTATCAGCATTCTCATTCCGGATGATGCAAAGGCGAACCCTTTGACAATGTCACCCACTACAGCCCTGACACTCCGCGGTCCTCTGACAGAGGTACGTTTTCGACAAGCTTCACGCTTTTTCCTAGGGCCATTACATTCGTGGTGGTGGCACCAGAGTATAAGACAACAATGGACTACCATCAATCCACTCAACTTTAAACCGATGCTTGTGTTTATGGGAAAGGGCCTCAAGGCGGATCATCCATGTATAATTCTGATGGATAGGGACGTGCCCAAGAACACGCGGGTCTTTGCATTCAAGATTGCAGAGGCTGAGATCAAACAAGATGGAGCCGTGATGGTGCCGTCTGAGTGCGGGCTGTTGTTGGCACCGTGTATGGATAAAGGACAAGAACGAGGAACATTTGTTAGGGTTGGACTTTTTGAGATTGGGCCGAGTCGAATGCACAGGGATTGGCTTGATCATACAGCATTATTCAAATCTAGGACCAGGTTAAGGGAAGAGATATGGAGCAACACGGAGATAGAAGAAAGATTCTATAAGAAAAAGGATATGGGTGGTGAGTATACGATCAAGATTATTTGAGCACAGACATGATATAGTTAAACATATAAATCTATCAAAGAATTAATATTTGTGATTTTAAAATTATGAGCTAAATGCCTTAGTTAATTAAGTTAGTAAGGAAAATGAGAAAATAGAGGAGAAAGGTCGTTTAGCAGCATAGAGTATCTTGAGGGATAGTAAGCAGAGGAGGTTATCCCGATCCGATTAAAGTTCCCGGGTAAGTAGTTACGGCACCGAGACGCTAGACCCCGGACTCTATGCTTTGGGGTAAAAGGGAAAATTACCTAGTGCCTTTTCTAAAACGCCATAGACTGATTCACTAATGTCGTATCTGATACTGTCGCCAGTAAAGTCTCTCGATCTGGTGGCTTCATAACCGAGTGATGCCGATGTTGGTCTGTGCTCAGTTCGGCCGGGCGGAAGATGGGGCACATTTTTGGAGAAGAAGAGGATCCACTTTACGGCATTCGGAGGTGATTAGTAACGGAAGATCCGGGGGCAGATGGATGCTATTAAGAAGTACCGGAGAAGTATCATGCAGTAGAAGAGAGCCTCATGGATATTCAGAGTCTATATAATTTGAGAGTTCTCGTGTCAGTCAAGGCCAACAGGACTCGCGACTAGTCATGGTCAATGACGATGTATGCAGATCAGGCCATCCGCCATTGACACCCTTTAGCCGGATACATTGCCTAACAATGACATCCCCCGATGCAGTCGTTTCTCGGCATCATCGGTAGATGTTGGGGAAGCCCACTGTGCGATCAACCTGACAACTCGTTGATCTCCCACCAATTGGTCATAAGCTATGTACCTTTTCACAGCACTCTGTATGACACTACGGAAATGTAAACCCGAAGACACTCGCTCTATTGTACCTCAGATGGTATGGCATTCAAGATGGTTCATGCGGGGGTTGGCATGCCTTCCCTTATCCCCGCGGTTGGGGTTGTACCTGTTTGGTGAGGCTCGAGGCAGAATGGTACTTAAGAATCGACCCATTGTGAAATTTGGAGAAGGGACAGGCATGGCCTGGGGCTGTCACCGCGTGGTGAAGCGTCCACTGTAGCCGACCCTGGAGCGGCCACTGAAATCGATTCATCCCCGCTCTACGTCCAGTGGGTTCGGTGATCCACATCTCGTCACCACCAGACTACCTAGACTAGTCTAGTACAACTGGAGCTCTTCTCTTCTTCTTTCTCTTTTCCTTTCTCATCCCACTTGGACTTTTTGTGGTCTATTTATCCTCTTAACCTCTCCCTTCCTCTGTATACTTTCTGTTGGACAATCTCCCCTCTTCTTTCTTTTTCTTGTTCTTGTCACCGTCTTCATCATGGCTTCCCCCGTTGCTTCTGCCGCCCTCAAGGCGCGCGTGCGCAATCCCGCCCTCCTCAAGAAGCTTGCGCGACCTGAGGATCTGATGCACCACTTCCCTAATGGTTCTTACATCGGATGGTCTGGCTTCACCGCTGTCGGATACCCCAAGTAAGTCCCCTCGACGTTGTGAATTGGTTGCGAGCGAAGATTGAGGAGCTGGCAAAGCTGTGTCTCCCCGCCGGCTATTATAACCCAATGCTCCTCATTACCCGAGCTTGGCGCAAAACAAACCAGAGAACAATTGCGCTGACCAGATGTTTTCCTCCTCGACAGAAAGGTTCCCGCTGCCATGGCCGACTATGTCGAGCAGAACAACCTCCAGAGCAAGATGAAGTACTCCCTCTTTGTCGGCGCCTCGGCAGGTTCCGAGACGGAGAACCGATGGGCTGCTCTCGACATGATCAATCGACGAAGCCCTCACCAGGTTGGCAAGGACATTGCCAAGGGAATCAACTCTGGACGCATCAACTTCTTCGACAAGCATCTGTCCATGTTCCCCTCTGACCTTGTTTACGTACGTACAAGAAAGAATTTACCCTTTCGCCCGTTAAAGCCCCACCATTTTTACGCTTCGGCCTCGCTTTAATCTCCCACCGAGCTTTTTTACTTTGCGGCTCCGATTAAGGAGCAATGCGGCTGACACTTGTTAATGCAGGGCTTTTACACCAAGGACCGTCCTAACAGCAACCTCGATGTCACCGTTGTTGAGGCTACCGACATTCTCGAGGATGGCAGCTTCGTTCCCGGTGCCTCTGTTGGTGCTACTCCCGAACTGATCCAAATGGCCGACAAGGTACGTCACTGCCAAGACGAAAAGCAAGAGAATTGAACTGACAATTGCGCTTAACAGGTCATCATCGAGGTCAACACCGCTATCCCCTCCTTCAAGGGTCTCCACGATATTACCTTTACCGACGTTCCTCCCCACCGCACACCTTACAACATCACCGCTGTTGAGGACCGCATTGGTTCCACCTCAGTCAAGGTCGACCCCTCCAAGGTCGTCGCGATTGTCGAGTCCGACTACTGGGATGCCACCGGCCCCAACGCCGCCATGGACGATACCTCTCGCCAGATTGCCGGACACTTGATTGAGTTCTTCGAGCACGAGGTCGCCCAGGGCCGTATGCCCGCCAACCTGCTGCCTCTCCAGTCCGGTATCGGTAACGTCGCCAACGCTATTGTTGGTGGTCTCAACGAGTCCAAGTTCAAGAACCTCAAGGTCTGGACCGAGGTTATCCAGGACACTTTCCTCGACCTCTTCGACTCTGGAAAGCTCGACTACGCTACCGCCACCTCCACCCGCTTCTCCCCCGACGGTTTCAAGCGCTTCTACGACAACTGGGACGCCTACGCCGACAAGATTCTCCTCCGAAGCCAGGCTGTTTCTAACGCTCCCGAGATCATTAAGCGTCTCGGTGTTATCGGCATGAACACCCCCGTCGAGGTCGACATCTACGCCCACGCCAACTCCACTTGCGTCAGCGGAACCCGCATGCTCAACGGTCTCGGTGGTTCAGCCGACTTCCTCCGTAACGCCAAGTACTCCATCATGCACACTCCCTCCAGCCGACCTTCCAAGACCGACCCCCACGGTGTCTCTTGCATCGTCCCCATGTGCACACACATCGACCAGACTGAGCACGATCTCGACGTGATCGTCACCGAGCAAGGTCTTGCTGATGTCCGCGGTCTTTCTCCTCGCGAGCGCGCCCGTGTCATCATCAACAAGTGTGCTCACCCCAAGTACCAGCCTATCCTCACCCACTACTACGAGAAGGCCGAGAGCGAGGGTCTCAAGAAGGGTATGGGCCACGAGCCCCATCTCCTATTCAACGCTTTCGACCTCCATAAGGCTCTTGCCGAGGAGGGCAGCATGCTCAAGGTCAAGCCTTGGTAAACGGAAATAAATGAAGGGGACTGTATATAATGCGGAATGCTAACTAGAAATGACAAATTTTGCGTAGCCTTTTTGTTTGGGAAGTGGAATGGTATTGGATTGTATGCATGATTTGGCTACATAGATGTTTTGGATGATAATTCCTGGCAATTAAGCATTGATTGATCTTGATCATTGTGATGTATGTTGTATTCAGGACTGTGACAATTTGGCAGATAGTGATTGGTTAGTTGTGAAGTCATCAACGGATTTTCTCCGCTGAAGCTCTACGTCAATGGTCTCCCTTCGGGGACAGTTTTGGAGCCGATGATCTAGTGAATTGAGTTTCTGTGTGAAGACATCTCTACCTTTTCTGACTGTACTAATTCAAACTATCCTGATTACCTTAACTCGAGTCCCTCTCAACTCTCGAACTATCTTCTGGCGACGTCCCGCATATTCTAGTATGGATTCATCCCGTCTTTTGTTCCAATGCCATTCCATGTTGACTTCAGCCACAACAACCCCTGCCCTTTGCATGGAAACACAGTTTGTATTGAAACTCCTTTCTTCAAGCTTCGGCTGTTCATAATGTCGTTCTACCAGCAACCACCTTTTGGTCTTTTCATCATATTCCGTAAAGGGAACCCCTGTCGTCGGCAAACCATCTGTAAATATCATTGCGCCAGTGTGAACAAGGATCTTGACGACTTCGAATTGAGAATAGGTTAATGCAGCGGTAAGAGGTGTTCCATGGTCAGGACAAGCATGTTCGATATTGGCACCATACTTGAGGAAGTTTGTTACAGCTTCGACGCAGCCTGAAATCACACTCGAGCAAAAGAATGTATGCCTCTGAGGGGTCGAGAGATCAGCGAGATCGAGAAATTCCTTCCAGGTCAGAAAGGGACGAATAAGTCGCAGATGCCTTGATAGGAACAAAGCATCTAATGACGGCCCGGTTACCGCCCATCTGGGCTGGACGTCGGCCCACGATAGTGATCTGTTATTGTAGAAGCTTGGGAAACGATTCAACATGTAAAATAGATAGGCTGGGGTATCCGAAGTCAATACTGAGCGAGCAACATCCAGGCCGAGTTTGTTCTTCACAAAAGGGTCGATCCCAGCATCAAGTAAGGCCTTGAACGCGCTGGTACATGGTGTGACATTTCTACCACTCCTAGGCGCGGTTAAAAGTGTCAGACAGTTGTCTACAGAGCCAGTCGTAGCGCCGTGGTTAGCGCCGCCTTTGAGTAGCAGCTGTATAACTTGAGATGAGGCGTTCAAGCATGCCGTCAAGATAGGAGTCAGAGAACCAGGTGATCTCCGATTCAGGCAAGCACCTGAGCATATCAGGTACTCTGCCACCGACGAAGCATCATAAGTAGCCGCAGTATGGAGCGGTGATAAGCAGTTGCGGTCTTGATGTTCAATATCTGCACCAGCGTCAACAAGAGCTTTGAAAGCTACCATATCATTTAGTCGGGCAGCCACGTGAAGAGGTGATTCTTGATGCATGCCGTCGAGAGTTGGGTTAAGGATACTATCAAGATCACTGAGATTTGAGCTGTTAGCAATATATCGAGAAGCTTTACGAAATCTGCTTACATTTCTTTGTGGTTCGTACTGATTTCGCTGACCAGCATTATCAGTCCTTTTGGGTTTCCTGAGGCCAAAGGTACACAAAGAGGGTTTCTATGCGTTATTAGGAACTCCCTATTCTCCTCAAGGTACTTGCCGACCAATCCTGCGATGAGAGGGTTGAAAACTGGATTCTCCAAAGCGGCATGAAACGCAGTGTTGAAACAGCCTTTGAGCCTGTCGAAGCAGCCTGCGGAAACCTTGGCCCTGCCATTAAGAAGCCATTCGAGAACAGAAATGTCTGCTTTTTCGGAAATAGCGAACATCAGAGGTGTCAAACCAGGCTTTATCTCAATGTCTATATGACAGCCGAGATCAAGGAGTTTCTGGCATGCGTCGACATCGCCACGTTTTATGGCCAGCCTAAGAGACTCCGCGATCTTCCGCTCAGCCTTATAATTCATGGTCGAATTACTTGTACTGGGGTCTCCTAGATGGGTTTTCAACAAGTTTATGAGGGTGTCGCTTTTAGAGTTGTAAGCGTCAACAAAAGGGGAGTAACCACCCACCTGCTGGCCAGCACCGTTGACCAAGAGGGTTCTTACACACTCAACGTGCCTTCTCTGGAGAGCTAGATTCAGTGGAGTCATCCCTGGTTTTGACTCAGCATTCATGTTGGCCCCTCGTGATAACAAGAAGGAAACGACAGATGCATGTCCTGCCAAGGCGGCATAGTGCATCGGTGTTTGTCCGTCTCCATCCTCAGCGTTCAAATCCATTAACAAATTCTTATCCAAATAGAAGGCAATTGCATCAGATTGACCAGATAGGGCGGCCATATGCAGGGCATTTGCTTTCCTAAGCTTAAGATTCGCACTGACGTGCCCCCAGACTCTGTGCCACTGCGGTGGATGCTCCTTCAACGTGGGGTGCTCGAGGACTTTTGTCAAGAACTTCCAATTGCGCGAGTAAACCGCAATCAAAACGCTGTCAAAGCGGCCTGGAGCTAGAAGCCATGGGTCAGCTCCAGCATCCAGGAGGAAATCTGCGGTTTCCATGCTGCTCCGACTGATATGGTATGCCATAGGTGAAAGGTAAGATGATGGTAGGTTTGGGTTAGCGCCAGCATCTAAGAGACATTTGAGTTTGTCTATAGATGCATGTTGGCCCTTTTTCCGGCCCCTCAAGCCAGCAGTAAGATGAAGAGGACCTAGACCCCTGAATGAGACATCTTGCGCCAAGCGTTCAGGTGTTGTGTAATCTAGCAGGTCTTGAAGAATCTGCTCATCTGTTGAGACTCCGGGTAAACACGCAAGCTCGAAGGGAGTTATCGCCCCTTCCCGGAAGTGGCAATCCACACCAAGATTCAGAAGCAATTTCACCAAATTCTGATCTCCATGAATAATTGCTTCACATAAGAACTTTGTCATGATAGGGCTTTTGGCCAGTTGCTCTGTATGTTTTGCGTTATTTGAAACGAAGTGAAACCTTTGGGAAAACCAAGCCCAACCAGGAAGACCTGACAATGAATCCTCGCTGATCAAATGTCCTAGTCTTGAAATGGTGTTACAACATACCGATTCTGCAAGTGGCTCTAACGAGGAAATTCCAGAGTGTCCTTCGTAGGCGCTTGCAATTCCTCTGCCCAATAGCTCAGTGAAGAGTTTGTCGAACCATTCTGGGGGGATTTCACATGAAGTTACTTTTGAAACCACTCTGGCACAAAAGGGCCGCCAGATAGTACCCAGAAGGTTCAAACCCGGCACTGAATCGTCTGGAAGCAATGCCATTGCAACCCTAGCATCTAGGTCTAGAGGCCTGGCGCCTAGGAAGGCGCTCTGCAATAGCGACTCAAATGGCGTTGTCCGGTCCAAAGTCCGGCGCTCGTCCAGTGAGAAGTGACTTTTCAAGATCTCTACACATCGAAGATCAGAATCCAGGCCGATCCAATGTAAAGGATTTCCCTGGCATTCATCAATCTTGTCATACTCAACTCCAATTTCGATAAGCTTCTGAATGACTTCAGCTGATCCGAGTTTCGCCGCAGCACGGTAAATAGGCTTTGAGCACCTCCAGTGTTCTCTTTTGCCGCAGAACTCAAGTAATAATTCGACCGATATTCGATGTCCATTGACCAAGGCACTGCAGACTGGGGTATCACCCGTACCCGACACCACATGAAGGGCAGAGTCTCGCTCCTTTCGCTGGACTAAAACTTCTAGTAAGGTTTCATCATCCCTTGAAGCACAAATATGCCAGATTGTCTTGCCTTCGTCGTCAAATGCTAGAGAGTTTGAACCTTTATCTAACAGAACGCGCAGGATCTCTTCGTACTCATCGTCATCGCACATATGTATTGGTGCTCTACCCGTTGTGTCTCGAATGTTAGGGTCAAGTCCCCATTCAAGTAAAAGCTTGAGACAATCCAAGGATTC
This sequence comes from Fusarium cf. aywerte, assembly GCA_011034095.1. NCBI lineage: Eukaryota > Fungi > Ascomycota > Sordariomycetes > Hypocreales > Nectriaceae > Fusarium > Fusarium cf. aywerte. The sequence continues at coordinate 622,490 of WETZ01000013.1, read as the reverse complement.
GTTCTCAACAGCGGTATGAAGGACTGAAGAATCTGGACACTGCTGATCAAATAGGCCTGTTTTTTTCGATTGTTCGAAATGGTAGATGGTTTCCAAAAGCTCAGTGTCGTTGTTTTGCAAGGCTGAATGTGTCAATTTTATAAGGTCATATCCTCCGATGTCACCAGATATTGTTGACTTTACAAGACTTTTGTCGATGTCTAATTCAACAAACCGGGCGAACTTGAAAGTCCAGTCGTAAAGAGAGACCTCGGGCCGCTTCCCTTCCTGAGCGGAGATCTGTTGCGCATTCGGGGGCTGAATTGAAACAAGGGCGTCAAGCAAGTTCAAGACTGGGGCGCCGTTGTTGTAGAGTTGCTTGAATTCATCTGGGTCAAAGTCATCCCAAGCATCGAAGTAAATGTCGTAGAAGGCTGGCAGATCCTCTTCCTGTACAGGAATACCATGCCGGATTAATTTAGTGACAATTTCCAGATCATGAACATCAGAGGGAGCTTCCATAGCCAGAGTCAGTAACGAAGCCTGCTTGAAGGGCATGTTGAGACGCAAATCCCTTTGGTCGCCCTCTCTCAACAGCATGTCCACAATTTCACACCTTCTTAGCGGCGAAGTCTGAAATTCACGTAATTTTGGGTCCCATGATGGAACTGTCTTCCAGGAAAATCCGACACAACCCCCGACCGCACAGTGTAACGGAGTACCATATTTGCTCATCAAATTAATCTTGGCACCATCATAGAGCAGCTCTCGACAAATATCTTTTCTTCCAAGGAAAGACGCCATATGTAACGGAGTGAAATCCGGTCTGATGGTATCTTTAATGGCTTCTAGCACACAACCTGGGTGGAGTCTGTCATTGGACTTATCTCGACCGTGATGTGATGAGATTTGGCTGACTACTTCCACTGCCCACCGGTAGAAGTTTGGCATTTGTCGAAACAGGTTACGAATATGATCCCAGATAATTCCATCGGTATCTCCAGAGTCGTAGCTCCACCAACAGACCGAGGCGATCTTATAAAAGGGTCGAGCTTGACGCATTTGGATTATAGATTTCGCACCCTCCTTATTCGCTTGCGGCTTTTGCTCAAAATTCTTGAAGTTCAAGAACCTCAGAGACAATTCCATAAGACGGCCTTTTGCTACCTCCAGAGAAATCCCGTATCTTTCCAGTATCGGATGATCTGTATGTTCGCTTTCGAGGAATTCTTGTACAGTGTAATGCGCGAATTGGAACACTTTGCCGTGGCCTTCAGAATGTGGCAGAAGCTTTATAAGACATCCGCAATGTCGGAGAATTTCTTGTTCGTTGATGATCTCATCTTCATCCAGCTCGTCGGAGTTTCCTTGGATGGAGATGGCTTCACACATGGCCAAGGAATCGAACTCTTTGTATTTGACCATCATGAGAAGCAAAGTGTCTTTTACTAGCTGCTTCGATTCGTTGTTGATATTGTTGAGAATTCTCTCGTAGGTAGCAGGAAGTGTTGGTGGTAGATGGCCTAGGGCTTTTCGACGAGCTTTATCAGTTGGTAGCTTGCACAAGTGATCGAGTTGGCACGCTACCCAGCGAAACCTTTCCGAGTCAGTCCCTGAGATGCTAAGACTTTATGGGGTACTTACATTCCCTGGGCCCCCTTGACGAGCTCTGTTATAATTTCCTCCTTGAGACTCATGTTTCTGAGCCGGAGCTCTTGTTCATTTATGAGCCTGTCTGTTTCTGATGCCACATATAGCTCAATGTCTTCTGTATGGGCATCTATCTCTATCCAATAAAAGTCTTTTTCAATCATTTCTCTGATCAGAGGTACGTCCCGGCTGAGAAGGGCCACGTTGATATTCTTGTTTGCTACTCCTAGCGACACTTGTGATAAACAATTGACAGTTTCTCTCGCGTAATCACCGCATTCATCAAGGCCATCAACAATCAGATACACAGTGTCAAATACTCCGCATATCTCCTGAATTACCTTGATGAGCCGCGATATCTTCATTTGTCCCGGGAGTTGATCTGGAGGATGAAGTTCCTGGTGGTAACTTTCGAGTATGGTGTATGCAGACTCATGTTGACGTGCGAGCTGAGAGCATAGGGTAGACAGGATATGGCAAGGTAGCACTGTCTCTGGGTTTTTGTATGTACAAAACATGTAGCATACAGCGGTTCTCGGGTTGACAGCAAGACGCTGAAGGCACTCATCGATGATGGCTGCCGCAATAACAGACTTGCCAGCGCCAGGAATCCCACTGCACCAGATTCTTGCTTTGTCAGTGGAAATCCACTCCCTAAACTCAGGGCCTTGGGTAAGCCAGAGGGCTGTCATTGGATGCCTTAGGTCCCTGTTGCTCTCGAAATCCAGTCGAGGGTTGGCCTTAGTAAAGGTGGATAGGACTTGCTCTCGCTTTCTACTTATGGTGATCTTTGTTTCAATATCCAGGACTTTCCTAACATCTGTCTTCAGCTCGTGAATACCGTTTTGTGTTTCATCCAGTTTTGATAGGCATTGTTGAAGCTCAGCGAATGAATTCGCAGCAATGGCGATGTTGATTGTCTGTTTGTGGCGACTGACAGCTTGTAGCATCTCCTCGGTATCACTGGCAGTGAACGGCCATTTCAAGCGACTCTGTAGCTTGTTGAGCCCAGACTGGGATTCGAGGTCCGGAAGCCCGGCCCGCAGACGTCTCAGCAGTTGATGGCATTCATGCAAGTGATAAGGCTTGGGCGCTGTTGCAAGGCTCTGAGGGACTGGCTGTCCCTGAAGCTCATGGCCATAGACCACTAGTGATAGGTTGTGGAGGAGGAGAGTCAGATCCTTGATTTCATTCAATAGATCATTCACTTCCTTCGGGGCGTTTTTGACAGACTTGTAGTACCGTAGAGCATATTTGAAAACAGTGTCTGCAAGACTTACCAGCCCGGCAACACTGGCAGCGACGTCCATGCTTCAACAGCCACTAAATGAGGACTATAAGCACACCAAATTGGACCACTGCTTGTCGTGATGTTGTTGCTGTTGTGTATTTAACGTTGGAGGAATTCCAGAGGCGATGATTGTGACCTGACTATTAGGGGCGGTAAGTAAGCGATAGACACGGACGAAGACTAAACGGATAGATGGAGGAAAGAAGAGAAGATCAGAGAGAGGGAGCCTTAGAAAGTTATCAGCAGAGCCTGATTTCCATTTGCATAGGTAAAGAATGCCTTACGCGACTGCGTGCAGAGGGTTAGAGCCAATAAGCCGAGAACCCAGATGTTCAGCCCCACCCGGCCGAGGTAGTACTGCATATTTGCAATTCAGGTATCAACAGGCTGCTTTCCCTCTGCGTGAGTAGACAATGCCTTACTGACGTGAGGGCTCAAAGCCATTGAGCTGAGGGCCGAATTTACAAACCCCGCCTAGGCAGCAAGGTAGCATTACATGTTTGTGGTTTAGGCATTGCGTGGCTGTTGTGTCTTGTACGACACTGCATGCTCGAGAAAAGACCACCAATGCCTTTATGCAGGACTGGAGATACGCTATGCTGATTGTTAAGAGAAAGTGGGTTCAAGATTTTGAGCTTAAAGTTGACCAATCCCATCATAAGCAGATTGGCTAGTAATATTCGAAGTCAGCATCCTGGCTACGAAATATTGGATTCAAAGCTACTTAGGTGGGGGAAGACTTCGGACATAACCCTCCAGCCTCACTGGCTTGAATAATATATAACAAAATTCACCAGATTTATTCATAGTATACTTTATATATCAAGGTAATCGCCAAGACTCCTTTTATCGAGTAAACCTTTCTTTTTATGGTAAGGGCACTATAACTGTCCTATGTACTGTTAAGAAGTAAAGGTCTTTTTGATCCTGCTTCTGATGTCTTTTTTTTTTTTTTTTTTTTTTTTTTTTTTTTTTACCGAGGACTACTATCTCTGTTTCTATGATATTGCTTTATATAAACTGTATAATCGGACAAGCTACGGCGCGAGATGTTACTCTCAAGTTAAATGAAAGTAAGGGTTTTTTGAAGGATCACCCGCTAAGACTCTAATGGGAATCAGCGAGTAAGAAAGGGCCTAGTGGAGGATCGCATAGTTTTGTTTCGCGCTTATACACTAAGGTTAGATTGACTATGTTTCAGATGATCCTTCATCCTCCTTCCAATTCTAGACCCTAGTCAATTGCACATTCGCCGGCAATACGGCATACAAAAGGGCTTTAATGGATGCTCAGCTGAAGGCTGTGCAAGCATTAGCGCGCATGATTTGTCGATCTGTGATATGATCGTGATGCGTAGACGTACGAAAAGGGAAACTCGTTTGTGTCGCATAGAAATAAATGTAACATGAAGTAACAACGTTAGTGAAATTGAGGGAGAACTAGTTGTATATACATACTATGTATTGACAGAGAACTAGTCATATATACCTATTCTGTATAAGAACTGTTGTCCAGTTCTAAGACTGATCCGGGCAACCAACTCTCTCTTTTATTCAACCACTCAAACAACACTTTCGCTACAATGCTTTACTCGCAACTAGCTTCTTTTCTACTGATTGGCACTGCCACAGCATGGCTTCCTCATGAGCGCGACTTGGCTGCTTTCAACCAAACAGCCAGATTTGAACAATTGGGGAAGCGATTCAAACCAGACTTGGCCGACGGCATAACCAAAATTCGCGGCGTTAACTTTGGCGGTTAGTACCAAGCCTATGTAATTCCCAATGACATAATCTGACCGCTGTAGGCTGGCTGGTCTGCGAAAAATGGTTGCAGCAAGACACTTGGGCAAACCTGCTCAAGTGCGGTAACTCTGCATCCGAATTTGACTGCATGAATGACCACTACAAAGGCGACAACCGCGAAACAGGAAACCAACGTTTCGAAGAGCACTGGAAGACTTGGATTGACCCCGCTACAGTCCAGTCAGTGCATGATGTCGGACTGAACACGATTCGTATTCCGATCGGATATTGGTCCTACACAGATATCGTGGACAAAGCATCTGAGCCCTTTGCCGATGGCGACCGCATGCTTCCCTACCTCGACGCAGTTGTCAAGAAGGCTGCCGAGCTTGGTATCTATGTTATCATGGATCTTCACGGCGCGCCTGGTGGACAGCAGGAGGATGTCTTTACTGGACAAAACAACAAACCTGCGGGATTCTTCAATGACTATAACTTTGGACGCGCAGAGAAGTGGCTTGCTTGGATGACGGACCGTATCCATAACAACCCTGACTATGCCACTGTGGGTATGATTGAGGTTCTCAACGAACCTGTTTCTAAACATGACGGTGGCAATCGGTACCCTGCTCCTGGCGAAGACCCAGGCTTGATCGAGAAGTACTATCCTGCCGCCCTCAAAGCCGTTCGCGACACGGAATCTCGTCTCCAGATCTCCGACGACAAGAAACTCCACGTGCAGTTTATGTCTAGCAAATGGGATTCTGGAGACCCTCGCTCGCAATCGTCCGTTGCCAATGACGGCCTGACTGCTTTCGATGACCACAATTACATCGGTTTCGCTCTCAATGATAACGATAGGGGAGATGCTTCCAAGCTTATGCACAGCGCTTGTACCGATTCGCGTGTCGTGGACGGTCAGGACTATACGATTACTGGTGAATGGAGTATGACGTCCAACTACGATTGGAAGGACAAGGAGTTCTTTAAGAAGTTCTTCACAGCACAGCAGCAGTTGTATGAGGAGCCTGGTATGTCGGGATGGGTTTACTGGACCTGGAAGACGGAGACGAATGATCCTAGATGGACTTATTCTTATGCCACGTATCTTGGGTATGTTCCTACTGATGCTGAGGGATTGCAGAAGAATGTTTATCAGGACGTTTGTGCTGGTTATAGATAGAAAGGTTGCTTTTTGATGACCTGATGACGAAGTCTTTGCTTGGTATAGGTAAAGATTCTTGGAAGTGCTGGAGGCTAATCTGACCGTAGCTGGAAAACCCTACAGAAGCTTTATCCTGACCGACGTTGAAACGTAGTCATAGTGGCATCAACCGATTCAATTCTTGTAGATTTAAATTAGGCTTCATACTTAGCATATTGGCATGTCTCAAACTTGAAGTGCCTCAATCAATTAAACTTGATTGCTTCTTTCGGAAGGCTGCTTTCGATCATCATCCCTGGGAATAACTTCTTCCTCCACAGCAGGGTCCTTGTGTGCCTCTGGATCCAACCCCCAACTGATGATTTGAGGATATTTTCGCACGTAAAACAAAATTCCGACAATGGCGATGATGCTTCCAACACTGAACGCAGCAGCCAGTGGGAAACCAATTGGATACCTGGGAGAGTCGCTCACACGCCAAGCACGCAGAGGAATCGTCGCGTGCCCAACATATGTCAGTGTGACGGCCATGGCCACCAAGATAGATCTCACCTCAGGCTCTTTTCTTAGAATTTCACCCAACCAAGCAAGCAAAGCATATCCCCAGGCTGCTGTAGCGAAAGTAAGGAAGTAAAAGGCCATGATCGTTCTCCAGGAATCAGGCCAGCCTGACAGAACCGAGGTTGCGATAAGTTGAATCGTAGCAGCACCGATACTGACTTGCCAGCGCCACGCTTTCCAATCGCTGAGGGCGTTAAGCCCGATGTTGCAAACTATACTGATGGCATATCCACCCAGTGGAATAAGATTGACCGTGTATACCGAGTAACGAGGTGTTCCGTCCGCCTTCTCTAGTCCTTTGAGAAAGAGCAGAAAATATGAGTTGGCGCGTTGACTCCATGCAAATTGGAGATAGGCTGCAAGAAATAAATACGATAAAGGGCTTTTAATGAGTAGCTTGAGCTTGTGGACGAGGGTTTTGAATGGAATAATGTTCGATGTCTTGACCCCGCTGTCACTCATTCGGATACGAGACAATTCCTTTTCGGCATCGGTGAGCCAGAGAGCGCGTGTGATTGCGGGCGAATCGGGGATGATGAAGAGACCGACAAAACCCCAGAATATCGTCATTACACCGCTGACTATGAATAGCCATTGCCAACCAGCAAGCCCCGAGACTCCGTTGAGGTTCTTGTAGAGTGCAGCTTGGACGATGCCGAGAAACATGTTTCCGGCTACACCGCTGACACCGAAAATCGCCAGTCGTTTTCCGAGTTCTTCAGGACGATACCTAGGAAATAATCAGCGATGAATTGTAGAAAATGCACCAAATTTGGGGACATGCCAATTGAAGATCAAATTCACGATACCGGGCCATGAAGTAGACTCAAATACACCGAGAAGGAATCTCAACGCAAAGATGATTTTGGCGTTTGGCGCTTTGTAGGTGAATAGAGTGAAAAGACCCCAGATAATCTCACAGACTGGTAGAAATATCGATGGTCGGACCCGAGTTTGAATGAGTTGCGAAGGGACGATGAAAAGCGCATAACCAATGGAAAAGTATGTAGTGAATTCGACAAGTTCGTTGCCGTATAGTTGAAGATCCTCTTTCATCCCCGACACATACGCAGCTGTTGTCGCGGATTGATCCATATCCTACGAACCAATGTCAATCGCACGCTGTTGTTGAAAGATATGGTGAGATTTACCTTGAAAAGACCAGCTATAAATGCCCACACGAGTAATAAGCAATCCAACTTGAACACCAAAACATGCGCGGGATCCTTAAAATACGGATGGACCTTAGCCAGCCACGATGTTGATTCTGTCATGGCTTCATCGCGATGCGCCTCCAATGCAGAGTCGTCATTTAGACTCGACGGCGGAGACATAACGCACACAAATTCTCACACTAGAAGATTGGAAGAGATGGAGAAGAGAAAAAAGAAGGGTTGGAAAAAAGTGATCGACATAAGGTGAGAAACAAGAGGCGATTTAACCCAAATATTTTCCAGCCACACTACCACACACGGCATTAGCTCTACAACCTAACGAGTGGCATCATAGCCTAGACTACGCACGGCAGAGGTTCTAGAGCTTCCGAAAATGAGGGGGAACCCGACCGGCAAGTTTCTAGAGTGTCCTAATAGAGATTAGACTGTAAACATGGTGAAGATAACCTATCGTAAAAGTAACGTTGGAAATGGGCGTTCCATTAATTAGACTGCCGAGACTCAAGATCACCACCAACATGTTTAAAATCTCTTATCAGTATTTAACATGTAGAAAATGATTGGCTAACAAGGTACCTACGGGCGAGAAAACCGGATTCCGTTTGTCCCTCAGCCCTGCAAAACGCGTCTTTTCTTTTCCTCCCGCGAAACTCTATCACCAATCTTAATTCCCATAAGCGGTTAAATCCATCGGCCATATCCCGATCGTCATCGGATGTCAACTTCCGGTGAGGAGAATTTACATCTCTAAACAATTAAAGCTGATCACGACATAAAGCTTGATTCAACAACAAAATATACTACTACCTCAATCATGTCTTCGGAACCGTTGTATCCAGAATATTTACCTACCCGCTCTGACGGGTATATAGCCCCCATCCCGGTTCCCCTCTTTGATGGAGATGAACCAGGTCGTCGGGCTAATCCCGCTAAGGCGAATCTGTTCAAGGGAGCGACGCGCGTGGAGAGGATTACGCCTAGAGTCGGAACGGAGATTCGAGGCGTACAGATAAGTCAATTGGACGCGAAAGGTCTCGATGAATTGGCTTTGTTGGCTGCTGAGCGTGGAGTGGTGGTTTTTGTGAGATTACCATTGTTCGAATGGAGTAAAACATGAAGCTGATTATGTGTAGAGAGACCAAGACTTCAAAGATATTGGGTTTGATAGGCAGAGGGAGACTGTGAAACATTATGGTCCGCTTCATCAGCATCCAACTATGGGATATCCCAAGGGCACTGGACCCGAGTTTCATGTTGTTTATGCAGACGAGAAGTCGTGAGTACATCTCCGTATATATCCTCACTGAGCATTCATTGATGTATGACTAGGGGAAATCTGAGAAAGCTCCTCGGTCCACGAACAACATACGATCTCTGGCACATCGACCAAACTTTTACACCAAACGTCCCATCAACCAGTTTCTTCTGGGTTCTCGAAATCCCTTCATCCGGAGGCGGCGACACAGCGTTCACTTCTCTCACAGCAGCATACGAAGCCCTTTCACCAGCATTCCGACGAACTCTCTCCAACCTCAAACTCCACCATACATCCGCCTCAGAAGGCGAAGTCAAACGCGTAGGCCAAGAACGCGCCCTAGCAGAAGCTATCAACGCGACGCATCCACTGGTCATCAAACACCCTGTCACGGGCAAACCTTCGCTCTTTGTTAACCCTACTATTGCTAGAAAGGTAGAGGGCTTTCTACCTGAGGAGTCAGATCATTTGCTTTCGTTTCTTAAGAATCATATTAGGAGTTTGGACTTTAGTTGTAGGGTCAAGTGGGAGACGGGGACGGTTGTGGTTTGGGATCAGAGGACGGTAGCGCATTCGGCTGTGCCTGATTTTCAGGATTCTGAGAGGAGGCATATGGTTAGGATTATCCCTTATGGATCGAAGCCACAGCCCGCTTTTGAGTAGTCTACTACGAAAGCTCCTTGCCTGGCAGGAATGATGGAGGTATAATTCCAGTGGAAAGGTCAAACTTGGAGTTGAAGACGTATGAACAATACTCGCAATCACTCTTGGTTAATTCTCGATAGCAAATTAATATACTATCCTATCCTTGGTATCACCGCCGTTGCTAGTTAGTACATAGATTCTCATTTCCTTAAACTCGGTTCGCAGTAGTCCAGCGATACGCAGGATCATCAAGGTAATTCTCTACCTCGACAACAGACATTCCACCAAGTGTCGAGCGACTAGCTGTACCGTCGACGGATCCATGATTGTCAGTGCGCTCACTCATGACCTTGTTATACCTCCTCGATGTAGGAGACAGAGCACTGAGAGAAAAGCGACACGTGGAACGAGATGATTATGAGTGATCAAGCTCGAATAATCGATCTGAAAGCCTACTTAGGAGCCATGTTATTAGTTTGATAGATACGTAGTAGTAAGTCGTTCAAGTTTATGGGATTGTTTATAAGTTTGTTCAATTATAATTTGAAGTTCTTGGTAACGAAACTCACTCCTCAGAACCAAAGCATGTGTTTACATAGATGAAGGGTTGACGATCTATACCAAGGCAAGAAACCATTCTTCAAGAGCAGCAACGAGCTCGATGACGGCATCTATTTCCCTAACCTATCATGCCATTCATCAGAACTCATATTGCCACTCAGCACTTCTACCACCGCTATCAAAAGCAGCCCAAGTAAATATTAGTCTAACATCAGCTTAACCCTATAAAAGACACACCTTATCAACCGCGCCGCAAAGACGACGCTGGCCAACTTGGAGGCAGATTTAGCCATGCATAGCCGTCCAATAGCCATCGTGAGTCTGACTAAGCTTTAACTTAGGGGTCCTCTGGGTGCAGATCGTTGCGTCTTGATCGTCCTGGAGAATCCTGTGCTTTTCGATAAGCTCGGGTGGAGCAGGACCCCCAGAATTAAGGATGCTACCAAAGTGCGTCATCAGATTTGCTTCGTGTGATATCATTGGTGCCTATCTGGAAATGGTTACACAGGCCGTTGATTCACCGCTGGTTGTTGTACATACCAGACTTACTACATGTTCTTGAGAAACTATGGCGAGTGGCGACTTGATGGTGATTATCACCCAGCCATCATGTTCGGTCTGGGAATCAGATTCTTAAGACGTCTGGTTACCCTCATTTGCCAAATCCCTATGAGAGAAAACGTCATCTCTCCAACATCTCCTTCAGCGCCACCGTAAACTCATCCACCTTGGTCACTAAGCTCATATGACTCTCCCCTTTCAAGACTCTCAATTCGGCCTCGGGTATCAACTCAACAGCCTTCAGACTAACCCTCAACGGAACATTGACATCCTGATCTCCATGCCAGAGTATCATCTGTCCTTTCTCAACCTTGACGTCTTCCAACTTGAAACCCCAGTCACTTCCAAAAAGGTTTGCTTCCCACGCTGTTGCATAGCCACCCTGTTTCATAGATTCCCTTGTGGATCTAATGAGCGCTTTTCTAAGATCGGGATGGTTCGCCCAGGCTTCTGCGTCGCTGGGTGATCGCGAGGCCATGTCTTTGTCCATCATCTCTTCCAGCTTCTCGGGGTGCTCTGTATCGCGGGCTGTGGCTCCTATAAGCCTATCCACTAACCACCCCAACGGTGTCGTAGCATATGGTGCGATGTTGAGCATTATCCTCGACATGGTTAGCATTCCCTGTGTGGAGAATAACACAGGCATACACCCGGCGACGGTGCCTATACCGACCAATCGTTCACGGGGTATCTCCTTGAGACACGCGATCGCGTAGGGTCCACCACCGGAGACCCCAAGAATGGCAAAGCGCTTGATATTGAGGAGATCCGCTAGCTCGAGGACATCTTTGGGATAGTCAAGAATAGATCTGTTCTCTTGAAATGTCGAGTCACTGTAACCAGGTCGCGATGGTGCGATGAGGCAAAGGCCATTTTTGAGAGCTGCGCTACGCGTCACGTAGCCTTCATGGTGAGATCCTGGGAAGCCATGGAAATAGAAGGCTGTGGGTGGGTCGTTATCCTGTGGGCCGTAGATGGCATATGCCACTTTTCGTCCGTCAGCCAGAGTGGCGATCTTGTCCTCGATGTTGTCCATCTTTCAAAACCATTGCATTCTTTGCAGTATTCTTTCACAGCAAAGAACGAGAGGTGTGCGGATGATAAAAACAATGAATCTAGGTAAACAAATGAAATTGCCACGTCAGCTCGGAGTCACGTGTTGACACAAGGTTTCAACTCCTGGAGGAGCAGTCGAAGACTTGTTTTTAATTACGTTTGACCCAAAAACGTTCTTATCAAGCCATTGATATCTGCTCTTGTAAGGATGTGCTACCACCACCTCGTAGACAAAGATCGTGGTAGAGCTGGTTTTCGGTTGGATAATATCAACATCGGAAAGATGAGGTTCACAAAATATCGACACGTGAACAGGTTAGTACAAAGCTGCAAGCCTGCGATCTTTACAACTATCACCACGAACGATTAATTCATACATTTTGATGTGTATAACGACAAATAGGTGTTTCTTTACTTATACGGTAGTCTTTGCAGCCGGGAAAAATATCTTGCGAAGGTACAGGGTAATCACTACCAATATCTTCAGACGCGCTCGCTGGCGCGGCAAGATTTAACATGGGACAAACCCCTTGATGAGGAAAGGAGCCGCTAGTGTCCGGTATCTATCAACCGTTTGATCCTTTCGTAGATTAGTATGTGTTTCCAAGACTAATATCGCGTTCGCTACCGGAACCATGGTAAGCGTTTCCGTCAGCATCACACTATCGCCATTATTTTCTAGTCTACCTGAAGTCTCAGGGTCGCGATTTCATAGGTGAACCGTTAGATGGAGGCCTGATCCAGACCGACGGGCCTTGTTGTCACTAAAGATTGGCTCTTTCCTCAAGTCTAATAGATATCCCCTCCGTCATCTGGCGTGTAGTGGAGGGTCATGGGACGATAGAAATCTGACATCCGGAAGCTTGTCAATGAATTCCGGTAGGCTATCACAAGCTACAATTAATTCAAAGCCAATGATGAACGCATGATGTTCCATCCGATCTTCGTGGCGAACGTAAACCCATGCAAAAGAGAGGCTCGGCCGTCCATCCGGCTATTCTGCTCCATCGGGGAGATGACTTCCCCGCAAGGAACAACCTTGTTCTCGTCAGGCACAGCTGCAAACCTGTCATCTAAGACATAGATGAGATCCTGTACCTCATTCACTACTAAACTACTGTGCACTTATGCTGCATTAGAGCATAGTGCCCTCCACAATGGCTCTCATCGCAAGGACCTTCCACCTGAATTCAGGCCATTATAGACAAAGTCCGCTCTTCTCGCTTGGAAACCATTTCCTTCTTTCCGTCCACGTAATCCTCACTTGGCACCAAGGCCGAAAATTAATGATCACGATGCCATTTAGACTACCTCACTCCAGTTTGCCCCGAACAAAACGTCGGTCCGCATGGCCGGGGAAACCCCATCCACTAGGACAGAGCCGTACATCATATCCGCTCACCTTTCGATAGCTGATCGCGCTTTTGCCAAGGACCCCTAGCATATCTATGGTAGGTGGGAAAATGTGGATAAACTGCTACATAAAACAAGACGACAGGGGTCCTGAAACCCATAACCGTTAACCCCTTCTAATTGATTGATATTAGCCAGGCTTCGCGGGCCGAACTCCGCAGTCTGGCGAAGAAGACCTCAAGCTTCCATCTCCACATTGTCTTTTTTTCATACAGGGATCATCACCCGCAATTTACTACTCCGGAACTCGGTAGATGTTCGTTCGAGACGGGGGACCTGGATGTTACCTTATTTCGAATCGGGATATCGGAGCGCACGGAGGTCTGGGGTTCTTGATTGGCTACTGTATTATAATGTTACTGTTAATGGGGAAATGACCTGAGTCTATTCGGACCAATTCGTCCAAAGTCGTCTTTTGAACGCGGATCTCGACTTGGCTTTTCGGATGTAGACCAAAAGTGGTCGACCCTTAATCAATCCCTGGTAGACTGTGTGTGATCGTGAGCTGTCAAAAATGTAGATATAAACCGACTCCCGATGATGTATCGAGAGATTTCACTCCTCACCATCCAGTCATTCTCTCTACAGACTCTCACTCACATCTTCAGCCCAACATGAAGTTCTCTCCTCTTCTCCTCACAACCCTTCTCGCCCAAGCGGTCGTGGGCCAGACTCCTGACAAGACCAAGGAGAAGCACCCCAAGATTGACACATACCGCTGCACAAAGGCCAAGGGCTGCAAAAAGACCACCAACTACATCGTCGCCGACGCTGAGCTTCACGGCATCAGCCAGGCCGATGGCCAGAACTGTGGTAACTGGGGTGAGGCCGCTGACCCCAAGGCTTGCCCCGACGAGGCAACATGTGCCAGGAACTGCAAGCTCAGTGGCATGGACGAGGCTGCGTACAAGGCCAAGGGTATCAGCACCTCTGGCAGCGCTCTTCGCCTTGAGATGCTCCGAAACGGCCAGTCTGTTTCTCCTCGAGTTTACCTCCTTGAGAAGAACAAGAAGAAGTATGAAATGCTCAAGCTTACCGGTGCTGAGTTCTCTTTCGATGTCGAGACCCAGAAGCTTCCTTGTGGTATGAACGGTGCTTTGTACCTTTCTGAGATGCCTGCCGATGGTGGATTGAGCACAAGCCGATACAGCAAGGCTGGTGCCTACCAAGGTGCTGGATACTGTGATGCTCAGTGCTACGTCACACCTTTCATTAACGGAGTGGTAAGTCTGAACTGACAACGACGATAATGAACTCAACTGACTGGTTTCTGTAGGGCAACATCAAGGGTAAGGGAGTCTGCTGTAACGAGATGGACATCTGGGAGGCCAACTCTCGCGCTACACACATTGCTCCTCACCCCTGCAACGTCCCTGGCCTGTACGGCTGCACAGGCGACGAGTGCAAGAAGGAGGGCGTCTGCGACAAGGCTGGCTGCGGCTGGAACCACAACCGCAACAACGTAACCGACTTTTACGGCCGCGGCAAGGGCTTCAAGGTCGACACGACCCGAAAGTTCACCGTCGTCTCCCAGTTCCCCGCCGACAAGAACGGCGACCTCAAGGAGATGCACCGTCACTACATCCAGGACGGCAAGGTCATCAAGAGCGCCGTCGTCACTCTCCCTGGACCCCCCAAGGTCACTGGTAACATCATCACCGACCAGTACTGCAAGGCCAGCCACGCCGATGACTACCTCCGTCTTGGCGGTACCACAGAGATGGGTGATGCTATGACTCGCGGCATGGTTCTTGCCATGAGTGTTTGGTGGAGCGAGGGTGACTCTATGGACTGGCTCGACGGCAAGGACACTGGCGCTGGACCCTGCACCAAGGAGGAGGGTCTCCCCAAGAACATCGTCAAGGTTGAGCCCAACCCTGAGGTTACCTTCAGCAACATCCGCATTGGCGAGATCGGGTCGACACACGCGGTGAAGATGCCTCGTGGTTATGGTGCTCACCGCCTGTAGATCAGGACCCAGCGTCCCACTTGCAGAGGGTCTGTCTATTGGAGCCAGAGTTTCGCCAGTATGCAAAACAGCTGTCACTGGCCACTGACACGTATGTCGGGCGAAAAAAAAATCATTTTTCTAAGTCGAAAGGGGATTGGGCATTCTTGTATAAATGATAGTGTTTTCTTCAATATATATTTTTACGACATATCTTCAAACTTGATTCTCTTTTGTTCGTGACTAATCACTTCAGTGGCGTCCACTATTACTTCCCCTCCAAATGTATGGATTCTGGGCCCTCGAGCCCTCTGCTTTAGCGTACGTACTGACGATTTCGCTCTACGTCATCATCGCATGTGGCTGACAACCCTTTTCCTGTCCTGCAGCAAGAACCAAAGACAAAACGTCATGGGTCTTTTATCTGCCTCCGAAGAACAAGAAACACCTCGTTCTCTTCAACTCAGCCACTTAGAACATCGAATTCCAATGCCTCGCTCACTATCTGCCGTTTCAAATCTCGAGATCCGCGATCTGAACCGCGATCAAGTTCGCTTTTACCATCCCGGTTATTTAAAACCGTTGAACCTGCTCTTTTGTCTGCCGCGCGTTGACTATGAGCCTGTCAGAGGCGCCTGGGGCGTTCATTACCGTACTGCTCTTACGGCGTGCCAGATTATTGCGAACAACGCTTTTGGTAGTGGGAGATTGTGCAGGGATGAACGTGGCAAGGATGTAGTCGCCGATGATGATCAGATTTTACTGAACAGGGATTATTGGTTCTTCATCGAAGGTGAAGGTATGCATCACTTTTCCATCGGTCCAGCGAAATACTGACATGAAACAGAACGGTACCCAATTGTTCCTAGTTTCAGAGATTGGCAATTCCCTCACGATAGATTGCCCGACTGGTGGGCTGCACCATCTTGCGCCACAACTCTCCACAGCAAAAGATGCGCTGTCACAAATACCAGCTACGCCTTCACCTGGGCGCATCTAATCCCCCGAGACGAGCAGCAATGGTTCAACAAAAACGGCATGGGTCTTTATGGTGGTGGATCACATACAATCGATGACCCGCACAACATTCTTCCTCTCAAGGCGGACCTCTATGTCTGCTTTGACCAGAGTGTTTTCGCTCTTATCCCGAAAGTCGCTAGGACATCTAGTGGAGCCGAGACATATCCCCAGTATGTCCTCCACGTACTCGACGGCCGAGAAGCAGAATTCACAGCCCTATATCAAAACCGCCCTGTCGAAACTCTCGCGGAGGGAAGCAGAGAATATCTCTTCGCTCGCTTTGCGTGGTCTATCTTCTCATTCCTCAGGCCTTTCCTCACGTCAGGCGTTGGCCGTCGCGTCGTGCGATATCGCGTTCGCGCAGCAGACGAGGACGCAGAAGAAGAGCATCTCGTTTCTGAAATGCAAAACATTTTTCTCGACTCCCGAAAGCTTGACCAGTTGTACGGTGGTGGCAGTCGAAGAAGGGCACCGTCGCTGGAGGGCTCTTATGTCGATGTTGAGGACGAGTGGGATGATGAGAATCCCGGACGGACGGAGATGGAAGGATGACTCGATGATCAGATGAATTATGCACGACTACGAACGAGGACACGGACCGGCTTGGGTGGTATTGAAAGAGCGTTATGAATTTTGCGAACAGGTTGAAATTTGACAACAGAAATTGTTTTGGTATTTATAATTGAGTATTATCTATTTTCAAGCACATAATATCGATGACTTTACCTCGGCCCTGAATATTTGTGTTTGTCTGTAAACCGACCTGAAGGATTTGCAAAAATCAAGACACGAAGACCTAATCTCAAAAGACAGAGAGTTAACATAGCCAAACGCGATTTAAATCGAATTCCTCGCTTTGTTTCTCATGTTGTCCTTAGCCCCGCCAGGACCCTGTAACTGCGTGGAGTCCCACATATGAAGATATTTCTGAGCAGTAAACCTAGGCAACCAACCGATCCAGGTTTCTATTTTGAGCAATGAAAGTAATTCTATTAACTGAATAGATTGCTATCAAGTTGCCCCACAGCCAATTACCTCAATCACGTACCTAACTGTGCCGACGCCCAAGCCACTCTGGCCACATCCTGTTTTTTGCCAAGAGGAAACCATACTTCCAAGCTCTTTTAAGAACATACTGAATGCCAATCTAAAGGATCTGAGGGTAGAAATATATCGCCGTGGCACAGTTCCCTAATTAGCAACTCGCCAGTGCTGCGCCATCCACTTTGTTTCAAATATGCATGTTGGTTCAAACTTGACCCTTCAATCAATTCAAATGTCCGAGCGCGCAAAAACATTCTTTATCTTGCATCAGCCTCAATCTTAAGCCAATACTAAACCTGTACTTTTTTTTGTATTTAAATAAACAACGTGGTTTGGTGTATCATTAACCTAGGCGACTACAGCCGAAGAACGGGTCCTACAATGGCCTACTACTCGTTGAGCCAGCCAGTTATGCCGTTAGCGACTCGACGTCGTTCTGACAACATCGCCATAAGACAACCTGACAACATACCACGTTGGAACCCAGCCGGTCTATTGCAGATCCAAACACGGGATGATGGCCGCACATGGTGCGTTGGTAGATATTACAGTCACCCTGGCGGCCCCTGTCGACGATTAGTTGCCTCTCCTCGCACGAAAAATTCACCAAGAGCTTGCGACTTGATATACACTATGTCTATGTCATCTGGAAAAGAACCGCCGTGGAACCTTGTTGATCTTGCTAGCCTCTGCCTCTGTGGATACCACAAGAATCAGATTGACGAGGTAGTGCACAGATGGACGCTATGCATACGCAACGCCGCGGAGCATCATGAGAACTTGATCCAACACCCGGATCCTTCGAGCGATATCACATGGGTTCCAAAGTCTCGATTGGACTTTTATATCAACTCGCTCACTTGGCTCAAGGACAAAGTCCAACGGATGGAATCGAATTCGGTCACTGAGCAGAGGGTTAAGGAGCAAGAGGTTGCGAGAAGCATGGCCCTACAAAGCAGCATCAAGTGTTTGAAACAGAAGTGCAAGTCTTTTGAAAAGGAATTACTTTTAAGAGATAAGTCTGCTTCTGATGATGCCACCAGACTGAACGACATGAATGCGAGAGGTTCGGCAATGGAGAAGCTCGTGAAAGACACTCAGCTGGAAATTGAAACTTACAAAGTAAGGAACGGGAACCTGATCAGCGACAAAACCCGACTCGAAGTGACTATCAACGAGTCTAGCGAGCAAATGGAAGCACTCAGAGCCGAGAACTCCAAAATGAAACACGAAATCTCCAATCTGCAGGCAGTTGTTAAGGACCTTAACGAAACAGCAGAATTATCAACCCAAAAAGAGGAAGGGTTGCGCCTAGCACTTTTGAAGTCTACAAAAGATAGTACAGCTCTGGCGATAAAGCTTGGCGACAGCAGCCAAGCTCTCGTCGAATGCAAGAAGGATCGCGATCACAAGCAGGCGAAAATTGAGCAACTTGAGAAGGCGATTTCAAGCTTAGAAACTTCGCAGTCAGATCTCAAACAAAGTATAGACGCATGCTGGCTACACAGATTGTCTCTTTGGATCGGGAATTTTATTCACAGGGTTCAAGATAGTATCTCCAGGGCTTTTAGTTACAAGCCATTGTATATCCTATAGTACATGTTTAGCCTTAATGTTAGCCTTTTGACTTTATACTAGCTAAATGTAAATTGTTTAAGATGCGAGTCAGTATGTAGGTATTCATCATGCATTATGCCGTGAACATACGCTTCTCCGATTACCACATGGTATCCAAGCCTAGCGTCTCTAATCAGGAATGGATTATCTCCACCAGGAAGAGGGCATATAGTATCTTTAACACGTAGGGTTTCTTCTCCAAGTCCATAGTATTCTCTCGGGGAAAGAAAGACGCGCCGACGAGCTGATTGAAGCTTTGTCACATGAACATAAGGTTTACAGACTCCTCCCCTGCAAGCAGAGTCTCCTTGAGATATTCCAAGTAATGCTTGGAACGACTCTTTCATGCGTTGGGATGCGGGAGGACGAAATGGTTTAGTAAATCATGCGTCGCAATCCGCGATCGGTGGCTTCTATAACGCTTCTAACCTCTGTTCTACTAATGGATAAGCCGACTTGTGCCCCTGACCAAAGCAGTAAGGCATTTGGCGAACTTGGTTACCGGGCTATTATATCCAACCGAATCTCTAATAAGTTTACAGAGGGACACTGTCGGCGACAGAGTCCCAGACACAATCGTTACCATGTGCAACCTAGCAGGGATATTTCATAGCCAAGGATATTACGATCAGGCTGAAGAGGTACTGACTCAGCCTTAGCGCTCACTACAGCAGTCTCAGTACGGGCATCTTGGCGTTTGCCAAATCAGGTACAAGTTTTCTCTGGTACAACAAAGTCGAGCTTTAGTAGCGTGGCCTGAATACATAGAACAGGATAAACATCTCAAGTATTTCATGCTTTGAGGCTAGATCCATCATGGCACTTTCAATTCAGTTAATTAGTCTTTTTTGACAGACTTTCTTCTAAAGTATGATTGCGGCTTACTTTTCGTGGACACCATATCGGATAGCCCAATTTAAACAATCTTACTTCTCATGTTCGCAATATCGGTCTGCAAGCCCTAGTATTCGTCAAAGTGTTTTTGGCTTGACCCATAGCTTTGGATATGGCGCCTTGAACGGAATATTGGAGGCTGGTTGGTCTTTTCCCAAGCTGGCGCATAGCTTCTTCCTCCTCTCTCTCCAGCCATTCTATCACTACTACATATCATATCACGTAAAATAATTCAATTTCTGTGAATATACGCTGTTAATGGAATTGGGGAATTTGACATCATCTTTCCAATCAGAAGTGGGAATTCTGTATGGAACAACCAGACGCAACACTAGAGAAGGGTCAATCGTAGAAGTATTTGTTACCGAGATGAATCCGGAGCATCAGCATACACGAAAGCTGATAGTAGAAGAGTAGACAATCCTAACAAGACGCCTAAGGGTTATCAGGTAATATTTTCTGCGCTTAGGCTCTACCGCGGATCTCCCTTTCAGAATCAGGTTTCCGAAAAGGCGGTTATTGGCGAGCTGGACCATAGCTATGCGAGATCTTTGACACGAGATTGTGCGAAGGGACTACACCTAGTGAGTACCAAGCCCTGTCAGGTGTATAAGAATCGTCTTACAGTACACATTGCTTCAACAGTGCGTCATGGCCTTGCGTGAGCCCACTGTGACACCATATGATGTCTGACCACAAGTTTGCGACGAACTAAGCATCGCCCTGGTCGGGCAATTCCTCCTTGTTGTACTCTGAGCCATAGGCATCGTCAATGCCTACATCCTGATACTGCTGATACTCAGATACCAGGTCATTCATATTATACTCAGCCTCTGTAAGTTCCATCTCGTCTATGCCTTCGCGAATATACGGTCGTAAGAAAGCCTTACGGCGGAACATGATGGCAAACTGCTCGCCAATGCGCTTGAAGACCTCTTGAATGGCGGTTGTGTTACCGACAAAAGTAGACGACATCTGCAACCCCTGAGGTGGCATAGAGCATAGACTAGTCTGTATATTGTCGGGAATCCATTTAAAAAGGTGAGCCGACTTCTTTTGCTGAACTTTATGTAGCAGCTCCTCTACCTTCTTTACAGATACATTTCCGCGAAAGATCACGGAGCAGTTCAGGTATCGACCATTTCGGAAATCGGAACCGGTCATCATAGTACTAGGGTCAAATAACTGCTGGGTGAGCTCGGGGATAGAGACGGTAGTGCCCGAGTGCGAGCCACGTCTAGTAAGAGGTGCATGGCCAACCATAAAGAAGTGCAGGTGGGGGAAGGGAACCTAGACGAGGAGGAATGATTAACCACAATATTCTTCAATCACAATGATCTATGCCTAGATGAAATACATCTTCCTACCAAATTAACAGTTATCTTGCGAAGGTCAGAGTTCAGCTGTCCGGGAAAGCGCAGTGATGTTGAGACGCCAGACATAACCGTTGATATGAGGTGATTGAGGTCGCCATAAGAAGGATTTGTCAACTTCAGGGTACCCTTGCAGATATCATGTAGAGCCTCATTATCAATGCAGAAAGTCGTATCCGAGTTTTCAATCAGCTGATTTATCGAAAGCGTGGCATTGTAGGGCTCTACAATAACATCAGACACCTTAGGAGACGGTATTACACTGAAGGTAGCTATCATTCGGTCAGGGAACTCTAAATAGACTGTTAGAACTGTTGGACATAGCGCATTGAAATGTGTGCCATATCGGTGGTATCAATCTGACCTTCACGAATCTTGGAAATGAGTAACGTTCCCATGCCGGAGCCTGTACCACCACCAAGCGAGTGGGTGATTTGGAAGCCTTGAAGGGAGTCACAACCTTCAACCTCTCGACGGACCACGTCAAGTACCTGATCTGCCAATTCAGCGCCCTCGGTATAGTAGCCCTTGGCCCAGTTATACCCGGTGCCCCAGTTTCCAAAAGCAAAGTTATCGGGACGAAAGAGCCGGCTTAGTGGACCGGAGCGCACCGAATCTATTGTGCCAGGTTCCAGGTCAACAAGCACGGCACGTGGCACGTACCTGTTGCTGGATGTCTATGAGAGCTTTATCAGAAACCGACTGTCGTTTGAAAAGGGTCACGCAATATCGCGCACCTCGTTGAAATAGACGTTCATACGCGCAAGCTGTAGTTCAGAAGTCCCATTATACCTAGAATGATGCGTGAGAAGCATGAACATCCAGTGACATCTCGAATAGATCGCCTACACTCCACTGCTATCCAAACCATGCTCAGCCGAAATGGTTTGCCAGAAGGCAGAACCGATTTGGTTACCCTACTAAGGTTAATATGCAGCATTAGGAAGAAATGAGAAAGAAATATAATGAGAAGACGTGATGCTCACACATTGGCCAACTTGGAGATGCACCTATAGCGAAAATCGCATTCAAGGTAAGTTCGTGGAGCTTCCAAGGTAGGATTAAAAGCAAACCTACAATCTCACGCATCGTGAGCTCAATCCAGCAGTGGTAGTTATTAGGCGCCGATGAGATAAGTCAGTCGATTCAGCGTGTGAGAACAAAAGACAACATTAAAGTGTTGAGACGGCGGGGTAAACAGTGGAGGGCACAGCGACTGGTACGTGACAAGTACTTCGATAGCCATGATATGACAGTATCCAATCAGATCATATATCGCTACAGACTAACTGGTCGGCCAACGAGTAGTCTAATACACCCCACTCTTGTATTGCGATACTTAAAAATCCTCCATAGACATTTCTGATCCATGAGCATACTGCCTGACAATACTCATGACGCTATAGAATAACGACGGATTAATTAAGTGATTGTTCCAAATTATCGGAGTGTGATTGCATACCTCGAGTTCTGGCTTTGAACTATCAGCGCTTGATGGTTTTCTCGTGCTCAGTTTAATACCTATTTATAATCCTGAATTATTCTTTAATTAAGTAAATTATTGTTCGTTGTAAAATCGATTAAACTGCCATCAGTGAGGGTTATTGGAAAAAATAGTATCTCACGTCTAATTTTCCCTGGCAACATTCAGGAGCTGGCTAATACTATGAGGTTTGGGCTAAAAGCAGCCTTACTTGCAGCAACTATAAACAGTCCCAGTAATTCAATACTGAAGCGGATATTAAGTACTGGTAGCTAGGACTAGGTAATTATATATCTGTTAGTCTTATATATTATAATAAGTTTTCAATAGGTATTTAGACGGCCAGTTTGTAGAATCAATATAGTCTGCCACATTCTTAAATATACCTTAAATATAACGCAGATACCCTTACATAACCTTATAAACCACCTTGGAGATGTAGCTTTAACAATAACACAGTAATCAATACACTAAGTCCCTTTGGAAAGGGCCCATTCTTGTTTTACAGACGGATTCTGCACAGCATTGGCAGTGGTTCCAGAAAGCCATGCCCGAATTGCCTCGAAATGAGCATACTTCTTAACATCCTTAGCGTGCAAAATCTTGATATCGGCGACATCAAGAACGCTTCTCCCTTCTCCGTCTCTCACGTGAACATTGGCCCCAGCTTGAACTAGTGTTTTTGTTGCGAGCTTGCGACCAGTCCGAACCGCAATATGTAGCGCTGTCTCGCCTGATCTGTTGCGAGCATCAATATAAGCGCCACTGTCTATAAGCATTTCAAAGATCGTGCATTGCTTAGTGTAATCGTCGTCTTCTGGTAAGCGTGCAACAAAGGCCATCAGGACCGTGTTTCCATCCTTGTTATAGTGGTTCACATCCACGCCTGCATTTAGCAGATCCTCGACAAGGTTCTGTCGCACCGAAAGTCTCTCTGTCGAACTGTCCTTGTTTCTTTTTCTCCTGAGATGTTTCGCATCTCCTTGGGGATCAAATTTATCCGTCATCGTGTCCATCGAGAGGACTGCATCTGCGATCAGGTGCAGTCCATTGCGGCCGTTGGAATCCTCCAACCATGGAATTTCGCTAGCAAGACGAATATTCTCAAGAATTCGAGCGTTGATTGTTATTTGAGAATCACCTGACTTGGTTGGTAGGTTCTCGATTTGTGGATGCAACAAAGGCGTCGTTTCGTTAACAGTCATCCCGGTTGGAATCACTCCAAACGCATCGCGTCGAGCAAATTGATGCCAGTCATAATGGCTTAGAAAAGCGTTCATAGTCTCCCGATTGCGTGTGTTTGTTTGTAAGACATGGAAGAAACTACGTCCGTAAATATCTCGAACGTAAATACGATATTCGGGCAGTTGTTCCAAGAGAGTCGAAAGCATTGAGTCTTCGGTTCCCGCGGTCTCGAACCAATTGGCTCCCAGGACATGGAGAAAACTTTGATGCGCTGTATTCACAGCTGACAATCCCCAACTTGAGGTTGATTTGACTGCTCTGAGAAGCGATGAGGGGTCAGGATGTCGCGCTGCCAGGAGATGTAGCGCCGTATTTCCAAACGAGTCAACAACTCGAGCAGTCGGATTGAACACTTCCAGTATATCTGACGCAAGTGGGGTTGGTCCAGATTCTGTTACAAAGTCCTCACTACTTGCTTCATCCCTGACGAAACAAAGACAGGATCTCGTGTCGTGTGTTGACAGCCCTGGTCCACAGTATCCCTGAGTGACGAGTAGCTCATCGAGGTGAAGAAAATCTCCCGGAATAGGCGGTGGAGAGTTGACTGTAGGGGCATCCTTATCTCGAAGCCAGGAACCGCGCGTAGATTCGACCATCTCCAGGTCCATCTCGTCTAAATCCTTGTGAGCTTCATCGACAGTCGCTACACTGTACTCCATCAACATCTTAATATTGTCTACATATGTTGCAGAGTATTCTGGTAAAATGGCTTGCAGTTCCTTTGCGTACGGACCGTCAGGTGATACATCATTGCTTCGGTGACGTGCTTTAGCTTTGCGAAATGGTGATTGTGCCAACTTTTGCAAGCGGGCCGTCATGTCGTCCTTGTGTCGCGGATGAAGCCAACGAGGCTGTCTGTCAAGAATTGCATTAAGAACCAGGTCCGTAGAACCTCTCCTGTTAAAATGTCAATATCAGTAAGCTAAGTAGCTAAAATGAAGTGCCGGGGATTCAGGTGAGTACCCTGGTGTCCGTCCAGGCATGTGTGAATATATGACGGCTACGATCCTTGCCAAAGGAAGGGTAGTATAGACATAGGCCCTTGCTAGCTTTCTCTTGTGAGAGTTCGACCAGAGTGGAGGCTGTGTCCGTAGTAAGCATTCGCTCGCCCATCTAGAAGGGAAAGCTTACCCTTCCGGTTGCCGCACTGTCCGTGTTAGCGCTGGACGGTGCCACCGAAGCTCCAGTGCCAGTGCTCATAGTCCATGCTTGAGAGGACACGCTTGAGGTCCCAGGTATAGAGCTACCTTCGTCACCACTATATTCAACATCGTAATGCGTGGAAAAGGGGACCATCGAATGTGGTAGGGGCGGTGATTCGGTTTGGCTGAGCGGTTTTGAAGGATTAGGAAATCTTATCGAAGCGTCAGCTATTTGATCTTTGATATCAGCGAATATGTCGATCAACGGAATAACGTAGCTTCCTAACAACAAGTCGGTGGCGACGAGGTGTCCATATACTTCGAAAGTTGAAGAGTCAACAACCCAAGACCTGGAGTCTCCTTGTACGATATCTATAGTATCTTCGTTAGCTATTGATCGAGATCGACTTTGTCACAGCCTTTGTACCTGAGTCTTGGTTGAGCTCCACACAAAATGCTCGTACAAACTCAGCACCTGGCTTGAGAAGAATACGACTGAAGGAGGGTGACAAGGTTGCCTTCTTGATTTCAGCCGATCTGGTGATGATCAAAATAGGTCGACTACTAGACGTATTTCTCAGACAAGTAGGGGCCTTTAGTAGCTGGGGCTGGCGTTCTTTAACTTCGAGCATGTTTGGTTTTGGTGCAAGTCTCTCAGTGGGGAACTCAAATAACGCCCAGTCGCGAAAGGGTTTGCCATTTCTCAAGGCTGAGTATGCCATGGGGTATGTGGGAATATCGGAAGGGGCTGAAAGGAGTGGAATGAATGGTGCTGAAGAATACTCTGGAGTTTCTTTTTCCGATAATCCCCAGTCAATCTCGATTGGTGAACAGTAACGAGAATCATCACTTGTGGTCGAGCTCGCTGAAGAGGTATCGTATTCGCCGATACTCCCGGACATTGACAAGTTATCATCATCAACATCTCTTAAGTCTGTGGCCCCGTGAGCAACAGTAAGGCCGTAGATACGCTTTGAGCCAGGTCTACTAAACACCATCTCAATCTGTAGGATGCCCCCCATTGTGACAGAGACTTGCTGTCCATGACGACCTTCTCCAATCAGCCAGATGGGCATTCCGCAGAGTGTGCTCATTGATGGATCCGAGAACCGTCCTTCAGCAAGAATGCCGACCTCAATGCCAGCTTGAGTATTTGGTGATGCACCAAAAATATGTACGTCAAATGATGGTACGGTAGTGTCAACAGGCCGATATAGCTCTGTCACGAAAGACTTGCGTAGAAACTTTCTGATCTTGTCATGTATTCCGTCAACGTCAGTGCAGAAGATGACCAGGCAGACTTTGGCATCCTCTATTGTGCTTCCGAGCATGATGGCTCGTATTGACATTGAAGGGAGTTCCTTTTTTAACCTTGGCAAGAGTTTGCGCCGCTTAGATTTTGCCAAATGCTCTTGCAATAGTTCGCCCATCTGTTCAATAACGTCACAAGCTCTCTTAGAAGTCTGCTCGTCAACTGATTTCAAGATTGGCCGTAATGAAACCCGTTGTGGCTGGGTGGAGCCGGAAGCCGATGGAGGACGAGGTTGAGAGCAATTTGCAGATGCGGTATATGTACTATCAATACAATATTGTTGATTGGAATTCCCATCGTTCGTTTTTAGGCTCTGATTACTGGATTCTCCGTACCCAGAATCAATGTCAGGATGGACCATGTTTGAGTCAGACATGCCCTGGTCCATCGGGCAGTCTGATCGCGCATCTTCCATCTCAAAGTTGGCCGAACTGCCCGTCTTCAGCTTGGAAAGCTAGCGTCGTTGCAAAAGTTGAACAAAGGATAAAAAATGAGGTGTTTTTCAACACAGCCGCCGAGGCGCATTGCAAGGCGTCTTTATTGGTTATTAGGGGCCAATAAGAAGGCCGGCTCTTCAGGTGAACTGAGGACAAATCAAACTCTGCAGTTATCACATGGTCTTAGAAGTCAGCCTCAATCAGGCTCTCACTTCACAATCCATCGGAATTATGTTTTCAGTTGCTACCCATACACAAAAGTCAATTTCACCCAAAAGAGCGATGTTTTATATACCCTTCCCTTATCCTCTCAGAAATGTTACCGAGCAAGATCTACAGGGTCTTGTGGAAGTCTTATGGAACTGGGACTTTTGCGAGTCTTGCAGGATTGAGCCCGGGCAACAAACATGCTCGCCACAGGCATGCCCTGGAATGCGCTGGAACAGAATGAGGCCATTCTTCGATTACTACAGCAAAATCACAACCGACTATGTTCCTGATATAGTTGCCGGAACTCCTGCAGCACTACAAAGTCATACCGAACTTTTTGCAATTATTCGACTGCTGAAGCAGAACCCCGACAAGGCGAGATCAGAACTGAGAACTCAACATTTTGCGGACCACAATGCGGATCAACTGCCTACGATCAGCGACCAGAATAGAGCATTTGACCTCGCTTTGAGAGCCATGACTATGGTAACATGCTCACTGGAAGCAACACCAATAGATACACTGGAGGCCGGACTACGACCAATACCTTGGAAGCAAGACCTGTCGTGGACTCAATTCATTTCAAGTGTGTTTCCAACTGCCGAATACGCTGGCCTTGGAACACACGATGAGGGAGCTGCAACATCCCGACAAATCAACGAGAGAGTAACCGCGCGAAGACTTCTGAAGGTAGCCCGGCTTCGATTTGTGCCAACAAATGAGTTGGGAAACCACCTCAAGCTGAACCAGAAGGAAGGCACGGTAGAGTTATACCACCATACCTCTTTTCTCAAAGAGATCCTCATTGCTAGTCAGAATGATGTTAGGTCAGTATTAACCCCAATAATTCAACACTTTTGCTTACCATTCGTGTCGACCAAGTGGCTATATACCTCGACAAATTACCACTGAAGTTCTCAACTCTATCCAGAGGACGCTTTTCCCCTCGACGACCGACGCCAAGATTCTCCTCCGCTCTTTAGTAACGAAACATAAGTTAGATCCAGATTGTCTGAAATTTGAGCCTTCGGCTTATCAGCTGCAAGGCGAAAACACCACTGGATATCGCTACCTTGAGCCAAGGCTGGTAGATTTGTACGAGGAGCTTGACAATCCAACACCACGAGGATACCTTGAAAAATGGCTGGAAAGAAAGAGCGGTGCGCGTTATGTCATGATGGCAACACTTGGAGGTGTAGCCATCGCCATTGTACTGGGCGCACTGGCATTGGCGGTTTCGATCTTTCAGGCTTGGGTTGGATGGCAGCAGTGGCAACATCCGGTAGGAGGTTGATTTGAGTTTATTGATGTGACGGTTAGAGTTATCCAAAGGATAAACTAGTCCGTATTAGGTTTATATTGGTAGGATTATAAGGTATAATATCAAATAGAATAAAATATTATATTTCTTAATAGTAAATAAAGTAAGTTAAATATACTTAAGTAAAGATATTTTATTAATAGCTAATAAGCTGCATTCTATTAAGTATTATATATAAATATTTATTAATATAGTAGTAAGCCTTAATAAAAAGTTTCTAATATCTTAACTAAGCAATAAGGTAGGTTATATATATAAATAAGCTTCAGGAGCTTATATACGTATAAATAAGCCTATAATTAATTAAAAGAAAATATAAAGTATACATAATCCTCCATTACATCTTCATAAAATGCGATGCTTATGCGGTTGATATCTGCTAAGAAATACATTAGTTCATGAATCGATTCGGTGGGTCCTATAGTTGTTTCTATTGTACTCCTTCCCTTGGAAGCATAGTGCCCAGAAACATCCCTCATCGTTTAAAGGTATAAACAAGATCATATCCTTTATGAGATGTACAAAATCCATCATGTCTCGGTCATAACTAACCAGGACATGATTTTCCCCGTCTGAGATTTCGCATGGGAAGCTTAGAGATTAGCAAGGCAAGGAAAGGGTCCCCTGATTGAAGCGAAGACATCACAGAGGGAAGGTTGATAATTCGCACTATGACAGGCTGGCGGGTCTGCGGCACCAAGCTGGTGCTAGTGCACCACACTTGATCTACACTTAGGTAGTCTAGTATCACCTGGGAAGCTTGTGTTTTGTCAGCCATCTGCACATATGTTGATTGGTCTCGTCGACGTTATTGCCAAAAGCATTCTCAAAAAGGCTCAAGAGACGGGATGCAAGGATGACCTCTACTCGTCCCATGTATCATTACAGAGAGAAGCTTTGAAACTCTCATTGAAGTTCTTACAGGGTGTACTTGGGTAAGCCTACTTGAAGCTTGCGGTAGCCAGGACAATGACCTTAGATGGCTGGCTGAATGATTCTGGCATTCCACTTTCAATACCAACACAACAAGCTTGCCGCTACAGCCCTCACACTTTTCCTGGGAGCTGCAGCATGTAGCTGAACTTCGCATTATACAGGTCAAATTTGCCCGATAAACCCAAGCTAGAAATAATTGAAGATACCTCGACAGTTGCAGCAATATGGTACACTTTCGTTTAATATAATGGTTAGAACGAGGCCCTAAATGAGGTGCTCTCGAATTCCATAGAAATAGCCAAGGCCTGGTTGTCAGGGCTGCGATACAGGTATTGGAATGCTACCTACGTATATGAGAAACCACTAGAATCCGCCGCAATGCGCTCGAATACTGTCTCCATCTTGCCAAACAACCTCTGCAAAACAGCAGGTTCCATAACAGTCTGACCTGGAATTATCGCGTGTCTGTTATCCAATTCACTCCAAAGGACTTTTGCTTGTTTGGTCGTTAACAAGCCCTTCTGAGAGACACTAGGCCCTGATTCGATGCCCAGAACATATCGCATGCTTTCTAACAGATACGTGATGGCTCTGGATACGAGGGCGCCTTGTGAGCAGAGGTTCGGTGGGATCTGACCACCGTGGGTAATAATTGGAATAGGAGACATAGGTTCCGTAGGTAATCGACTGACACGAGCGGTCGTGTATTCCAGCATCAGTCCGTATAGTGACATTAGCTGAACGAATATACTCGTAACTATAAGAGCGAGGGGAGCGGATAGTCGCTCGGTCGGGCCACTACGGCAAGACGCAGATGAATGAGGGCGTTGGCTGATTTTGTTCGTCTGTTGCGGTTCCGATTCCTGCTCTAACGATAGCAGCTGGGAGAGCTGGGTGTCGGCCGTTGACCAAGGAGGTAGAAAGTTTGAGCTTGTGCGAGTGTCAAGAAGTCTAGTGATGATCTGTAAGAACCTTTGGGAAATTTCGAGTACGAATCCAGTGAGGGTGTAGTTGTCAATATACAAAGGACCCTGTCGATAAACCAAGTCGTCAAATGTTAATCTAGACTTGTTCGATTTGGCAGCTAAGACTCGCGCATGTAAATCGATGTTTATTTTAGAAAGCTCCATTAGTGCAGTATGGTCGTCGATGACGCTTATACTGCGCTGCTCCGGTATCTCAAGGCTTGTATCTTGATCGCTAGATACTGTGCTTGGTGGGCTTTGAAGAAGGCTGGCGGACGATGTATTCTCATTCGGTGGTGAGGTGCCGAATGCTGAGTTATAAGTAAACAGGAAATCGGAGTCAGCAAGATCGAATGCAGCATCCCAAGAAAATAGATCATTATCTTCCAAGCCCTTTCCAGAGGGGGACCATGTTGGTGTCAGGTCACCAAACACATCACTCCCGCCTTGGCCCAGAACTTGCGACGGGATAGAGGTTGAAGATGTGAGGTTCATCCAGTTTATGTGATATGTGCTCATATCTAGAATGGGCTTGCCATCCGGAGACGTGCTGGTAGGACTGGGAGGGGTGCATGGGGTCAGGTTGGATCCCCCGGGCGCTGGGCACGATGAACTGGCGGAATCGGTCGCTGGTCGAGGTCTTCCGACTTTCTTCTGTCGTCCAATGGTACACTTGACTCCGTACAATGTGCATCTCACGCACGAAGGATCACTCTGATGTAAGCGTTGGCATTTTGCCTTTTGTTTCCTACATATTTCACAGGCGACGCGACGTTGGGATGGATGGACTGTTGTGAGTCCCGCCGAAGGCAGGTGAAGCATATTTGATAGTATCGCTCAGTGAAAAATTAAAATAAGAAATGAAAGTGGTATGCAAGCAGCCCTCGATGTGGAAATGAGAGTCGAAGGTGAACATGAAGGGCCGAAATTGGGAGGACGCAAGATGACCACTGTCGGAGGGATGAATACAGATGTGAGGGAGAAGGCTTGTCTATAAAAGCCTCCGCGGAGGGTTTAAACTTTTTCATACGCACTAGGCGATTTATT
The DNA here is from genome assembly GCA_011034095.1 of Fusarium cf. aywerte. NCBI lineage: Eukaryota > Fungi > Ascomycota > Sordariomycetes > Hypocreales > Nectriaceae > Fusarium > Fusarium cf. aywerte. The sequence goes on along the minus strand of WETZ01000013.1, from coordinate 591,439 downwards.
GGTCGGGACCATGGAGACCGACGGGAATGATTAGTGATATTTGAAATTTGGCTACTACGCACAGACTACATACAGCTGGGAGTAGGTACAATCTTACATAACCTAAGATACCCTAAGTTAGTTAACCGCATCGGAGTTTATTGATCAAGTCCCGATGAAGAACACGTATTGCATCGAGCCTGGCTAGTGCAACTTTTGTCCAGGGTCACAACTTCCATTGGACATCTGCGCGTAATAGCTAAGATCAAACCTTGCGCGCCGGAGGCTTTGCGGGCCACAATTCCCAATCTTTGTCTCATCAGGTCGAGTTTTCCGTGTTGCGAACTCCGAGTAATTTCAAAGCATTCTTTGTAATATCCAGCTGGACCACCAGTACGCAATATATATATAGATTTTGAATGAACTCATTTCACGGCAACTATCCTACATGTATCTTTTATAGATTGACTTGGCCGCTATTCTGATTCCATTTGCCTATTCCATCCTTTATGTTATATATCAATTCATTCTCCAAATATCTTTGACTACTCCATCTTTGTGATCAAGTGGTGAATAGATTCTACAGTTCAACTATGAGTGCGAGCTCCTCCACAACAGTGGACCAAGGGTCTATCACGGTAGGCGAAAATCCGTCTGCCGAAGAGATGGACAACAAATCGCAGACCAGTATGTCTTCCCGCGATAAGCTGACATGGCACATGGCGCCCGAGGTCCAGATGATGCGGGAACGGAACGAACAAGGCGGGGAGAAGTCCAGAAAGCTCGGCGTGAGCTGGACCAATTTGACAGTCAGGGGCCTCAGCGCCGATGCCAATTTCAACGAGAATGTTATATCGCAGCTATACCCCTTCCACAAAAGCAGCAAGACTGAGCCGATCAAGACAATCATCGAGAACTCAAGCGGATGTGTCAAACCTGGAGAAATGCTGCTGGTCCTTGGTCGCCCCGGATCAGGTTGCACGACGTTACTTAGCATGCTCGCAAATAATCGTCGTGGCTACGAAGAGGTTACTGGAGATGTCCATTACGGCAGTATGACAGCCGACGAAGCCAAACAGTATCGCGGTCACATCATCATGAACACTGAGGAGGAAATCTTCTTTCCAACTCTTACCGTCGAGGCAACTATCGATTTTGCCACCCGTATGAAGGTCCCATTCCGCCTTCCCCCCGGAGTCAAGACCTATGAAGAGTATGCTCAATTCTACAAAGACTTCCTCTTACGATCTGTTGGTATCTCTCATACTGCCAATACAAAGGTCGGCGACGCTTTTATTAGGGGTGTCTCTGGAGGTGAGAGAAAACGAGTATCAATTCTCGAATGCTTGGCCACTCGCGCGAGTGTGTTTTGCTGGGATAACTCGACCAGAGGTCTCGATGCTAGCACTGCTCTTGAGTGGGTCAAAGCCATAAGAGCCATGACCGATATCCTTGGACTTACCACCATCGTTACACTCTATCAAGCAGGAAATGGGATCTACGAGCATTTCGACAAGGTCCTTGTTCTCGATGAGGGCAAACAGATCTTTTACGGACCTCAAAAGGCCGCCGTTACTTTCATGGAAGACCTAGGCTTTATCAGAGACGGCGGCTCCAACCGAAGCGATTTCCTTACAGGTGTGACGGTTCCCCACGAGCGCGTCATCGCACCCGGTTATGAAGAGACCTTTCCTCGCACAACCGATGCAGTACGCGACGCCTATAGCAAGTTGGCTCTCTCATCTCAGATGCTCCAAGAGGCTCGAAGCTATCCAGGAACCCAGGAAGCCAAAGAAAACACCACTATGTTCAAGGAAATGGCCGCTAGAGAGAAACACAGAAGAGTCTTCAAGAATTCACCTACTATGGCCGATTTTCTGACTCAGGTCAAGGCAGCTACCATCAGGCAGTACCAAATTCTGTGGGGAGACAGGAGGACCATGTTTGTTAAGCAAGGCGCCACGGTCGTACAGGCTCTTATCGGTGGTTCGTTGTTCTACAATGCCCCTGACAATTCTGCTGGTCTGTTCCTCAAGGGTGGCGCCTTGTTCTTTTCTATCTTGTACCCTGCCCTGATTGCCCTCTCCGAAGTTACTGACTCGTTCACTGGCCGACCTATCTTGGCCAAGCACCGTCAATTTGCGCTCTATAACCCGGCCGCCTTCGTTATCAGCCAAGTCGTCGCCGATCTTCCCATTTTGTTATTCCAAGTATCACATTTCGGTATCGTCCTCTACTTTATGGTGGGACTCAGGACTACTGCCAGTGCCTTCTTTACTTATCTGATCGTCAACTATGTATCCGCCCTATCTATGACCTCCTTCTACCGTTTTGTCGGCGCCGCGTTCCCCACCTTTGATGCAGCGACAAAGGTATCTGGTTTTGCTACTGCCACCCTATTTGTGTATATGGGATACATGATAGCCAAGCCTGAGATGCACCCGTGGTTCTCATGGATCTTTTGGATTAATCCCATGGCTTATGCGTTCGATGCCTTCCTTTCCAACGAGTTCCATGGCCAGAACATCCCTTGTGTCGGCCCCTACCTTGTGCCTAACGGCCCGGGATATACCGAAGGACAGGGTGGCCAAGCGTGTGCTGGTGTAGGCGGAGCGCGGCCCGGAGCCATGAGCGTCACAGGAGAACAGTATCTCGCCCACATGTCCTTCGGCCATAGCCATATCTGGCGCAACTTCGGCATCATCTGCGCGTGGTGGATCCTCTTTGTCGGCCTAACTATCTTCTTCACCAACGGCTGGAAGCAAGTGGGAGAAGGTGGCCGCAACCTCCTCATTCCCCGGGAACAACAGCACAAGTCCAAGCATTTGCTCCAACCAGCTGGAGATGAGGAATCAGTCTCCCCTGAAAAGCCTCCTGTGAATCCAGAATCAGACTCAGATGGTAACTTTGACCACAACCTCATTCGCAACAAGAGTATCTTCACTTGGCGGAATTTAACTTATACCGTTAAAACGTCTGATGGTGACCGCGTGCTTTTGAATGATATACAGGGGTACGTTAAGCCGGGTATGCTTGGGGCTCTGATGGGTGCTTCTGGCGCTGGAAAGACGACATTGCTAGATGTTCTCGCCCAGCGGAAGACTGAGGGAACGATCCATGGGTCCGTCTTAGTTGATGGCCGACCCATTTCTGTGTCTTTTCAACGATCAGCTGGCTATGTCGAACAGCTCGATATTCATGAGCCCCTTGCAACTGTTCGCGAGGCTCTCGAATTCTCAGCCCTCTTGCGCCAGCCTCGTGAGACAAGCAAAGAAGAAAAGTTACGATATGTTGATACTATTGTTGACCTTCTGGAACTGAACGATCTTGAGCATACCCTTGTCGGCCGGCCAGGAAACGGCCTTTCTGTTGAACAGCGCAAACGTCTCACTATTGGCGTCGAGTTAGTTGCAAAGCCTAGCATTCTGATTTTCCTTGACGAGCCAACATCTGGACTTGATGGACAAGCTGCTTATAATACGATCCGATTTCTTCGGAAGCTTACGGCAGCCGGGCAGGCTATCTTGGTCACCATTCATCAGCCGTCAGCACTTCTGTTCAGTCAGTTTGATACGCTTCTACTGTTGGCCAAAGGTGGGAAGACCGTCTATTTTGGCGATATCGGCGACAACGCAAAGACCATCAAGTCCTATTTTGGTCGCCACGGAGCTCCATGCCCACATGATGCTAACCCCGCTGAACATATGATCGACGTCGTTTCGGGAAACGGTCCCGCTTCCTACCAAAAGGACTGGAACAAGATCTGGTTGGAATCGGCCGAGCATGACGCCCTGACCAAAGAACTGGATCATATGATTGAAGATGCTCTGGCCGAACCTTCACAAACGAATGACGACAGCAACGAGTTTGCTGCTACTATGTGGACTCAGGTCAAGTTAGTCACACATCGCATGAATCTCTCGCTCTTCCGCAATACCGAATATATTGACAACAAAATGGCTATGCATGTCTTGCTGGCCCTTCTTAATGGTTTCACTTTTTGGATGATAGGAAGCAGCCTCACAGACCTTCAACAGAACCTCTTCACGATTTTCAACTTTATCTTTGTTGCTCCCGGTGTCATTTCTCAACTACAGCCTCTCTTTATTGATCGGCGCGATATTTACGAGGCTCGCGAGAAGAAGAGCAAAATGTACCACTGGGCTCCTTTCGTTACGGGCCTGATTGTCTCAGAGTTTCCCTACTTGATTATTGCGGCCTTGTTGTATTATGTTTGCTGGTACTTCACCGCTGGTCTTCCGACTGGGCCAAACAACGCCGGCAGTGTCTTCTTTGTTGTCGTAAGTTCCCCCATTCCATTAGGCTGGATATGTGGCTGATATTCTACCAGGTCATGTATGAATTCTTATATACTGGCATCGGGCAGATGATCGCGGCATACACTCCAAACGCCGTTTTCGCATCTCTTGTTAACCCGTTGGTCATTACTACTTTGGTATCTTTCTGTGGCGTTATGGTATCATATAGCCAAATCACAAGCTTTTGGAGATATTGGTAAGCAACGACTGGCTTCTAGACTCATATTCAATCCCATACCCGAAGCCGTCACTGACTGTCTCTCGTCGTAGGATTTACTACCTCGATCCATTCAACTATTTGATGAGTTCCCTGCTTGTCTTCACGACTTGGAATAAACCTGTTTACTGCAAGAAAGACGAACTTACCATTTTCGACCCGGCTCCTAACCAGACTTGCGGTCAATATCTGTCTGCTTATCAAAAGGGTATGGGTGCTGGAATAAATCTGCTGAACCCAGACGCCACGGAGTCCTGTCAGGTTTGTCAATATACAGAGGGCGGGGATTACCTCAAGACACTGAATCTCAAAGCGGAATGGTATGGGTGGAGGAACGCAGGTATCATTGTTGTCTTCGTACTCGGCTTTTACGGGCTTGTGTTTTTCATGATGAAGCTCAGGACTAAGGCTACCAAGAAGGCCGAGTCTTGAATTAAGACAATTGTCGTTGTTATATTCTCATTCTCTCTTGGTCCTGTCACGTTCATTTTCTCCCTGCAATCACACTATACTAGTAGTGGATACAACAATTCAGACTTGATACAACTGTTAGGCTTTCTTACTTCATAATGCATGCTACCCTGTGGATAAGGTAATACATGCCAGAGTGATACGGAACCAAAGCTGGCTAGAACAATAGAGTCATTAATAAGACTGGAAGTATTCGGAGCCTTGTGATGACAATACCTTTCGTATCTAAGGTGTCAACATCCCAGCGCTATTGATAGCATCATTCGCCTCTGCTAACATCCTAAACAAACAAGCATCCTCAGAATATTATGTCAGCCAGTCTCAAGAACCAATTGATCTACGAGTGATCTCTGCAACATGCAAATTCGCGAGTCCCTGCCACACAACAGCTTCGAAGGGAAAACCAAACCGTGGAGGTTTAAATAGGAACTCAAGTATTCAATAATTCTAGATAATAAGATGGTATAAACGAGGTTCCTTCAGATTATATTACGATCATATCAAAATAGCTATCAGCAACATTAACCCTTGCTATAGGCTTTTCAATAACCGCCTAGATTAACTATACGGAGGAGGTAAATTACTGCTCAGTTCTGATTCGGTACTATACTGTGTCTTCTCGAGTTAGACTTTCTGTCTTTCAACGTATTTGTCACTATTGTACTCACGTAAACAGGCAGCCCAGTATCTTGCTCATTGGTAGATCCTCCGCTTGTTATTTGGAGTGGCACAACAAGAGATAGTGCATTACCATAAGCGCTTGTGGTCAAGGTGAAATGAATCCGGTAGGTTCGGCTGACCATGCATGAGTGAAACGTGGGAAGAAAAAACAATTTCTCTCCAGGAAGCCTGAAAGGCTGAATAATAGTAGCCTTATATATAGAAGGCCTACACTGGCCGAAATCCTTTTCAACGGACTTCGCCAATGTATCGACATCTGTTTCTCTCTCCCAATTTACTTGTTCCACTCCTTGGAGAAGTAGAGGATGTGAAGTTGACAATGGTGCTATTGGAGAGACAGGATTCGATAGCGTTTCGCAGTGATCAGGTAGATGACCGATTGGACCCGTCCAAAAGCTGGTTACAGCTTCGATAGACGCTGATTTGATACGAATTTCAGGTGGAATACATCTGGGTGACGTTGCAATGTATTCAAGGTCGATCGCTAGTTGAGAATCCGATATCTGAAGGTGGTCCAGATGAAGAGTCATTGATCTGGGTTGAGTAGTTGAAGCTCTTAGAATCCCGGCTTTAGCGCAAAGTAAATTCCGTCTTATCGTCTTAGTCTGAGACAAGCAGTACTGCGAATTGAGGGAAGAAATGTTGATCGGGGGTTGTTCGGGAAAGACAGGAATGACCTTGAGAGACACATTCTGATCGACAAACCTTTCCCTTCCCCGGTCATCCTTTCCAAGCACAAGTCGCGCTCGAATGACATAATCGATAAATGCTGAACCATCCGTGAGATCATTCTTCTTCCATGCTCCGATACTCGGTGGTGGAAGTAAGTGGCGTTCCCTGATTACTGAGTTTTGGTGGTTACACGCCTTGGAAGGGAGATTCATAGGGATTGTGAACAGGAACGGAATGTTGTATAGTCTTCCAGCTTCGAGGACACGAGTAGAGGGCAGAACTGCTTCGGATATCGGCATCTGGATCCGCATAAAGGTATGGGTTGTAAAGGGCGTTCCATACTGAAACGCTTGTCGGGTTGAAGTTGTGCCTCTTAAATCGACTTGAATGGACTGGAATGCGGTTTGGTGGTAGGCTGTGAGTTTAACGCTACCCTGAATCTTGGAGCCGGTAGTGTAGATTTTGGACTCGAAGTGTCCACCAATATCGATTTCCAAAAGACAAGAGGGTTTTGCCCGTGATGGGATACAACTTGCAATCTTTAGATTTTGGTACAAATGCATGGTGGCAGTAGTGCTAGACTTAATGCAGCTTCTATATATGAACTGGTACCAAGAGAAGATTTCCTGCAGCCCAGCCTTATATATTATCTATTTACAATCGAGCTTCATGATATATTGATAAGCAACTCCAGTAATGCCCTTAGGTACTATAGTTGATAACATGGCATTCCTCTAATACGGCATCCTGATTGGCGACGTCGCCGTGTTTTAACCAGCTGCAATTGGATAGTTTCGCCGTGATATATACGAATGGGTTTGATTGGATGGCTTTGCCGTCAGGTAAAGTAATAAGTAGACATGATTGGCTGATGATGCCGAAAGCCGCTAGACGAGATGAGGCGATCACCAACCCCAGTCACTCACCCATCATAAACAATTTCACCATTCCTGAAACCAGAACTGATCACCAAGTAAGGTCATCCACCACACCAAAAAGCAGAAATCAAGATGTCTGGCCATCTCCTACGGTCGCAGAATATTGCGGCGAGAAGAGCACAGCCGTCTCGTATTGATGGATCAACCAGTGAGTCCATTCATCGCCCTGTTGCCCAGGTTATTACATCGAATAACCTTGCATCCAGGACGTGCTTGCGTCAATTGCCGCCGACGAAAGACTCGCTGCGATATTGTTGACAAGGGTGTCCCTTGTACGAATTGTAGCACTCACAGCCGACCTGGATGTCAGTTATGTCCCAACAAAAAGGAAGCCAGACAGTCTTTCCGCCACCCAACCATTCTGGCCCCCCTTCGTCCGCGACGGTCGACTGGTTCGCCAACGACGGTATCCTCTTCTGCTACTGCACCAGAGGCTTCCTCTCCAAAAGAAGGCGGTGAGGTCGATCTAGGAGCTCACGTCATGAATGATGACGATGCCAGAGACGCAGAGCTTGGTCATCGAACTCGCTCACACTTCATCGGAAACGAGCTTTCCAACTGCAACTACCTTGTTCGCCAAAGCTCATATAACATAGAGCACGATAATATATTTCACTTCAATAATGGTCAACTTGAGTCCAGCGAAAATTGGTACGAAAGACACGGTGTCTCGGGGGAGCCGCTCAAACGTCCAGACAAGCACCTTGAAATGCGCCTGATAAGATCATATTTTGATACGATTAATCGTGGATGGCCGATAGTGGATGAAGACTTATTCATGACACAATACCACGGCCGGGAACCGAACAATCCAGTCTGTTTGACACTTCTCAATTCTATAATGCTAGTAGGAGCTCACGCTCTAGCATCGCATGATGCGAGCATGGTTCCTCTTCTTCGTGTTTTCTTCGAGAGAGCAAAGGCTCTTGTTGAGTATGATTGCTGGCATGACAGGCTTGTGTATATCCAAGTGCCCCTCCTGATGACATGGTATTCCGACGCCAACGCTTGGTATTGGATTGGATTTGCCACCAGAACAGCCATGGCTATAGGACTTCATCGAGATACTAGCCATTCAAAGATGCTACCAGTTTATAAACGCCTATATACTCGTATCTGGTGGGTCCTCTTCCAGTTCGACACAATTGCGGCTGTCTCAGCTGGGCGACCCCAAGTTATGTAAGGCTGCTACATACCCATCCTCGTAAACCTCTCTTACTAACAGCTGTAGCAACCTCGATGATTCCGATGTTTTAGATATTCAAGCCTCTGACGCTGCGCACATGCCTGGAGCAGAAGTCGAGTTTATGATCTATCATGTAAAGCTATGCAAGATCATATCTGAAACGACAAGGAAGGGCTGGTCACTTCGTGCGTCTGCGGATGCAAGGCTCGAAGCTATTCGAGAAGCCGACGAATCCCTTGGGAATTTACAACTCGAAATTCCAGAAAGACTACAATTGAAGATTTCTTGTCTTGATATATGGCAAGCACATTTTTATCTCACGCACTACAACTTCATTTTATTGCTTCATCGTCCTGCGCCAAATTTCAGGAAGAATAGCCCCGCAAAGACGCAAGAGGATGCTATCCTCTGTAGAGAAGCCACGGTCGCGATTGCATCCATCTTTGAAGTTGTGCTTAGCAAGAGATTTATCTCTTCGTTGTGGCTCTATAGCAATCATGTCGTGTTTACGGCGACAATCCATATCATCAATGAGATTGGTACAAGCAAGCCCTTGCTAGCAGCCAAGTCCCGACACATACTAGACACGTTTCTGAAAGCTTTACGGGAGCTTGCGAAATATTGGACTTATGCAAGAGGCCTGCTGCAGGTCCTTGAGCAGAGAGCATTGAAGCCGAGGGGCGAGCCAGAGCACGGTCTATCGGCACCAAACTTGAACTTGCAGGTAGATACGTCATCGTCTGAGCAGCCAACGGGCGGTTCATCAATCTGGACCGGCAACGACAGTGGTCCGGTGACTAGCTCCATCGCAGACTTGGCCGATCCCGGTTCAGACGCTTACACAGCGACTGGCTCCGACAACACTAACATGGACTTTCTTATGGTCGGTCAGGATCCATCACTCAACGACTTGTTTTTGATAGATACTTCAACGTTTGACTTTCTCTTTAGCGATACTATGATCTAGGCCGCTAAATTGACGCTTAACAAGAATAGACACTATGTATACATTCCTAAAGAGTTCCCTGAAATCGTTCCTGAGATTTGAGGATATACTGAAGAGAATTGTTCAATTCTCAGTCCTCGGTAACAACAGTTATTCTAGTCTAATTACAACTAGTTTTAGAACACCTCTATATCGACTATTCTTTGTACTTGATGTGAACCTGGTAGCATGCATCATGCAGCCAATTCTGCGACTGATTTGTGTGTTTTTCTTTTTCTTTTTCTTTTTTTTGCCTCATAATTAGTATCGGTATACTAGCGATCTCAGCTGGAGGCATGGGTAGTTCTTGGGCGCTCCGTAGAAGCTGTTGCCCCTGGACTAGCGCCATAAAGTAACCAATAGATACTGGCAATAGAACTCTAGTGTCAGTCCAAAAGTAGACTATTGACTTGAAGAAATGAGACACTTACTAGCAGTTCAGTAGTGTTTTTTTATTTAATCATAAAAACTCGACGTCTTTCTCCCTTTATTATTCCCGGCAGTTTTAGACTTCCTCACAGCTCACCTCAGTCAATCTTTTGTAGAATCGCTAGTCTTTACCGCAAGAATGCGTTCCAACGTCTTTTACTTGGCCATCGGCATTTTTGTCGTTGACTCGGCACTTGCTGGTCCTTGCAGGCCTAAACCTTCTTGTAAGTTGTGGTGAAGAGAATAACTCTCCTTGGATCCTAATCATTGGATTGTCTAGCTTCGGAGGAAGTGACCGTCACATCGGCAACAACATCTGGGACAACTACCACCGTTCTGGAAACATCTACCGATTTCCTGTCCGATACCACCACCACTACCGTTACGGATATTACTTCAGCTACGATCATTGCTGTAGACACTACCACCACCACAACTGATGCTGAGACATCCACCATTGCTGAGACCACTATTGGCGCCGAGACCACTACCACTGTTTCTGGTCCCGCGCCTACCTTTTCTATCCTCGCTCGTGGTGGTCCACTTGACGGAGCATCACCACAGGGTAACGGCGTTCCAGGGACACTCATGATATTCAACCCCAACTTCTCAGGCGTTCAAACCAGATCATTCACCATCGAATCCGTAACCGGCCGCCTTAAGGATGCGATAAATGACGAATATATCTGCGGTTACTTCGGGTACAGCCCAACGACCACTGTCCCTGCCATGGTAGCCTACTGCTGGACTGACGCCCAAACCGGTGACAACAGACTCTACAACTACCTGACCTGCAAGACCAACAACGGTCTGCTCTCTTGTACAGTCCCACGGGCTTCATGTCGACAGGATGACGAAACCTTCGAGGATACTTGCATCACTGGGCCTGCGACCGAGGTGCATAGCCAGTTCTTTTATCAGTACAGGCGGTCCGGCGGTGATTACTGGTTCATTGGAAGTGACAGCCCCAGTGGTTATACTCCTATCAGTTTGGCTGCCGAGGAGGTGTAAACCTGTTTATTCGATGACTTTGCGGAGTTACTCAACCATTAGAACGATCATCAGAAACAGAATTCCGCACATGCTCGATTGAGCTACAGTGACTTACATGTAATCTTTTCTGAGATGTACACTGCTTGTCACATACTATAGTTCAGAAATAACTTCGCTATAACAAGCTGACCGGACACCGCATTGAAATACAACCAGTCTCTGTAAAGCAGCGATCAACATCAAGTCATTATCGGATGATGATTCTACCAGTACATCAAATAGTTTATTTGAACCAGTTAGAAATTTCATAATCAGCACAACACTCCTTTTCCATGCTGGAGTCGATGAAACTATTTTATGAATATGAGAACTACAGTGATACGCTCGGCAACTTAAAGTACATTCGTCCATAAAGCAGCGGATACAAACAAGTGGTGCTTCAGGAGTGCCAAGAATGCACTCAATAATGTAGACAAGTTTAAAAAACTCCTGATCGAGTAGAGATAATGTGGCAGGAAGGGCTGGTTCCATTCAGATACGTATAAACGAGAAGTAAAAAAATGTCATAGTACTATAGCATCAATAATACAGCTGACTTGTACTAGTATATAATAGGCCTTTCATCGATGTATACTTAAGGGCTCTGTCCACACTTCCACTCATAAAAGATTGCCCTAAGAAGCAGTATTAGTATTGGTTCCGTTTAAAGTTGAAAATATCCAAGAGAATGTACTTACTGCATAGACCAGCTTTCCGTCTTGGATTGAGATGCGGCTTCACAGCCATTGATGCCAATAGCCAAGAGCTCTTTACACTTCGCAACAGTGATATCTTGGTCGATTCCAAACCCATTGGTAATTTCAAACTCGATACTACCACCAAGGGATTTTACATCGAAGCATTTCTCCTTCTTTTCGCCAATGTCAAACTTTCCGGCACCACTCTTTAGGCACCATTCGGTGGCATAGTTCATTGCCAGTTTCTGATTGGGTGCCCACGGCTTGGCTCCCGCAGCATTAAAGCAGGTCTTGGAGACGGGATATTCGAATCCAATTGTGCGGACGCAGACGTTAGCGTCGGCCCACAAGCTCAGGCAACCATTTCCAACTGAGGGATTCCACTTCTTAAACTGATCAAACGAGATGCCGTGGTTCTTGGAAATCGAAGCGCAATCATCGCCCTTCTTGACGAAGTAGAAGCGGTCACAGTTATCAACCATGCCGGGCTGGATAGGGAGTGGCGTTGTTACGGTGTTATCTCCCGTGACTGACGAGATAGCCTTCGCGCCTCCTTCAGTCGCTGTAGCTGTGGGGGCTGCCAGAGACATACCACCGTTGGCGAAAAGGAATGTTGCAATAGTAGTGAACTTCATTGTGATATGGTAGTAGTGAATGGTTGCTTGATTAAATTGGTAGTGTATTGTTGTTCTGTGAGTTTGCTCTGGGAGATAAGACAATAAGAGTGTACAATATCAGAACGGAGGGATATTTATATTGAACTTTCATATTAGGAGATTATACTTCTTTGGGATATCTGCAAGTCGGAAATTAGCTACAGCGGTTCTCCATCATGTGTCTTTGCAAAAGTCTTCTGCTTATCGGCCGTTTCCTAAAACGCAATCCTGCCAAGGAGAAAGTGGACAGTTCACGTCGGTCTGGAGGTCGTCCCTGCAGGTTCGTACATAAGAGAAATTTAAAATAATGTGTCTTTGCATGTGGCACAGCTAGGCATATGAGTGTTTGAAAACTCTGATTTGTGTAGGATAGGTATAAGTGGATCGAAACATCTGAGTCATTTACTTCAAGCGGTAAGGGTTTATGGGTCCCTGCACCTCGCTTCGAAGATCTATGTCGGCGAGAACAAGAACGAGAATGACTAGATAGGGGATGTAGTCAGTAATTCAGCCGATAGGGCGGCGTGCTGGATTCGGTTGTGGCCGAGAGTCTCCTAAGCGGTCGAGGCTTATGGACTTCTTCCGACCACCCTTTTCGATGTCTGCAAGCAATGGTCAGTAGAGCAGGCGCTTGGACTTCTATAGGAGCACATATTCTCAACCTGGCGCTCGCGTCATGCCATGAGTTCCACTAGCTGGTCGCATTTTTTCTAAGCGGACGGCGATTATCATAAGTATCTGATGAAGTTCCAAGAGAAGGCCTTCAACACAAGTTTTACTTCTCCAAGGATCGCCCTTATCGCCGATGCTATTCTTATACTTTAATGCCGACGTGCATATCTTAATTAACAGGAATAATCAAGCCATCGCATTAATCAACAACTAAACGACAACGGTATCTCGCCCACAACCTGGAGCAGCTGAAGAGGAATGTTAGCAATAGCCGACAAGGCCCTAGACTAGGAGAGGCAGATGCGTAACCTTTGGTGCAAGAAACTCTCCCTCAAAAACCACGTCAAGGCCTTTAGGGTTACGATAGATTCACCCTTAAAAACAGACAACTCATTGCATAGGTGGCGACCAGGGGACTAGGAGCTATGATGGAATTAAAAAGCTTAGGTGAAATGGCTCCCTAGACAGAGAAGGAGCTCTTAACAGCCATGGTAGGTCTCGTGGTAAACAGCCTCAGCATATGTCATCCATCAAATACAAAGAGTAGAGAGTATAAATAAAATAAAGTTGTTCGCAGGTATCACTGATGGAGTAGCTAAAGCGGAAGCTCACATAGCGACGATTCATAGATAGTCCTAGTGAAGAACAAGCAAGCTTTGGACAGAGAGTCATATGCTGCCGCAGACTAACCCAGTTGGAAGTTTCTTACTAGCTAGATGGATAATAAAGCTTCAAGGCGCTTCATGTCTTCTAGACATCTGATGTAAGGAGACTAAGGGTTAATATAGTTAAGCTTATATAGGGTAGAGTCTAGATAAGAACCTTCAGCAATAGATAAGGTAAGGAGTTTTATAACAACAAGAAATATTATAGATATAAGTAGTAAACATTGATGAGACGTATATCTACTAATCTAACTTCCTCTGAAGTGATAACACCGAGAAAAGTATAATATATTATATCTTGCCTGGTTATATAAAGCTAAAGGTCTCTTTCTGTATCTTGCCCTGCCCATAGGTTTGCATTATCTGCCCTTCCATAAGTCCGTCAATGTATGACTCCCCAACAAAAGACCAATACTCCCCACAACCCCTTACGATATATGGAACTCCTCCACCCAGAAGCACGCAGACCTTATCACCTGGGCACACATTCGAGGGTGCAATACCCATTCGGCCGTCCGAAGTTATGATAAAGGCGCGATCAAAACAATAGTTCCGCACAAGCGATTCGTAATACCCAGGAATGCCGTTGCATGATCGTTCAAGTAGCTGTTTTACTACAAGATCTTTGCTCTCTTGCTTAGCAAATAAGGGTACAGCGCTGTCGGTTCCCTGGAGCAATTTACGTAGCCAAGCCGCTCCATCCGCGAGGCACTCGTCCACGGTTCTTCCGTTCGTATAGTGTTGGCCTGCATTCATGGTATGAATAAAGCTTGTCTGCCACGAAATCATGTCCTGGGTTGAAAGGAGTGAAACAGCAAGTCTCAAAACCGAGAGCATCTTCGTGTCAAAGTCGTTCGATGCTTTCCTGTCCTTGGATCGGCAGATATAAAAAGGATGAACATGGCTCACTTCCCCGACTGTAAAGCCATGGAGCTGCAGCACCGACTCGTACTTTGGAGACTGACCTGTCTCGATAATGTCTACCTTCGAATCACCCGACGCTAAGTACTGCTTGGGAAAGCCAAGAACTGCTGGCGACGAGCTATCTGAATAATCTATCCATGATAGACTTGTGCAGATAGACATATTGTATGTGCGGAAGTCACTCCAGTCAGGACACCAAGAAGGGAGTTTCAAATCATGTTGACGATTGTTCCTTGTTTCGGTCCCATCCAAGCATCGCGCACGAGTCAGCATAGCGAGTGAGCCGTTCCTTTGCAACAGGAACCTTGCTGTTCGCTGGTAAAGAGTAGTGACGTCGGTGTTATAGTCTGGCTTCAGCTCAGCAGGAACGGCCGATGGATCCTGACATTCAACTGCCAAGCCCAACAACGCATAGACCTTGTCTCTCTGGTCACTGGCATGGAACTTGATCTGTGTGATAGACATTAAGGCGTCCAAAGGCCAGCGTGTACGTGCTCGTCGCAGGTTGGAGATTGTGTCGATATTTCGCATTTGCTCGTGGATATGAGGAAGGCGCATATAGCCGGATCTACGGAGCCAAGCGACAGCCCAGCCCAGAGTCTCCCAAGCATAATGGTACTCCCCAAGTAGAATAATCGGGTCTTGTGGCGAGAGAACAACCTCTTGCACAACCCAAATTCTGGAAAACCATCTGAGCCCTACTAACTGGTTTAAGTATAACCACCGAATATCATTAAATGGTGGCAGACCTAAGGCTGCATGGGTCTGTTCATCGTATGTCCGGAGAGTGATATCTGATAGGCTAGTAGCTGTCGGATTTTGGATACGGAAAATAGTATATATGCTGCCGATAAGCTGCCAGGCGCCATCAGTCGAAACGGAATCCACTTCCCCAAGGCAAATAATGGTTCTCAGTGACTGACTGTAGATTTCACCCATTAGAGCCACTTGTGCGGACCTTTCGTCCGAATCTTCCTGGTTGATGCAGACGCTGTCGATCCATATGTATGTGACAGGAGGCTCCAACCGAGGAGTGTGGGTGTTGAGCTGCTGGAGCCTTTGAACATATGTGGAGATAGTGCTACCCAGGTGCAATTCCTCACGTTCTGGAAGCACCTCTACATCTGTGTCCGAAGTCCAGCTGTGACTGATTGCATAGAAAGGAGGTGCGCTCTCGAGCGTTACTGTAGTAAGTTGCAAAGTTACCGAATCACCAAGCCTTGCATTTATATGGATTAAGCGTATTTCGGTGGCTGATAAAGTCGAATATCGACCCCGAATTATACTTGTCATTCCGGGCTGGTCTTTGTGTCGGTTGATCTTCGGAGTTTTCATATTGTAGTTGAGAAAGTTCGATATTTTCGACACATTATAAGTAGGTCTCGAGTAGTAGTATATATAGTCAAGGCTGTCAGCGGGACATCAAAACTGGAAAAATGCATGACCCGTGATTACCGCGCCGTCTATTTGCTTCGTCGATCATAAATAGAGTTACAAGGCACATTCGACCAAGACGTCAACCAACGATTCCACAGCAGCTGCAAGTGAGGACAAAAGAGTCACCTAGTCGCTTCCAATAGCGGTATTGACTTGAAAACACGTACACTCTTTGCTGCACGTTTAAGGGGCAATGGGAAATGTAGCGAATGTAACTGGTCTTTACGTTCACGGGCTGAAAGTTGATCAGCCCAGTTTTGTAGATCATTACTAATTAGAGCGACCCTCTTTAGCGCCCGATTAGCCATGTAAGCACAAATTTCTCTGGGCAGCGGCACAGCCCTTGATTACTTTCAAAGCTCAATGTCACAAAGCACGGTAAGCGCCCGACCCCTGTTCAATGCTGCGGTCTTCTCATCCACTCCCACAGCCGCTTTTTTCATACCTCTTCCCCGCACTGAGTCCAGTTTGTCTTCTTTCGTTTCACGTCGTTGGACTCGCTCCGTCGTTACTGATCCGAATCTCTCGTGATACCATGGGCCGAGATCGACGTTTCGGCTTATGTCAAGTATACCCAGATCCGAAAGAGCATGAAGCGACGGCAGAGAAGAAAGTTGAGTAAGACATTCCTTCTTCTCGACTTGTGGTCACTTAACTTATCGCATCAGTATCATCTTCATGCATGGTCTAGATGCGGAATCTCCAAAGACCTGGATTGCCTGGAAGAATGAGGATGATCCTGATTCTGAAGAAGTCAACTGGCTTTGCGACAAGCACATGCTACCATCTTCGATGCCCCATGCTCGTATCCTAACCTATGATTGGAATGCAAATTACGACACTACTGCTTCCAGTGACAGGTTTCTTGGTCATGCGGATACTCTTCTTGATCGTGTATACGTGAACCGAGAAGATTTGGCAGGTGGATAAATACTAAGGTCTGACTATTATGGCTAATATCTAATCAGTGCCGATTGAGGATTCCTCTCATATTTGTGGCTTCTTGCTTTAGCGGTCTCCTATTAGCCAAGGTATTATTTATCTATTTTCTTTCTTCGAGACATGTGCACAAGCTTTCCACGCGGTACTGATATTCACAGGCTCTGGTTCGGGCTACGGATAGATATCACCCGCGAGGTCCGAAATACCGTCAAGTGCTTGACTTCACAGTAGGTGTAGCCTTCCTCGGTACTCCTTTTTTAGGCAGCTGGGAAACCGGATATAGCGTTGCAGACCTTCGTGTTGCCGTCGCAATTGAATCTGGAGGAGAGTACAACCGGGAATTGATGGAGTATTTGAGACAAGGAACAACAGAATCGCCGGGCCCATTAGACGATCTTGTCCAGAGGTTCAGTGAGATGGTCCACCATGAGGACTTCAAATTTGGAAAAGTGTGCTTTTACGAGACTCGTCACACCAATTTTTCCGCTTATAGAAAGAAGTTACCTAAGAGCTACGCCGACCGGCTAGATGCAAACGGACATGGAATTGTAGGTTGGATAGATACTGGTCACACTTGCTATAGGCTGACCGTAACGAAGGTTGTCGCCAAGAATTCCGCCTGCCTCCAGGGAGTTGAGGGAGTTGCTTTGGACGTCAGGCATAACATGCTGCACAAATTCAATTCGCCTAAGAACGATGGGTTTCGACGGCTGATATCACGGCTCAAGGGTTTTGTGGAGAAAGCGCAATATGTTCTTGGTATTAACGGTAAGTGCAAGAATATATTTGAGCTGACTTGGAAGTCAGAACCTTTGGAATGATACAAAGAGGCGCTTTACACACAAACTGACACTTTTCATAGGATACAGTGATTTCGTTCCAGGTGCAGATAGACGGCTGAAAGAGAAGGAAGAGCGCCGATCTCGATGCTTGAAGGCTTTATATTTCGATGGGATTGATTACGAGCCTGGTAAAATTCGCGAACCAAGTGAGACAGCCTGCCAATGGCTCTTGAAGGATCCCTCATACTCAGATTGGCACGACAAGGGACGAGGTATCCTATGGATTCTCGGGAACCCTGGAAGTGGCAAGAGTACACTGATCAAGCACGCTCTGCACAGCTGCAGAGAAAATGTCCCGGCAGGGTCACCCCACGTTTTATCTTTCTTCTTTCACAATCAAGGGAAGCTTTTGCAGCATACAACGGAAGGCCTTCTCCGAGCTCTGTTATACCAACTTCTCGAGAAATTCCCAGAGCAGACGAGTACGTTCGTTGAGGAATTTGATACGCGAATAGCTAAAAGTCTAGATGGGCCGGTATGGAGAACGTCGGATTTGATGAGGCATCTTGAATCTTGTCTTGAGAAAGTCGTCGAGCGCTTCGGTCTCCGTGTGTTTGTGGATGCTCTTGATGAGTGCAGGGTGGAGGAGGAGGAAGGCGACGATGAAACCCAAGAGATACGGGAATTGATACAGAATCTTCAAGAGGTCGAGCAAAGGTTCAATTCCTCGCCACAAAAGCTCAGCATATGCTTTGCATGTCGACACTATCCCAATTTGGCTCGCCCCGGCGTTGACAGCCATATTATAGCTGAGCAAAGCAACAGAGAAGATATTGAACAATTCGTCCATCAAGAGCTCGGGCGAGAGATCACTTTGGATGAAAATAAGGCTTTGAGGCAATCACTCGAGAAAGAGATAGTGCATTCGGCTGATGGCAACTTCCTCTGGGTTACTTTGGTAACTGCCAGAGCTGTTAGTATGTACCGCAGTGGTAAGCCAGAACTTTTAGGAGAAGTGCAGAAGATTCCCAGGAAGATTACTCAGATTTACGAGAGCACCATAAACAAACTAGTTAAGGAAAACCCGGTCATGTCGCTTAGGTTCTTCCAATGGGTGTGCTTCGCAAAAACACCGCTCAAAATACAAGAGCTTCGATGGGCCATCAACATTGTACCCCATCCCTTTTACAAGACTTATAAGGATATCCCTGGCCCTTTCTGGGGCGAGACCGACCAAGAAATGGAGAAATTGGTTCGCACACTTTCAGGGGGACTCGCCAAAGTCGGAAATTCAAAAAGAGTAGTCTTTATCCATTTGTCAGTTAAAGACTATTTACTGAGGTCTGGGTTTCGTATCCTTAACCCCACGCTGCATACAAGTCGAGACATACTCAAGGCTGGTCACGACGTGCTTCTGGCGTCGTGCTTCTGGTTGATGACAGAAGCTCATTTAGGAGACTCTTTCGACAGATGGTTCAAATGCTTTTCGAAATCAATTGTCCACATGATGTTGAGAGCGCTCCCAGCGGAACCCCCTCCGGAACTTTGGGATATATTGGAAAAGTACCGCGCCGAAGTACCAGAGAGCACACGCGTCCAGGTTGACACAATGGACAGTTCGGATCGCCACTATTTGCAGCAACTCCTGAACCCAAACGATGCTCAAGAATTCAGAGATGGCTACCCACAACGCCATCGCCCAGTGAACTATACAGAAGAGCTTGAAGAATGGCTTGTCATTGATGAAGTGGTATCCTGTAGTTTCGGGCCCAGCCTGCCTTCGCATGCCCGGGACTTCTTCTTCTATTGCCAGGGACATTGGCATGATCACGCTTTACAATCGCTCGAGAACGGTTCAGAATATGCAATCAACAAGTGCCTTGACAATTTCTTCTCCAGGGGACAGAATTCATTTCTTCATTTTTTAAACCTTGTCCGGAGCCCACTTCTAATCGCAGCGGGGCTTCCAAATCCAATAATCCTCAGCGTGATTCTAAGCAAGGATACTGAAAATCACTTCCCCCTGAATTTTGCTTCCCTCGAGGAAAATGTTACCGCCCTGATGGTAGCATCAGATAAAGGGTATGAAGATAACGTCCGAGTACTCCTACAGCAAGAAGGTATCCAAGTCGACATTAAGGACTCTAAGGGACAAACTGCACTAATGAAGGCGGTTGGTAGCAAGAGCAAACAAATTGTCGAATTGCTTATCAACCAGGATGCCAACATTGATCTTCAGGACTTGGATGGGATGACCGCTCTGGTACATTCCGTGCGTAATGACCTGCAAGAGATTACAGAACTACTGCTCCAACGTGGCGCAAACACTTGCGTTGAAGACTTCAAAGGGCTCATGGCGTTTGATTACGCCATCGATAGAGGTAACACTCAGCTTTGTCGTCATGTCTTGGAAAAGTTAACGGAGCAAGAAAGGCCGGGTTTTGTTGGCCGGAAGCGAATGGCCGCGGCGTGCAAAAATGGCCATACCGACATCATCCGCCTCTTTTTGCAGAATGGAGTCAAGACGGGCATACCAGAAAGCCAATTGGAGTCGAAGTTTCCCTTCTCGGAATCGGCTCTTGGGGTCGCAATAGCGGCTGACCAGCGAGCTGTGCTCGAACTCTTGCTCGACCACGAGTCCACACATTCAGGGTTACCAGTCTGGAAAACAAATTTACTTTGTGAATCTGTCAGGAAGTGTGCTATGGAATGTATAATGTCCCTCATCATACACTATGGGTGGGAAATCAACGAGGTCGATACAAATGGTGACATGCCGGTCCATGTTGCTATCAAAGAGGGCTGGGCCAGTGATCAAACACTCAGCTCACTCTGTAAAATCATCAAAACACTTATTTCCCTGGACTGGTCCCCACAGGTCGTTATTGTGAACGCGCTCAACAGCCAGTCCCAAAGCCCTCTGATGCTGGCAATTGGATACTGCGGTACAGATCACTTGGTTAAGCAGGTTCTGGCTGACGAGCGAGTTGATATTAATGCTCAAGGGCCCACTGGAACGCCTTTGTGGTGTTCAGTAGTAAGGAAGAGGCATGCAGTAACAGAGTGTCTCCTAAGCTATCCCGGGATCGATCCGAATCTAGGCTTGAGCAATGGCATCACACCGCTGCAGGCTGCGATAGTACAGAGCGATACAAAGTCAGCCAGTCTCCTGTTGGGCCACAAGAGTATTAGGGTCGCTGAAGAGGATAGATATTTGCTTGCCGCTCTACAGGCGGCATCTGATGAGGACGTCTTGACGATACTGGATGACTTTATCAACGGCACTGAGCATCTCTATCGCTACTGGACTGTGGAACTAATGGATGGAAGACGGGCCGCGCTTGACGACATTCAAACACTTGTTGAGACATGGTCTCCGGTAGGCGAGCAGTGTTTCTCCGAGGTTCAACAATGTTCCACTGCAAATCAACCAGAAGGCGACACAATCCACTCGGCCATCAATTTTTTACGGCTTCTTCTTGATAAATGCGATAATGGTTGGTGCACGATTGAAAAGGCGAAAATAGAAGAATCGCCTAGAGAAAGCACACCGGCCGTGCTACTAGCTTGCCTTGTATTTGTGTTTTGTATCTATGCTGCTAGCACATATACCTTTCAAAAGAACTGAGCTTAGAATGTAATACTATTCTTCAAATTATATCGTATTTAACTTGATGAGAATAAAAGAGTTATATAGAAAAACCTACATAATAATTTAATATGAACTACTTTAGAAAAAGGATAAAACCTTTAAACACTGTAAAATATCCTAAAAAGCATTCCATCTCTTCTGCCCTGAATCATAGTAGTCAGGTCTATATCAAGGCGTCTGAGAGACCCGGTCAGGGCGCCACCAATGATTGGTCTTATTGCCACAGGTACCAGTAGCCCCGCCTGAAAGATACCCATGAGACCATCGCGGTTGTCTCGCGTCTTGATATGTCCAATGACTCCTAAACTTATAACGATATTACTAGCACTGCCGGTAATCTGAATGTATCTTAAAACAATCGTGGTCGCGTAATTCTTGGCCTCTCTTAAATCGACACATGCTCCTAGGAAGATGAGATAAAAAGTAACAGTGAGATTGATCAATCTAATCTAGACGTCGGGTTCATGAGGGATAGTTGGGAGTATGGGATAATAGATATTTGGAGGAACCAAGAGACTATGCCATTATCAATAAGAGTCAGTGAAACACATACGGGTATGGTAGCCTAAATGTTGCGGCGACGGTGACACATAACAATGAAGGCTGTTTGGCGTTTGTCAAAGATGCTATGCATTTGAAATGTATTTGTTCTCTGGAAGAAGACAAAATTTTAATCTCGCAAATTTGCAGTAGTAAATCGCTTGGCGCATACTATAGAGGACTGATATACGACCAAGACGTTGTGGCTTACGTTAGCTGCCAATAGTGACTATAGTCTGTAGTGACTATCGATTTTCCGTCAGCCTAACGCTAATTGCGCCAATAATATGCAAGATTGCTCCAGTGTATTTGAATGGCTAACCAATTCAGCTTCCAATCACTTTAAGCTAATTTCCGAAAAATTCAGCTTTATCTTGGTTCTTATTTTAGGGGCTGGAGTTGACCGCAAGAATATGAAGACATATATAACTCCGCCTGTCTGTGAGGTTCATCGTCCTTTGTACCTTTTCAGTGTCGATTAGATATACTATTAGTCACTCTCTTGATATTCCTCACCCTCAGTCATTCACTTTTCATCTCGAAATGATCACTTCCAAGTCCCTCTTTGTGGCCCTCGCCGCTATCTCGACCGTCATTGCGAGTCCTTGTAAGGCCGTCACTGGGTCTGTCGCCTCGAGCACCACGACAACTGTATCCGAGGAGGCCACTGGCTCTTTTACGACTGAGACCGTCAGCACACAGGTCGAAGATGCTACTACCACCGAAATGTCAACTACCTATGAGACCGGCACAACCATCGTCGATGAAACCACTATCACTGTTGCTCCTACCACGACTGACGTCGCCACCACAACCACTACCACGGTAGAGACCACCTCTGCAGTTGCTGTCCCCGATAATATCTGTGGCGTCACGGGCTTTTTCGTCGATGGTCATGCAATGAATTTTATTCGCTTCGCTGGGAATTTAGCTATTCTCGAGGATTGTCTCTACGGATGTGCTGCTTGGGAGGGCTGCGACCTCATCGCATACTACGGCGACGGGGGGCGTTGTGAGTACTTCTCAGGGGAGCTTATTACGGACGGTCAGGAAACTGTCTACAAGTGGTATGACGTGGGCTGCCTTTCCAACGAGTGAAAGATTGTGTTGGCATAGGTTTGAACCGCTTGCTACAATGTCAGGCTCATCGCCAGTTCCTATTCATTCATCATCTGAGTATTTATTTCAACCGCGTCATCAAGAGTTTATCAATACGTACATTTGACATTCACAGATAAAGATACTTTTTATTTATCGGCTTTGTGATTGAGGTCGTTTAATGTACACCTTCTACTTCACCCAGAATACCGAAATCCAAACTTCTGTGATTGATTTGTCCAAGAAAAAGCAAGGGTCCTTGGGAAAGGGCTTATAAATGCTTCATTGAATTAAATTATGGGTTTTGCTTTATTCAGAAAGTGGAGATGCGTCAGACCAGTAAACGTTGAACCTACACGATACATCGGATGACCAACAGCGCCCTTGGTACGATTATGATCTCTTTCACCCAACTGAACTAGACTTGATATAAGCCCAGAACTCACTAGCTGAACTTATGAATAAATGTTCCGGCGCACAGGGGTAAGCGAAGGATTGGCTCCGGCACCTAGGATATGTTCCTGCATAGTCTTTAGCCAGTCGAGTTCCGGATGTTGGAGCAGATCGATACGAAACAACAAGATAATGACTCTTCTTTGAAGGAACGCACTACATAGATATCCTGGTCCTAGCTTGTGTGGGTTCCATCCAACATGCTTCCAATCTCATCCAGCTTCCTTTGCCAAGAGTCCGATTCAATCTTGACATCCTTCATCTTATCCTCATTCGGGCCCTCTGCATCAACAAACACGTTCTCACCAAGAGTCATCTCGCCTTCATACAACGCATTGTTCAAATCATCAAGCAACCCCGGACCTTCAGCATCAGAATCTTTAGGATCCTTCCAAACATTAACTTTGAAGGTCTTGCCTGGAGCAAAGAAGAACTTTTCAGCCAGGTCGTTGTTGCGCTCGGCAAAGGGCTGCATAGACGCTTCTGGGATTTCAGAAAAACCAAGTATCAAGCCTTGGGAAAGGAGTGCAGTGACAGAGGATGAGAGAGGAGGATCAAATGTGACGTTGCTGGCGGAGAGGGCGATGTTGGGGGATTTGACGAGAGCATGTGAGATATGCGCTTCATAGTCTGAACCATAGAGGTAGAAGGGCATAAATTTATCGGGGTACTGAATATCGCGATGTATAGAGTTCAGAGGACGACTCTTTACCATCGATTTCATGGTGATTACACCTTTCTTCTTCTCATATTTCCTGTCAATCGTCAGTAGTGACTCTAATGTGTCAAAGTGAGACAGAATATACTTTAAGCCCTTCTCGTACATGACCACATGCAACTCAACTCCCTCTTGAATATGTTTGACGAGATTTTCAATCAGTGTCTTCTTGTCAGTCTCCAACATAACAATACTGTCCTCACTTTCTTCCAATCGAGTTCTGTAGAATTCCTTCAGATCATCATCGAGCTCTCCAGAAAGTATGACTTGTTGTCTTCTGGTCACACCGTGGAACGATGCCTGAAACACGAGATACACCTCAGGCGCATCAGGAGTTCCCTGCATGAGGAACTTTAAGTGCTTCTCGCCAGGTTTGTTTCTATTTCTACAGACCTCGACTTCTTCTCTGATGACATTCTCCAAGTCTTTCATGATGGTAGAGATGAAATCCTTCTTAGTGGGGAAAGGACTCATGACCACATTTCGGATGACAAAGAGACTCTGGTTACATTTCTTCACTCCCATTCTTTCCATGAACTTATGTGCGCAGGCACCATAGTCTTCGGGAAGGAACTGCGTCGAAGTAAGGTAAATTGGAATAGTAGAGGGATCAGTGTTGGGAGATGTGATAGACAGCCTATCAACAACCCTCTTCATGAGATAATTGGCTTCTTCGAGATCGGTGTTCAGAACGTCATTCTCATCCTTCCAGTTGAGCGCAAAGCAGTTGATGTTGGTGTCAGAGCCAAGATCACGGATGATCTTCATGGCTTCTTCAGAAGCAAAGATCTCAGAGTCGGGTTTGCCGATGATGAGATCACGGATCTTTTCACGTTGGTTTTGGACGGAGGTGGAGAGGAATTTCTTGTTTCCATGGTTTTCCGCGGGTAGCATGTTGAAAGGGATGCACATGAAGGAGTCGTTGATCATGGTTGCATAGTGAGCTGATAGCTGGGAATCGTTAGTATTCGAAATGATCGAGGAGGTATATGGGAATTACCCTTGCGCTTGTAAACGTAGCTTCGCCAAGAAGTTTGCCATAGCCAAGGTGGTTGAGACCAATGGTCTGGTTGGAGAACCAGGCGGACATGGCAGCAGCACCGGGCTTACTGGAGGATGAAGTGGTTAATCGATCGATAAATAACATTCTCAGGAAATGAAAAGCGACTTACCTGCCCTCAACACCATAAACACCAATATTCTCGGCCGATCCTTGCGAAAGGTACGGTCCCGACCATGTAACCAGGTGCCTCATCCTTCCATCGCGATACACCAAGCTGCCCGCTGGGTAAGGGATATAGCCCGCCTTGTGTGGATCGACAGTGATTGAGTCCGCCTCTGCCATGGCCTTGATGTCCTCGACTGTTTTGGGGTCTAAGTACCACTCCGGTTCTGGCTTGGTGGTCGTATGTTCCTCGACGCTGTAGCGTCTGTCTGGGTTGACCATCGTGGCAAAGTATCCACCCCAAGCGGCATCGGCGTGGACGAGGAACGAAAGGCCATGTTCTTCCTGGAACTTCTTACGAAGACGTAGGACTTCAGTCAATCTGTCGACGGCGCCCTCCTCAGTGGATCCGATTATAGCGACGACGGCGAAAACGGGAGTTTTGGTCTCAACGCATTTGTGTAGGTGTTCTTCCAGAAGTTTGGTGTCTATCTGAGCCGCGTTGTTGACGTCTACACCGACAACGTTGCCTGACCCAAGACCAGCGATCGCTTTCGCCGTGTCAGCTTGTGCGTGCGGATGTACACGTATTTGACTTACCAACACCCTTGGGCCACGAATAATGTCGAGTTTTGCTGACAAAGTATTTGATCGGCTCCTTAACTTTGAACTCCCTCTCCAGAACCTCTTTACCGATGGTCTGAATGTTGAACTCATTGAGGGCAGTCTCGAGGAACTTGCTCGTGATCCCGAATTGCTTGTTCAGCTGATCGGGGAGATCGAGAATGACTTCGGAGCGAAGGTTGAGAAGATCCCATCCTTGGAGATCTTTGAAGAGTGTTTTGGCTGGCGTGTGGAAGCAGGAGGATGCATAGAATCTGTCGGCGATGAATTGCAACTTTCCCCGTCGTAGCGCAAGACACAGACTGAGAGGGTAGAACTTCAGGTTTCGAGCTTCTTGTGTCAGTATGAGCCATGACAGTGGATTCAGAGTACGTACCAACCCAGATTGACTCCAAGTTCGCAATCGTTCCATCACACGTGATGTGTCCCCATGAAAGAGGACTTTTCTGCGTATCAACATTATACCCGAACAACTTACAAAGCTGCTGCCCGACTCTCAACTCCACAAGCGTCGTCATCGGGCTAGCCTCAAGTGCGACATTGTTGGGGTTGTACAGCATGGTCATGAAGTACCCGAGGAGGGACGACATTGTGAGGTCAGTGCACATGTGTGCCTCATAGCGAGGGGACCAGAACGGCGCCGAGTGCTCGCCGAGAAGCTGTGCGACCTTTTCAGTGGCCAGGCGGAGGTCGGAGCGGGCCTTGAGAAACACCGGAGAGCGGCGGTATTCTTTGGATATGAAGGCCTGTGAACGATTGGGTCAGCGGGTGAAAACATCTCGGTAGAAAAGATATTACGCACTTGATCTTGCGGATAGTAGCTTTGTCGCGCGGCGAGGAGCTCATCGAGAATAGTGTTGATGTTTGCTCGGAAATCAGGCAGGTTAGAGCCCTTGGGCCCGATGAAGTAGGCGTGGACCGCATCGAACTCTTGCTCTCGTAATTCACTCATGATGAAGGATTGAATTCTGCAACTAAGACTAAACCAACTTTTTGGGTCTCTTTTGTATTATGCAGCACAGAGATGATAGCTACAAAGATAACAGTGGTCTACTTATACCACCTCTACTTATATACTGATGGCCTCATCCCCTACTCCCAATTGACAGTGATCTGCCGGATATGCTGACGTATGAGGTATCTCTCTTCATGTAGTATTCTCACAAGACAGTGCATGTGTCGTAGATCACATCACAATTACCTCGCGGCTTGGATTGTTAACCAAGATGCTGAGTTCACCTTGCATCACCTCTCCATCGAAACAGAGACATGTATAAACGGAAGCCGAAAGGATCTACAGGGACGGACCGGCATATGCAAAGGGGATCCAGCTTGTGAAACATTTGAGGTCATGACATTTCTTGGCCAAGGTATTTGGTTTTCGAAAGTCAATATTTATGCAGCCACGTCTGCCACGGCTCAAATAGTCAGCGGCCCGTGTCTCACTTGGAGCCAACCGGAACATTTTATTCTCCGGCAGGGATTACTTAGCTGTCAAACGAGGGAGGTTTTGTGGGAGACAAAGGATTGAGGCCAAGTGGGGACGGCGTCATGAGTATGCATCTCAACCACAAGGGAAAGAATTGACGGGAATGTTGACGTGTTGCCGGTAAAGTGATGTTACGTTGACTGTTCAATTGGACAAGTATCTCTACAATTGGTAAACGTCTAATCAAGTTCTGTCTGATTGACTCTTACTGTGCAAACGTACAGAAACTCATGGAATGTGGGAATATCTGATGGCGCTACCCTATACGAATTAGCCCAAAATTTCCAGAAGAAAGCATTTCTACCACAAATTGAAATCTCCATAACAGAGCTGCACGGGAAATACAGGCAAAAGATTGATAAATGATACATGTATCAATGTTATTGCTGTTGAAGCTTGTTGTTTTCACGCTGCCTCAATCCGACATAAACCAATCAAATATCGGCAGGGTTGTTAGACAAAACAAATAAAATAAGTGTCGGGCTACAAACAAGGAGGAGACTAAAAGAAAATATCCTGACTTCATTTCCCTTTTCGTATTTGGAGATAATACCGTTGCTGGATTTCAGGAATTCAGGGACCTGTTTTGATCCTCCAGAGCCTAGTTCTCTTCGCTCCCTTGCTTGAAGACGGCGTGGGCGAGTTGCGCCCCACTTGTAGCCAGGGCGGGGCTGTCTGGCTTTGCATAGGGAGGGATTACGACCGACTCACGTCCGCGATACTTTACGGTTTGTTCCTGGTTTGTGCATCTCCGTCAACTCGGACAATAACTGCAGCCTGATGCAAAAATGGTCCAATTAGTCATGCTTGACGTGGTGAAAGTCAAATCTTAGCCTGCGCTTTGAAATGCCACGGAGTTTTTCTCATGGGGCGTGGGAGCCGAGCTATGATCAACGTTATCAATCAGCCCATTGAGGTAAGGCTGGAGAAATATAGCTAACAAGCCAAAAATTGTCTGAGGTTCAATACCGTGTTCGACTAAGTCGGAGGTGAAGTTGTCCCGTCCCGTCTGAGCAATAGCATACTTAGTCTCCCCGAATCGGACCTTAGTGTTGAACCAATTGGATGCTGGCGCCTTATAAACGAATCGTCTTTTGAAGATCTTGTATATAAACTATCTATTGGCCGAAGATAAGGAACGCTAAGCAATTAATCGATCTCAACAATCGCATCAGCATGAAGAGTTCTCGTCATCCTTGCTCACCCCGAGCCCCAATCTTTCAATGGTTCCCTCTTCCGATTCACCACCATTGAGCTCAAATCTCAGGGCCATGAGGTCAAGACCTCAGACCTATACGCAATGAAGTGGAGAGTCGTGGCCGATTCTGCAGACTTTCCCAACTACCCACCCGACGAGCGTCTCATCCATATCCAAGCATCGGACCAAGCAACCAAGACAGGAACCCTTTCAGAGGATGTAGAGATCGAAGAAGGAAAGCTTGACTTGGACTGATTTTGTCCTAATTCAATTTCCACTGTGCTGGTATAGCTTGCCGGCCATTGTCAAGGGTTGGGTCGAGAGAGTTTACTCGTTTGGTTTCGGAATGGGACTTGGCCAGCACAGCGTCAAGCGTTGGGACGATCGGTTGGGCGAAGGAAAGTTGCTTGGGAAGCGAGCGACGATCATTGTCACTGTGGGAGGCTGGGAAGGGCACTACTCGGAGCGCGGCATTGGTGGACCGATGGAAGGTGTGCTTTACCATATCAATCATGGGATGCTGTACTATATAGGAATGCAGGTCCTTCCATCTCATTGCATCTATCGAGTACATAGGAATGATGAAGATGGTTTCGAGAAGGGGGCAGACTTGCTCCGAAAGAACCTACAGCAGTTGGATACCATCGAGCCAATTCCCTACAGGTATCAGAACAGTGGTGATCATGAGATACCGTCTCTTACTCTCAAGCCTGGTTTGGAAGGGCCTTCCTAGAAGGGATTGTTAATTCACATCCGCAATACCGATGTGCCTAACGACAACTAATTGGATCTTATGACTTACTCAGACCATACCTAATAGCTTAAGCTACGTCCTGTACTGATTCCCAGCCAAAAGATCTTATAAGGCGCCAGATAGATTAATAGCAGTAGCCAAGTTAAAAAAGGGCGTCATTACCAAGGCTAGGTTCAGTGGTGGTAGAGCTCCTGCGGGAAATGTAGGGGAGTGTTGAAAGGCATCGCCGAACACCTGGAGGATGCTTTCTATAGGACCACAGATTGCCCGGCCACCGACAGGGTCTATATTGAAGCAGGCAATGTCGCTGTCAGAGACACTACCCGTGTCGGGGACACAGAAACCTTCGTTGAGAGCGGTAAGCAATAGCACGGGATGGACGTCCGAAACAAACATATAGAAGGAACTATATCGTCCAATGTACTAAGTCACTGGTCAGTAATTCAGATATCCCTGGTGTATAGTTTATTTGACATAAAATCAAGTTGATGTGAATTATGTTGACGTCTTTGAAGCTATAACGATGGGCAGTTTAATGTATTTATCTACTTTTAGCCTTTTTCCCGATCCAGCCAGCTTCGCATGATATGGGATACAAGAAGTTGTAATCGCGATGTATTTACTACAGGTAGTATCTACCTAGGCTAACAGGGTGAAGGAAGGGACCATAACCCATAGACAGACCTAAGTGAAGCGTGTTTCAGGGATGCGGGCGACATAGGTGAACCTACAGACGGGCGCTCTCTTGTCGTTTTCCAACTAGGTTCTCAGCGTTTTGGGAAGTAGTTGGGGAAGTTCCTCTGGGGTCGTCTGGTAGTCGCCTGCCTTGCGGTTTTTGTAAGTGCGGATTTCGTCCAAAGAACGGAGAGCCATCCGAAGTCGCGCGATGAGATCGTTGTTCGGATCCTGTCGGTACCGGGGTTGCGCATCTTCCATACGTTGTTGAAGCACCCTGTAGGATACTTGAGGCCCAGACTGTGTTGACAATTGGATGTTAGCAAAATCACTGATGCAGTAGTCGTCCTCGTCCATACATACCGACCGGCGAGTAAGAATATTGCGCATATGGCCCCCCGAAACTATTTCCTAATCGATGTATTCGGCCAACTTCGAAGAGTCTACGACTATCGGTTCCGGATTCCACAGGTGGCCAGCTATGGCTCGCTAGGCTTCACCAGCATCGTGGATCAGTTTATAAGGTCGATCGATAGGAGACCTTAGGTTGATACCTTCCGCAAGCACAGAGCGGGAGGACTTTAGCTTATTCCAGTAGTAGAGAGCTGGTCCGCGCAATTCGTCGGGAATCTAAAGTTCATCGTCAGCCTCCCTTCCTAGGTAGACATCCAAGGAGTCAGTTGTAGACACATACCGTACCGCAGGCTCCCTTGTATTCGTCGCAAACGATACATCTACTGTAGCCATCCAGCTTGACGACGCATTTCAAGCGAAGATCTAGGTCTAGCTTGCAAACGCAGTCGAGACAGGGCGTGCCTTTGACTTCAGCAAACTTCAGCGATTCAGAGTACCCGAATTCTGCCAAGCCTAAAGCAATCCGGTTCATGTACAACTGATCCAAGGTGGGATTGAACCGAAAGTTGGCGAAAGTTTTCTGATTCCTCGTGGGATCGAACTGATCCCCGGCAGGATTGGACTGGTTCCTGATGGGAATGACCCGATTCAATGGGGCAATAGGGTGCATGGTGATTGCTGTTGAAAGGTCAAAAGAGCAATAATAAACGCGTAAGTGTAAAGAGAATCGTATGTTTCTTGATTGAAAGCTCCCTCGGGTTTGTTCTGGGGAAGAAGGGAAATACCTAAGTAAATGCGGAACTCCTTGTGCCCATCACGGTAAAACGCCTTGGATAGAGAAGGAGGTTTGCTGTGGCGGAGGCCGAGGTTGCCACGATGACACTTAGTCTGTCTCCGGCTATCAGGGAAGCAGCCACTAAGCCCTCTTTCCCTCAAG
Organism: Fusarium cf. aywerte; assembly: GCA_011034095.1. Taxonomy (NCBI): domain Eukaryota; kingdom Fungi; phylum Ascomycota; class Sordariomycetes; order Hypocreales; family Nectriaceae; genus Fusarium; species Fusarium cf. aywerte. The sequence goes on along the minus strand of WETZ01000013.1, from coordinate 560,097 downwards.
TGACTACGAGGCAATAAAAACGCTGCCCATCCCTTGAGCTTTAGGGTAGAATGATAAACCAAAGCTCTGCCCTGGTATCACGGAATGTAACTGAATTAATTTACTCTCATATACTTCGATCGGCCGAGGTTTTGAACCCTCCGAGGACAGCTCACAGTGGCCCTGCGGACGAGATTCTTGCATGTCAGTTTGGACTTGAATGTACCCTGACGATGTTTGATAACCAAGAGGCTCAGTACAGAACGGTTTAAGCATTCCTTGATATCCCAACGCAATGCCGATCGAGATACATGGGCTTGTCACATCCTCAACTGTAAGCGCGGCTTTGATAATACCAAAGCCTCGATGCCGCATAGCATAGACTACAGCTATTTTCAAGTCGCAGCGGCGTAATGAAATTGATTCTGTAGGTACTACAACTTTCTTCACCAGGGTCTCGCCATTCGGATCAACAGGGATGACTCTGAGTTGCCGCAATCCAAAGATCCCGCTCTAGTAAAGGGCAAGACAAGGCTTATCGACATTATTTGTCGGTGTTCATATCGCCATCATCTCATCATGCGCGATAGTCTACTCTTAGCATTTCCCGAACTTATCATGTTCCTCTAGTATGGAACTGGCAAAGACACCCAACTATGTTCCCGATAGGATCAATGCTCTCACATTACAGGAATCCTGATGCAGATCCGAAGTCAGGTAACATTATCGAATTAGCCGGGTCTAGGGGGTGGTGACACTCAGGTATCTTACTACTGCGGTGGCCCTATTGCAGTTACTAGCCCCGAAAATAATAAGCGAATCAAATAAACCCCCTCTAGTTGCGTGTGCTCCAGTGGAACTCCACTCGGATGCTCACTCGCCCGTTGGTGCTGGTACCACGTACTATTATGCCGGTAGCTCATGGACATTCTTTGGCTTAAGAGCCCGCGCATCTGACTCCACCAGGACGCTCTCTGGACCAGCATAAACTTCCGTCGCTGGAGATTTTGAGTCTTGACTACCTTTGCTTTCCCTATCACGACCTATCCCATTCATACTTCGCCGAAATGCCCTTCTACGACGAGACAACCACCAACAATGGAAACCCACGAGAATAACAATGGCAGAAACACCTCCAACAACACCACCGGCTATTGCTGCCACGGGAGTCTTGGGAGGCGGAGGTTCAAGAACGGGCTGAATACTTCCGAGTAGGAATCCTCTCTCAGGAAAGTCACAGCAGTCACTAGAGCCGGAGGCGTTAGGCACAACACAGCAGTATCTTTTAGTTGGGCACTTTCTGAGGAACGCCTGTTTTCCTCTATTTCCTGACGTCACGATCAGTTAGAGCTCGAATGCAAACCACACAGAGCAACTCACGATTCAGACAGACTTCCGGACAATTGTACGAGTGCCTGTTCGTACAAGCACCTCGATATATCTTGGCATCAGAATCCATACATAAACGATTTACCAGGCATCGACCAGTATCGCTAGGATCACAGCATGTTGAGTAAGTCGTGATGTTGGAGGCACACGGCTTATAAGTGGTGGGCGCTTTTCGAGCATAATCGATCAAGTCGCTGGGAAAGTGGCAGGTCTGAGCCAGAATCTGTTGGAATAATGCGAGAAGGAGAAAAGGAGTATTAAATTCCATTATAAGAACGATGGTTAAATAACACAAAGTATGTTGCAAAGCTAGGAGATAGAGCGAAGAGATGAACAATACTTTTGGTACGGGTAGATAGAGGAGAGAGTACCAAGTTCTTGATTGCCTTGCGCGTGATACAAAGAATTATTGCTATAGCTCGTCTTCGCTGGCTAGATGGCGTCAAAAAGAATGATGATCAAGACACTGGAGTGAAATGAAGCACTTGGCCCCCAAGTTCCCATGCGCCAAGACTCAATATGACTGACCAACAGCAGGTGCTAGGGTTACTTATATTGTGGTTGGCGTATTGGTTGGCTGTGGATTTCGTATCGATCAGACAAAGATCGTAGTCATAGCAGCCTATGAGATATATCGGTGTCTTTACGACCTGGGGGCCACAAGATGACTGGGTCAGGGTGCGGGATGGTTTCCTTCCATCTCATCTTGACAAAAGCAACAAAAATCAGGGAGGCAACCGGCTATTAAGTATTGAGTGACTCGGTTACAAGACGACATCGCCAAATTATAAGCAGTTGAGTATGTAGTAAACGATATCAGGTTTCCAGTTGGGTCTTAAGTGCCTAAGCTATTGCAGTTTATCCTCTCGAAATGGGATCGACTCGGAAATAATTAATTTGCAAGGCGCTTTGACTTTGCGATCTAGTAGATCAAAAACTCTTGGATTGAAAGATTCTTCTCATCCTCCATAACTGCAAGATTATACGGATCAACATCTTGCACATAGGCATCCCCAACAAGTCTGTATCCCTGCTTGTCAGGCCGCAAAATAAAACAAAGCGGACTCCCGAACAACAACACTGCCTCATCACCCGCTCGTGTCGAACACGGCCCTACTCCCATACGAAGGTTCTCAGTGACAAAGAAACATCGGTCAGAACACAATGCGTGGCCGAGGCTTTTAGCAAGAGGTTCCGTGTATCTTTTAAATCGTTCCCTTTGCTCTAGATGGGGCTCAAAATCATCATACATCTCTTCTTTAGAGAGCAGGACGTGCCACAAATGTCGAAAGGAGTTGGAAGCTGGAGTCATGATACTACTCCGGTTACTTGTATCTGAGTCCAGAATGCAAGCTCTCCAAACGTTGTCTTGGACATTCCGAGGCAGCGATGAGTAGAAGTTGCCAAGGGTAAAAAACATGGTAGCGAAATCGGTCTCCGTATTCACTTTCCCTATCATCTCGACGTCGTTTCGGGAATTCTTGTTGCTCCAGAATGGACCTATGACTTGGTCTATCTTGCCGAGGCTGATGCCACGAGCCTTCATGATATCACCATTCCAATCGAAAGTGACTTGAGCAGGCTGTTTATATGCAGATTTCTGGAATGCAACATACATCAAGTTCTCGAAAGCAAAGCCGTCTAATAGCGAATTTGAGAGTTCCGGAAGCCAAGAGGGACCGAATTTGTTGGACAATGCTCGATTGCCAAGGATACAGTGTAGATTACCCTCCTTCTCAATCCATGATTTAACCCACTGCTTGTAAACCTCTGCTGTTTTAAGCGAATAGTCAACAACGATGCCATGGTCCTTGACAATGCCAAGCAATCCGTAGAGCTTGTCGCGAGGGTCTGTGACCTGGAAACTTCGCGAGAGTCGCATAAGATTGACCAGCGTTCGGTCTTTCTTGTCTTGGTCGAATATTGTGTCGAAACTCCAGATCAGCCGGAACATAGCTTCTATGGCTGGAGGTCCGCGTGTTCCAAACAACTGAAGTGGCCTAGTCATGCTCTGGTCCATCCAATTCGTGTTCACTCTCATAAGGCCGAACACAAAGACAAAAATCGACAATAACGGCAGTGACACCCATTCTGATCCACAGCCGACTATGCATCTGTTGTTAGAGATATCGCTCATAATATCACCAGATAGAGCCAGTTCTTGTATGATCCATATGCGACGCCAGAACGGCCGGTCGCATAAGTCCCATATCGCATCCCAAGCCATAACCTCCATGTTCAATCCAAAATTCTTGATATCAGCTGGAGAAAGATTCTTAAGGTCGTACCAACCCTTCTCATCGTTGGTCAGAATGCCATTTTCGTCCACTTCTCCACGATAAATCGGGGACAGACTCTCACCGATCCGTCTGATATCTGATAGTGCCCGCTCGCCATTGCCATGAGGAGGACCCAGCCAAGCCAGCACGGTAGTAGCTGTAGAGAAGACCTGACACATCTTTTGAACCTGGTGCCCTTTCTCTATATCGTCACCCTGGTTGATACACAATGCATCTATCCACAAGGTCCGTGGTTTGTCGAGTAATCTGATATATCTCAGCGCGGTTTCCAGATTCGCACTAATGGTGACAGATGTGCCATTTATGGTGATGACTTTTGAGCTCTGGTCATTACCCCATGTATAAGACAGCGCTTCGAATTCTGGCTGCGCCGTAAGTTCAAGGACTGTTAAGTAGCATACAATACTCTCATCCCATTGACCATTTTGGAGTTTGATTAGGCGAAACTGATCCCCATTCAATGGCAACGTGCCATACAACTGGTGGTGGGAGTTCATGGTTCCGAAAACGTCAAGAGGGATTTCTGATTTGCTTGTTGGCAATTCTCACTAGTTGCTATGAAATCACGGTTTCTCAAAAGTCGACATGGGAGAGGTTGGTCTCAATACAGCAGGCTGACAGATTCTGTTGCAAAGGTCCCCATTAGGCTGATCCTCGCTTACGATTATTCTGTGCTCCACTATGCCTATTCTGGTTAAATTCTTGTAGGGACGTCGTGAAATGTAAAAATGTGCTATCAGATCTGACAGTATTTTGCAGTGGCTTAGTCGCCTCGCGAAGAGCCTTGCCACAGACAACTATGCGTTTCTTAGCTCGGATAGCAATCTCTGACACAAAAGCGGGGGAAGTCTACATGGCTCCTCGAGCCACAATCAAGCTTAGAATGGCTAACAATGATACAATCCATCAGCGTACCGTTCTGATGTTTCATCCAGGGCAAAAGTGGCCGAAATCTCCGCCTGCATGAGGGCGGCAGCATGTAGTCCGAATTTAGCCTCCGAAGTAGCCTGGCCATAAGAATGAGCTCAGAGCGACGAGGGTTAGTAAATAGAAGACTAGAGTATCGCTTGCACCAGCACGTGGTGAACACAGCAACGGATTTTTGGTGAGCTGGGGTTAAATAACTCACAGTGGCACCAGGATTCGACCAACATACCTTTGTTGGCCTTGGAGTATTGTCTCAGCAGGTTTTCATCTGTGCCACCCGGGCCAACAGACAAGTGAGGCGGTAATAAGCGTGCCGTGATTGGTCTCTTCAAGGAGGAAAGAGAGAAGTGGCAGTACGAATATTCCAGATATGTCGTGTGATAGGGAACCAACAGGAGGCCCACCTGGAGGTGGTTGCGATCCGCCGTACACGGAACATGGCTTGTATATGGCCTAATGATATAACTCTAACCACTCCCTGCTTTCCTAATGACAACCTTCTGTTATGGAACCAAGATTCCCAACTTCCAGCATTCACCTTCATTCAGCAATTCATCTAGGCTCGTCATGACCGCGCTATCGCTACCCTGTGCGAACTGCTCCCTAGATGGGGCCTCTTGCAAGAACATGGGAAAGTCAACTTGCAAAAACTGTCGCCTAGTTGCAGTAAGTGAAAGACAGCCTACGTAGAGGTGCAAGCCTTCTCTCGGGGTAATACTAATTATTATGTATTGCAGTATTGCGGTTCCGACTGTCAGAGGGCCCACTGGCCAATCCACAAAGTCTATTGCAGATCACCCCTGGGCAAAGCAACCTGGACTCCCAACTGGGACCTTGAGAATAGAACTCCAGCATTCATCCGAGGAGGAATAGGTGTCACATTTGGAGGCAAGAAGTACCTATGGGGGAACGTTCCTGCGCTTGATGTCCTTCGGCTTGAATCTAATGAAGGAGACAATTACCCAGGCCAGCTGAGCCTATTGTTTGCAGGTATCTAATTTGCTCACATCACTTTCGACTCGAACCTAACATTATTCTCTACTTTACAGCCTCAGGTGACTTGCGAAATCTCGTTCAAACTGTGGTTGAACTTCCTGCTAGCTACAATCAACCCATCAACATTGTAATAAACGACCGCGATCTCGATATAGTAGCACGAAACGTCATCATGCTTCTTTTGGCAATTACAGCCGAACGTCAAGATGAAGTAATCGATTGTATGATCCACGTTTGGTATTCGGCCTTCATCCGCGATTCCGATCTCATCATTCTCAATCAGAAGGTTCGCCCTCTGATAGAAGGGGTTTGCAATAAGATCAGAGGTAGACCTACGAACACCGTCTTAGGAAAAACCTGGACGTTTGGCCAACGGTCTCTGAGACTTGTCCTTGAGAAATCGTCATGGGAAAGAGTGTTATGCTTCATGGAGATTCCCGACGGACTGACCACGGAAAAAGCGAACAAAGTAAGAACAGCCATCACGACCGCTGAGTCTAGAGTAGATTACCGAGATCGCTTTTTCCTTTTCCTTCCTTCTTCGCATCGCGTTGCGAGGCATCGATTCCGACAAGATGGACTTCTGCTCCCCTTCGGTGCTTCACGCAGTGAATTCCAACAACCAAATCCGTGAGTCATAAGATGCTGGGGTTATATGACAAGAGACTGACAGAGATAGGACATTCTTCCAGGATGCTGAAAATTGGCCGATGCATGACAATGCCGATCCTCTGAACGGCTGGTCTGTGGAAGAGGTCGAGAGAACTTCCACGGGACCTGCGACCTCAGATATCTATGGAAAGCTATTTTACTATCTAAGGTCTTCACTAAAAGCGTTTCTGAACCGTATATCAAGTTCAAACGTGGCATTCGAGCTTCTTCAAATGGACGCATCCGAGTTGCCCAGGCATCTTCAGGGGAGGCTTTTCGACCGCATAGAGGTAGGATCCCATAACAAACGACAGGCTATCTTTATAAATACTGACTTCTCGGAAAGGTCTCCAATATTTCAGACGGCGGGTATCTCGGTATCCATCAGACTGTCGGTATTATGTCACCATTGCTTCAAGATCCTTCTGTGAATCCTCATGCAACCCTCATCACCTTGTTCATGAATGTTGTGGATGAGAACATGAATGTTCAGGATCAAATTAACGATGCAGAAAATATGGAAAGTCAATCGACAAAACGTCTACTCAAGTTTATCCCACCTAGTCACCCACCAACTAGTCATCACGATCCTGATATCATCAAGTTCACGTATGCTCGCGACCTCGTTAGTACCTACGATCACATTTTTGATAGGTAAGTAAAGGCGTTCTGTGTTCTTAGTCGATCAGATATGTGCTGATTACTTCTCAAGGGTTGCAAACATGTTTAGATTCTCGGATTTCCCTCATTACATGGGAGCAATGATGAAAAAGGAGCATACTATCGTTGATAGATGGCCATTTAGACTCAAGTTGGAGCCGGACCAGGAAGGAGCAAAGGAGGAATTTGACCTTATGATGAGAGGAGGCACAAATGGAAAGGAGTTGTATATGGAATGGCAGAGAGTTTCGATGTAGTATAGCATGTCCGATATTGAAACTGGACATGGCCACACCGAGTTAGCTCTGGAAGGGTCACTAATTACTACAAGAGCAGTCAATTGAAGTCATAAAAGCAGAGAATTCATCTACGCATCTAGTGCAGACAACGACCAAGAGGGAGCTCTACTTCGTTTACTGATAAATGTATTTCCGATGTCCTGCTTCAAAAGACCATTCCCATAGCATCCCAGGATCCAATGAGCTGTTTCAGCCATTCTTGAGGTGTGGTGGTAGCCGTATGAACTATCAAGTCGTTGAGCGCGCTGAATTGAGATTGCTACAGAATGGTTCAATGGGGATAATTACCGGCGAGCTATGGCTGAGCATATAAAGCAAGCTACATCTACAATATCCAACACTATTGCCCACCAGATTGAGTTATGCAGGACTAGTCGTTTATATTACATTCATGTCCCTGTGGAAGTCCACAGACTGCACAGAGATGTTCATTAGTAATAAATTATTACAATAACTTTTTGGATAGCTGACCGTGACCCCATAATATTTAAAACTGGCGGTGGACTTAGAGTCAGCAAAGAGTACCTTGGAAAGGCTGCAGACAATTCGCAAATATATTTTCATTGACTCCCACCATGAGCCACTGTGGGGTGGATGTTATAGCGTAGCCCATGCTGGTGAAGTTTCGGAGCACCATTCGAGCGGAAGTGATCGATTTCTTGATCAAGTAGCATTGAACATTAACAGCAGTATCATACAGTAGGAGTATTCAACCCAGAGTCAACCCGTAAGGCAGGATACCAATTCAAACACTATTCAAGATAGGAGCATAACAAAAGAGTGGCTCGGAAAAATGGTTACGGCCTTATCATCTTGGGGAAAGAACATAAACATGAGAGAAAGACGCATATATCTCCTTTTCGCGTTTCCAACGCTGATTTGTTCACTGTGTCCGCCGGTGTTTAGGCGATCATTCCTTTGAATTCAACCACTCCTTCACCTGCCGGCCGTAAAATAACATTTGTATCAAAGTTGTTTCTTTCAGAATATACCTCATTCAAAGGCCTTCCTCCAGTATGATTCGTGGCGGTGCAGAAGGTGTTCGCACCTTCGAAGGTCTACAAACCCTCAAAATTCTGAGTCTTGTTCCTTGCAAGATCTGTCGTCGGGACAATGGACCTCGTGGAACGAAACGACGAGAGGGTCATCTTTCGGAGTGACCCTGAGGAAATCGCCCTGTACGACAAAACCCTTGTCATCTCGCAGATTGTCAATGTGCAGTTCGACACTGTCCGACGTGCCACTATCCGAGTGACTTTCGATCCAAAAGTTGACATAGTAGCGAAATCCCTCTCCGCCCGGATACAGTTCTTTGGTTGACCAGAATGGGGGAGAGTTCGCTGCGACAAATTCTCCGCGTGGTGAATGCTGGTTTCCTTGAATGTCAAAAAGCCAGAATCGAGCCTTGTTCCAGAGATCCTGGTTGTTCTTGGGCCTGTTTGGGTCTCGACAATGGCCTAGGCTGTGGCAGACCTTAAAGTGGTGGGTCGTGATGCCCGACCCAAAGCCCAGGTAGTTCCATTCCGGATAACCTGGTATGTGGCCAAGTTCATTTCCATCCTTGTGCTTGATCTTGTAACATTTCCCGTATTGGATAGAGTTTGAGGACAGTGGGATGTTCAATATATCCTGGCCGGGAATGTTTTGATGTGCGCCAGGCTGGCCAGCAACCAATGCCACAGTTGGTTGAACTGTGGTGGCCAAAGATAGGCAGACTGCTACCAGAAGCTTGATGTTCGCCAGCATCTTAAGTTCCTAGGTTTGGAGATTGATTGATGAAGGGTATGAAAGATAGAGAGGTAGTGATGAATGGAAAAGCTTGGATTATAGGACCTAGCCTTGGAAGCCAGATGCTGCCTTTATAAAACCCTAGGAACAATCAGTTAAAACTCTTTCTTCTGCCGTATTCAAAGCCGGTAGTAGGGTTGAGGACTTCCCAAGAGAAGTCAGTCAGATCATTCTTTGCGATCGACTTTGCCTATACACTGAGATGATACTATGACGACTGTTCAGCTGGCAAAGCTACTTGCGCCTTCCTGTATGGGCGATGATTACCATCGTAGATTCCATTGTCGTCTCCCAATACATCTGATCATGTCACAACTCGACATACAGATGTAATCAAGACGTAGTGCCTCAGACACGGGAGAAGTTCAGCCAATAGTGCAGGGCACGTCGTGTATGTCTCAGCTTGCCATGAAGACGGGCCGGGTGCGGGACATCCGCCGAGACAATTCAACATATATAAAGTCAGCTTGTCAGCTTGTCAGCTTCAGCTCTACAGACTTTTCCAATTGAGGCTCCTTTGTGATCATTTTACATGGGATGACAATTCTGATTAGTAGTTGACAATGTTTGAGGCCTTTATGGTTCGGATTCCCCGCAGCCGCACAGACTCGGCATATGCAGCTTTTTGTCATTTATTTACTCCCGTCCCAGAACGATCTTCAGAGGTGCCTTTGGGCCTGTGATAAATGATTGAAGCTCCCTGCAGCCAGACAAGCCGTGGATAGCTGGTTGTAATGTAAGGGGCAGTATTGGTGAAACCGCATGTGGTGGCGTTGGACTTCATGATTTCGTGTCTGACGTGGATGAGATTGACAAGGCCTTTGCAATTCCAACTACAGGAGTAGGAAAGACTACGAAGACAAGACTGAAAGTTATCGCTATTTTTGTCAGTAGTCTTGGTTGCAGTCCATAAGTAAAACATTAGATATTTGTTAGCGAAACTCATCGAGCAGAGTTGCTTCGAGTCTTGATCTGTTGACTTAACCCACCCACTCATTTTTCGGTCAAGTAACATTGCTCGAATCCATGTACACCTATCAATCAGAATGCCCGTTTATCCGTGGCTGAAAATATCCTTCCATCATTTTAGGGTTATTCCTGCCTGAAGACCATCTCACGATTATTGGTAATCTTATACCCGGTTATAGTATGGTTCACACTATCCTATAACCAACATATCCGCCCCTGTTGTGAAGGAAGCGGCATCACTCAACAGGTAACACACCATTGGTGTTAAGTCTTCGGGCACGCCTAACCGTTGGACGGGCGCTCCGTCTTGATACCAATCGAGAATAGCTCGCTTCTCCCCTTGCAAGCGAGCCAGCAGAGGAGTCCGAATGGTACCTGTACAATGAAGTGACATCCCCACAAAGTGATTCTGACTGACTCACCTGGTAAGATACAGTTGACTCTGATTCCATACTAGTCAAGCCCTCCGGCCGGTGGACCCACCGGGCCTTTGACGGCAAGCGTGGTATGCTGACTTCGACTGTACAGGGACGTACATTCCTTGTACGTTGATGCTGGCAATAGCAACGATACCTCTAGGGGCCTTGTTGTCGACAACATATTGAGCCCGAAGCTGGATTGCCTAGTACGTGCTCATGACATTCACCGTCATTGTCCACTGAATGACTTCCCAGTCATCCTGGAGCAGCGGCGTATGCATGGGGATACCAGCTGCTGTAAGCGCGCCATAGAGTTGACCTCCCACAACCCTTCCGATATCTGTCTTCACCTACGCATAACGACGGTTGACTAATATATGAGGCTTCATGTAGCAAGACGGGTATTGTATATGACTCATATTGGTTGCTTATAATGTAAGTTAATACTGCGCGAAAAAGCTGCACTCTCAAATACTCTCTGACGACTACCAGCTCCTTTGTCACCTTTGGTTAATCGCTCTCGCTTTCGATGTTTTGCCCCTCAATCAGAAAACCAACAATCATGCCTGGCAAGTTCCACGCCAATTTCAACCTTTTGGCTTTCAGACCAGAAGGATCAGAAGCTGACGGAACCCGTATCACATCCGTGGACATACACAACAAATTTCTCGACTACCTGCAATCACGAGGCTATAACAAAGTCGATACTGCCCGCATTTAGGTCCGCGAATGACAAGAAGCCTGCACCAAGCTTAACGATTAGCGTAGCCGCGATCTCACCCTAGCAACAAAATGGTATCCTGACAAGCCCAGCGACCATTTCGAAGCTGTTGTCAAGGAGAATTTGAACAAAAGTGTAAGCGATTTAGGTAGTGACAGCATGGATATCTACTACCTGCACGCACTTCATTTCCATTGCCCGTTCCAGGAGACTCTAGACGCATGCAATGAGTCATATCAGTAGGCCAAGTTCAAGGAGTTAGGGCTAAGTATTTATAGAAGAATAACAATTTAATAAAGACAGTTTCCATTAGTAATCGTTACCCTAAACCTACGTAAGGCTTGGAAGCCCTATAGGAATGCTAAGCATTAATAGTTGTTTAGAAAGTATTCAGCATCGAGTATGACTTCAAACAGCATTACAGGGTTGATGATAACATACAGTAAGAACTATATATGCTATTTGACAAAAACATGAGTTTCTAGAGAAACATGTTAGGCGAGGAACTGGGTCGCCTCTATCTACCTAATCAATTCTGCCATACGAGACTCTTTCGAAATTGCTACTGTTCTTGCATCAAGTCTCGAGGTTTGTATCTTGCACGCCCGCTACCATGTCAGTATCTTATGCACGATCTGGCTTTGATCCATCAAATGGGTACTTGAGAACGCTGATGCTATTGGAATAGTCTGATAAATCTGGGTTCAGCTGTACCTAGAATCAGACATGTCAGCGTTGCATAAAAACATAGACGACGGACGTACTAGATCAACTGGACATATCGCCTTCATAGCACCATAAGTAACAATCTCAGGCTTGCCATCCGTAGACTTGATCAAAACTTGCTGGGACGTAGCCTGCGAGGGGTCACCTAGAAGATAGTTGAACGGCTCGATGGTCATGGCGGAATGGGCAGTCGAGAAGACGGTGTTGGGAATGTCACCAGTGTGGGGCATGTGATGCATTCCTAAATTGAACCAGAGAACTCTGCATCGCAAGCGTTTTCAATCAGCTAAGATCCATGCCACCAGAAATAATCAACAGATACTTACATGTCCTCTTGCACAAGTGACTCACTATCAAAATACTTATCAAAGTCAACTTGAGGGTCTTCGGGAGTTAGCGAATTGTACGCTCCAGCAGCGTACGTCTCGTTGTCCTTTTGTCGAGTGACATAGAGATGATGCGTTGTGTGGTGAGCTGCGTTCTGCGTAATCGAGGAATCCTCAACGGTAAGATACGCCACACCAGAAGCTATGAATATTAGTTGAGAGGCTATACTATTTGGATATTCAGCGGGCACTGACCTGGTACGATCCTGTAACCAGGATATTCTCCATAGGGATTCTTCTGTTCCTTATTCACCACAGCGTACATCGCTCCACCATTGGGAGACCAATTAATCTTGCCATCATCTTCATTCTCTATGAAGCTCTTAACCGCCTTCATAGTATTGCGTGTCTTACCCTCAGACCATTTGTATCTATTTCGAAATAGTTACTAGACTGCAGAAAACTCTGGTATAGGTAAAATACTTACTTCTCAGCCGTGGGTTGGATGGCAACCTTTTGCAAAGAGTTGTTCTCCCCCAAGATGTCGAAGTCCGCCTTGAATGTGATTACGTGATCATGAAGAGATCCGGAAAGGCTGTCATGGATCTTAAACCCGTAGTCTTCGTTCTGAGCGTAGAATGCTGATGAGATATAGCCTGATGCTCTGACAGAAACTTCGATAGAACCATCGAGGGAAAACTGATAGGTTGTCATGTAGTCGTAGTTACCAATGGTGTAGATGGCACGGATGTTGAATGCGATGTTTTTTGTTACGGTGGTGTGTCCGCTCCAGGAGTGGCGTTGGATAGGGAAGCCCTTGTCAATCTCGAACATACCTTGGTAATGGATTAGCGTGGGGCCATGTACAATATAGGGTCTCAACCTACAGAGACCGTCCTTCTGAGTAAACGTCGTCTCGCCCGTAGTCTGGGTGACGTTGACGTAGTGTGAGTATGCTGGACAGTCGTAACCTGGATCACGTTAGCGTTCACTGATACACCAGTGGTGTTTAGTCAATGATCAGCCTTACCCTTTACGAGTGAGATCATCGTGGGCCCGAATCCAGACATGCTGTCGAAGTAACTAAGGGATGAGACTTAGGAAAAGTAGAGCATCAGTGATTGTCCATCACTTACCATATTCCAGATTGCACTGGATCGATACCGCTGTATATGGGATTAATAAGAAGGCAGCTTCAAACGAGAGCTAATTCACGACTTACGCATAATGCGCGATCGCCTCATCCATTCCAAGCTAGAAAAGTTAGTCAAAACCATGTAAACTGGCGTCACACACATACCTCGTACATAATCCTCCTCCCTTTGTATCTGATGTCGTAAAGTCGAAGCCCATTGTCTCGTGTGATACTTACATAGAACGAAAAGTCCACTAATGAAGTTGCATCAGTAACGCACAGCAGTAAATGAACCCTCATCATTCACTCACTCCAAGTCACGTAACTCTCATCGTCGTCAACAGCGAACCTTGCCTTGCCAGACAGAACGGAGGTTGGAGGAGGCTCATCATCCAGAGGGAGATCATCGCCGTGTTTGTTTGTATGGGCCCAAGGCTCATCCAAGTTCATTCCGAGCGGTTTGAAATCGGGTTGCGTCACAGCCGCACGGAGATCGTCGAGATCTTGGTAAAATTCATTGTTGTATACCCAGCCTGTCACTTTCCACTTGCTGGGATCACGACCTGTGATATCTGTCCTCAAGTACAGACCCAGCGGAAGTAGTGAGATCGTGTCGTAGATACTAGTGACAGGTGCGTTAAATCCTTGCCACATAATAACGTTTCCCTCTGAAACTGTGAGAGGTGCTGCAAAAGCTAACGGGATCTGGAGCCCATCATCGACTGTCTTTCTTCTGTTAGATAAGTAAACAGATATCCCATACCACGGAGCTCACTAGGTTCCAGAGGCGTTTCGTTACGTCCTCTGCCTCTTTCATGACAGCAAGGTTGAAGTTGGCATAGTCCTCTGCATCGGGGTTGACAACTGGGATCTTCCCGTCGCCCGTCTTTGTGTTCGTATAGGTGTACGGCACGACAACAGTTGTATTAGTGACGGGCAACGGACCAACCTTGAACTCCTGGAGATAAGCACTTTCTGGTGCGCCAAACATGACTGTAGCTAGGGCATATCGTGATGGAGCACTGTGTTTATCTGACAAGAATGGCAGGACATCGCTTTTGTTAGGCATCATGAGCTCCACCGACATACTAAAATATCGTTAGTAAGAGCTAAACATTGTCATTCGCAATGCAATACAGACATCTTATTGTCCCGACTGTAACCAATTATTAGAAACCTTTAAGACCACACGGGATCTGATACATACCTCCCAGCATCTTCTGCTGTGGTCAGATTGAAACCTGCTGCATTGCTATGCAGGAGAGCAAGCACGTCGGCTGTTTCTCTGGCATTCAGAGAACCCCAGAAGTTCTTGTGGGGAGCATTCGCCGATGGCTGGCTGGACGAACACACAGGTCCCGCGTCCAGCTTCCGGCTGTCGAGCATCCCGGGAGGAAATGCCCTGGCGAGAACCAGATGAACCAAGGAAGCCGGGACAAACAGTTTTAAGAGACGCATTGCGCTTTCTGTCCTATGTTTGAGTGCAAGATAGAAGATTATGTGTTTCTAGAAGACAAGAATCGGCGAGGACAGACCGATTATGCTGGTGTCAAACATTGTGTCTGTGTCAGTTGTCAAGGACTGCGGTTTATATAATCCTGGAATAGCTCAAGAACGGCATTCATAGCCGAGTAATCGCTGCCGATAATGAATTAGTAAAGGTACCCCCACGCGGTATATCATGCAACTATTACATGACTCAACTCATGGCTCCATCGGAAAGGCTCCCTTTGCAAGATCCATTTCACTATCATGGACAAGGAGAACGCCCATGTCGATATCCTGAGGATAAGTTTCAACCGGGGAAGATAACAATTGTTACCCCTCTTGTCTCCTGATAGATAAGATCATGAATAGCAAGAAGCGCTCTAGCCTAGCGAGGACTGTGGCTTGCATAGCCGGTAAACGAGGGTTGCAAATAATGACTAGGGCCCGATAGATATACTTAAACGATGTTTTGGATCGTGCATGATGCAGGCCTCCCCAGCCTTATCTAGTTATTTAGAGTTTAATGGAGGATGTGGAGGAGTCCATAGCATGTTTTGTCATCGTGGAGAGGGCTGGGATTTCAATGCTTGGATTGGCCGTTCGAGTCAATAGGTGCAGCTATGCAGACTGAGGTCTCATCTAGCGTTAGTGGGTCCGGGACGTCGGAACGTCCGAGAGACCGAAGAACCAGGACTTTAGACAATATTCTACGTAGTAGTTCATGCACACATGCAGTAGAGACAGGGACACGATTGATAACAGAAACCTAAAAATGGCATTTACCTAGCTGATGGTGGGTAACTTTACCATTTGTAGTAAATGTTCGTAGCGAGAGTGGGGTATAGGAAGATATCGTGCAGCGTATTATCGGTGGACATATGCCACCACGCTCACGATACTAAGATGAGATTGTAACTAGGTCAGTAAGGTATTTTTATTACAAACCGTAATTTGTTTTGAGGGGCTTTTGAAGGCAGATAAAGAATGCTAACCTGAGGAAGACAGTGATAGATGTGTCATTATCGGCGCCAGGTTTAGGTCTAGTCGTTTGGTCAGTGGCTTTATACCAGTACATGCTCCAGTCATATAATTTCCGACTCTTCAAGAGCACATCGAAATGTCCAGTTAAGTGAGCATCTCATTCCTAAAGTTCATAGAGGCTTTAAAGCCTATTAAAGGTTCATAAGATATAGGCAGTTTTGTGCTAGCCGCATTCCTAGAAATAAGAAAGCTTTGTCAAAACGAAGCGAAGCTCGCTGTCTTATCAGCCTTCCGCCATCGTCGAACAGCAAACTAAGTGGAATCGCTAGTTAAAAATGCAATCCGACGTTCTGAGACATTGGATGCAGCATGGATGATTGGATGCGTGAATCATAAGACAGATTGGATTCATCCCAAATGCCTGAATTGACATCGTTGTCTGGCTCTGAGGCATCCCTTGGGATAATAAAAGACGAATACCCGGCCCTCATCACTTTCTATCACTTCACAAAACAATTATTCCAGTTCCAATACTGTCTACAAGCCTTTCTTTACCGATATCAGACATGAACAACAAAAGCACCGATCCTTTCTCCCAGCCCTCTATGAAAGACATTATCATCGATCAAATAGTGTCCATCATTGCTGTGGATCCCCTTGCCGAGACTCCTCCCTCTTTTGATCCTCCCAGTATCCCCATTCCCCCTTGCATTCCTGCCGGTGATGATTTCGTTTCCTGCCCTTCATTGAAAAGCCCATCCCCACGGCCCTACGAATGAGCAAAGATATCGGCGCCATTATGCTCGGCATCGCGCGAGAATGTTCCAGGTGGGGTCTGAGTTCCGTCCTCAAATACGTCGTCGTAAAGAAAGACTTCGACACTCCTGCTGACGCCGACTACGCCGAACAGTGTGTCCATATGGAGCGCCAAAATCGGAATGTGCTCGTGGTAGAAGTCACCTTTGGATTGGTAACCTACATGGCTGATGCGACCTTTACCCTGTGGCATGGCGGGAGCTAGGCTGTTACGCTGGCAGCGGCTTCTTTTCTAACCTAAATGATATGAGCATGATGATGGTGTATAGCCTCGCATTTACTATGCTCTAGTGGGAAATGGTGATGTGGAAGGTGTTTATGCTTGAGATGGGCCACGTTTTGGGGATTCGACACGAGTTTGCTTTAGACATGGATTCGGCGACGGGCCACAGCAAGGAGTCCATTAAGGCCGTACAGCTGGGACTTTGTAACTCGGATTCAGTGATGACGTACGGCAGGCAGTCGTCAGAGGTGTAGGACACTGACACAGAGCGCATAAGAGCGTTGTATGCGTTGCAGGACGATAAAAATACAGGTTCGCCTACAATATGGATAACGCCTGTAGACGGTTATCACCCTCTGTAAGGAACATCGAGATCAAGACGGCAAATAGAGGATGGATGTACGTGCCATATCTGAGAATCGATCATCACAGATGAGTATAGCTTGATATTTAAATAATTTCAGCTAATACCCTTTTCAACCCCATTTCCATACGGAAACACCACAATGATCCCTAAGGTGTGTACAACTATGCTGGGAATAACTTGATTATAAAATAAGGCCTGTCACTGAGTCTGAAGGATGTCTCATAAAGGTGAATCTTGATTAGAAAGAAAGCGCAACCACTGACCTTTCCTACCTTATCTGATTTCACAAGAGCTACGGAAGTTTGCCAATACCGTAAAAAAGCCTCGATCAATGATATCTGGGCTGTAACTTGTCTTTGATTGTTTTCTAAATACCACCCGAAAATGGTTTTTCCATGTGCTCCTCGCCCAAACTGCCTGCATAACAAACGTCGCATTCCATACCTATAGCCTACGTTTTTACCGACTAGAGGTTTGCCGTTTAGGGGCTCACGCTATCAATCCTTGCAGTTTTTAGCAAGATACGTCGAAGGCTATATCGGATATATAGGCTCTGCAAGATTATATAGGGAAGGGCATGGAAGGGCAATCCTAGTGGCTATTTAATCCGATATCAATAGAACCCTACTCTTAACTATTAGTATATCAGCTAAGGATAGAGCACCCTGGCTTATAGATATATAGCCTACCAGTATCTAAAAAGTATTTTATAATCCTTAGAAAATTTATATAGCTTATCTTATAGCTTATAAGCTATATATGAAAGATCGAATTCCTGGCCTTTTTGAGTATAATTTTAATTTTCAATAATTATTCAAAAGATGGCTTTTAATCTGAAAATTTAATCCTCTTATATTTTTAATCTACTCGCCTATTATATATGTTACCAGGTCTGACGCTATCCTTATGGTAGCTTGGCCGCTTTGCAGATAGGCGTACTATAAGTGATTCTGTGTTTAGTGACTCATACAGCCATCGTTGGAATGAGAACAGTGGAATTATATGTGGTTCCTCGAGCCGCGGTACAAGTTGTAAGTATTTATGCCATTACTCGACAGCGCATGCTCGCAGATATTTCTTGCAGGACAAACCTTGATCTATCCTCAGAGGGCCATTGCTATAAGGTTCAAACACTAATCTCTTGCAAGAAAAAGTAGGGCGATTTCACTTCCTGCATCTGTAAATCACTCGATACGAATATGTGCAAATCTGCCCAGCTAGGTGCTTCTATACTGCTATCACGCCGGGGGAATCGTCGCAATATCATGGCTTCCTCGACTACCATCCTTGCCTTCTGGTTCTTTGTGGCGTTGACCGCGATCTCTAACACTGTTCATCCACCCCACGATCATATTCCCTAGTCTCTGAATGGGTGACCGTGCCGCCTTTCCGAGCCGCAGTTGTCTGCTGGCTCTGCTCTCGTCTACTTTAAGATGCAAATTATTACTTGTCCCCTTGGAAAGAATTGACAATGGGTATGACAGTGTTATGTGTGGCAAATGCGGAAACTCCGACAGTTTGAATGTGAAGGCGGAGCCTCCTACTGCAATCAGATCATCATTCATGATGTTAAGCATGATTGACAATGATATTGCGCTGTAAATCTGCATCGTGATCAGGAGACCTCGGGTCGTCGGCCCACCAAGAACACTTATTGCCTCTGCTCAAAGAAAAAAAACGAACAGAAACAGACCCCTGTTTTCAGCTCGGCTTAGCCCGCTCGTCTCGCCTAACCTACATACCCGCCAGGAATCTTGCTTTTTTGGCGTTTTAGTCCGTAAACATTAGGAAGGTAGTGATATTCGATTACGTATCTCTTCTCTTAGCCGAGGAAAAAGGCTATGCAAAGTAGAAGATTTTGATATCTCATCGAACAACAAGGAGCTTACTTGTAGTTCTCTAGTAAAAGTTAAGTATTTCATGCTTAAATTCAAGGAACGGTTGTATTGAGGACGAAAGCTGCAAAGATATTCAAACCCTGAATACAATAAGGGGTTGTTCCCCTGATGTATCTAGTGCCGATTAATCTTTTACTTGACCTTTATCGATTTTCAGTACCGAACCACGTGTCGAGCCACTTTTATCTTAGTGTGACATAAATGATAGACTATCTTCACCAGTTGAACCGCGCATCATGGAAATTACGACCTTTGTATTCTGTGCTGTAATTGATTACTATTGGGTTGAATACGCGCCGAACCTTCCGTGCGTTTACGAGATCCCATTCTGGGGTGAGGTATCTGTCAGTAGGTTTGTATGCAGTAAACGTGTGGTTTAGGCTCGTACATGATTTTTACAAGGATAATTCCGCTTTCTCATACTCAAGATCCTATCGCGGAATGAAGCATGACCAATAGACTATGCTGTTGAAGTCTGCAAATAGCAAGCATTATTGATGATCACTGTTCAGCCAATCAATCATCGAGAGGACTTCCCGTTATATCTGTCATGAACTTCGCGCAGCCTGATGAAGATTCCCAATTAGTCCAAGCTGAATTGCGTGGCTGAAAGGCAACAGGAGACTCCGACATGACGCGTAAGGCTCTAGAAGACTGATTAGTTAACAAGGTCCCTTTGTGAGGACTTCTTGAAATATATAAAGATGGATCTCTTCTGCCTTTACAGCAATATATTCTCAGTAACCTCAATCCGCAGTCAACTCAAGCCACTACTACAATATACACCCAAGCTCAAGCACAACACTCAAGTATGACCACACAGCAGCGATGTCATTCCAGTGATGGCATTGTATGGAAACACCAACTGACGTTGATCTAGCACCTCAGTCATAATGGTCAAACTACTTAATATCGTCTACGTCTTGTTCGTCGCAACTGGCGTTCAGGCAGCCTGCAAAAAGAACTGCGACGTTTCGGCCGAGAAGGGTGGTCTTTGCTACTACGAATGCACAGACGAATGCCCCGACGTTCCCGCTGCGACCGCGCGAAACAACTTCCTTGGCGCTCTCAAGAAGGCCAAGTACAGGTGCTCTGCCAATGGACGCGCGGGTGTCACATGCGCCAAGGAAGGTGCCTTTGGAAACAACTGTTACGATCACTATTGGAAGTGTGGAAGCTCTTGCTAGAGAAATCATGGCGAAGGTTGGGGAAATCACATAAGGGAGTGACAGATGTGTCGCAACCAGTGCTGGGCTTGGGTCGAGTCTTGCGATTAGGGGTCTTGTACTGTTACACGCTTTACTCTTAGGATCTTCGGCTAGTCAAGAAAGCACAATAAACTCCGGTTGAGTGAGTATCTTAATCTTGAAGGTTATAGAGGTTTTAGAGACTATTAACAGTGAGGTAACGTCCATACTGCCTTCCCCTGCTACTTGGACCTTGCCGTCAAAATCTATATGAAGTCAATAGACAGTGCAGGGGGACCTAACTTGGTTGTCCCTCCCTGAACTTTGTTCACTTGCTAGAATGTAGCTGTTGCAGTGCTCAATTGGACGTCACGTCACGTTACGTCTATGTCTCTATACTTTCTGAGCTCAGCGTTAACATTAACCATGAAATGCTAACTATTAATATCAGTAATAGGGCTATGGAAATCTCTGCTATGTATCAAGTCTTCATCCTCAGTCTTCATCCTTTCATCGCGCTGCCATTTCCGCTCTCCGGCATAATCTTTGCTGTTGTTGCGATTCTGAGGTCAGCTGATATCTTCGTTCACTCAACCATCCTGTGCCACCCGATGCCTCTTTGAAGGATCCTAATTTCTTCGTCTGGACCAGGGGACTGAGCTAGGGAGGGAGAGCTAGTACTAGGCGTCGATGCTCCGAGACCTAAAGTTGTTATTAATTCGGCAGCAAGCATATTGAAATAGCTTAGATGAACCTCAAATTCTTATCGCGGAACGATATGGCATACTTACAGCGACGCCCCAATGGCCGGCGTGAAACACCACGAGCTTTCCTTTTCAGTCGCGGCATAGCGTTTCGCGTATACTATAACTTCTAGTGGAAATGGTTTTGTGCTTTTGAGCTTACGCACGGTGATGATTACTGTACAGTAGACTATTGCCCTGGAGGTGACTTGCTAAATAATTGAAGTTCACCTGTTAATCTAGCCCGGCCAGGTTAAGCCATGACGGAACTGGCTTGGCTATTTGACTGATAGCTGACTATCCATACCGTCGAAGTTTTGATATACGACTTTGTTGTTATCAGTGCCATTCATCATAAGAGGTATACGGACTGCATTGTGTTGACGATCAGGTGACTTAGTATGAGGAGAATGTCGCCAACAAGATTGATAATTCGTGGTCGTCTGGATCGGCATCAATGACCTGCGCGAGTGTTTCTGGAAGAAGACGAACGCACCAGTTGGAGAGACTTTGGATCGGTACTTTGAGCCATCGGAAGTCTAGGCTAGAGTAGGCCGGAAGAGATTTGCCCTTCTTCACTGTTCCTCGGAGGTCCTGCCCTTTTCTTCCCTCGACATTTCATAGCGCATAACGAAACTTTTGCCGACCAAACTTCAGCCATTAATATAAGGACTTTGGCTCTGATATTATGGCGCACAAAAAGGTTTCAACTGAAAGTGCTATCCAAGCCTAAAGCTGAGGTCATTGCATTTTACACCATGTCCAGTACGCACGAGGCCGCGGTAAATGAATTCTAAGCATATGGAGTCAATGAATGTCCCTGGGCCGATATCTATCATACTGGTGTCACTATCTATAAAGCGCTTGCCAATAATTTTGCTCATGGCACCAGCAAACTCCCCACCTTTCAAGCATAGCTAGGAAGGATCGATAGCGAAAGCAACACAAAGAGGAAAACGCTCCGTGTTCTCCCTTGTCTTTTCAGATTCGCACGGTACTTGACGGAAGCGGAAGGCGAGTTAAACCCTGTTGGTTACACCCAACAATCAGCAGCTCATATGCTGCCAAGACGAGCGACCGACCAACAACTAAGCTGACAACATGAAGGCCTGTTCGAGGACTTTTGCTAATCCGTCATGCCATTCATCAAGCGAAATTACCCACAAATAATGTTGAAGCGCCTCTTTCTTTGCTTCCCCTCAGTAAACGTGCGCCAATTTTTGCCATTCATATTTTTTCAACCTCAATTTTTGGAAAGGGATACGATCGAATTAGTACCTTTTAATTGATAGACCAAAGTGAGACAACATGTCTACAGGAACTCCGCCCGCCGACTCTCTTCCCCTTGAGGTAGATGAAGCAGTAGCAAATGACACTGACACCGATTCCTCGCTCGGGTCCGATGAGGGAGGCTCTACTTCGTCCATAAATTCCAGCATCTTCAAATATCGGCAAGAATATGGCCGAACATTTCATGCATATAAGGACGGCCAATATTTCATGCCTAATGATGAGCGGGAGCAGGACAGGCTGGATCTGCAACATCATCTTTTTCTCATTACCTTCGACAACAAACTTCATCTGTCTCCCGCCGGTCGAGACGGCCACAACATCCACAATGCTCTTGACATAGGAACGGGTACTGGCCTCTGGGCAATGGACTTTGCCGAAGAGCACCCGGATACGTCTGTTGTTGGAATCGACCTAAGTCCGATTCAGAGTAGCTTTGTGCCGCCAAATGTGAGCTTCCAGATTGATGACATCGAAGAGCAATGGACGTTCAATACCAAGTTTGATTTCGTTTACTGCCGTATGATGTCTGGGGCACTGGCGGATTGGACGGGTTTCTTTGCGAAGGCTTACGATACCCTTGCGCCCGGAGGATGGATTGAGGTGGCAGATATCAAGTGACCGATGACCAGCGACGACGGAACTCTAAAGGAGGACTCAGCAACCTTAGAATGGGCAGCCAACATCATCAAGGGGACGAAGATCATTGGAAGACCCTGTGACTTGGCTGACCAGTATAAGAAGATGCTTGAGGCCCAAGGCTTCACAAATTTAAGGGAGGAAGTGTATAAGTGGCCTCAAAACACCTGGCCCAAAGATGAAAAGTACAAGGAACTCGGTAAGCCTCAAGACAAGAAGTCACCTGGGTGAACGCCGGACACTAATCACTTGCAGGAACCTGGCATCTTGAAAACTCGCTCAATGCCCTCGATAGTACCAGTACAGCAATCTATACACGCATATTAGGCTGGAGCAAAGAAGAACTTGACGTCTTACTAGCGAGGGTTAGACGTGAAATTAGGGACAAGACCGTTCACTCATACTGGCCTATGTAAGTCGATGCCCAGCTCTTGGTGTTATTGTTGATAACTGATCGTTTTAGTTATGTGGTCTACGGGCAAAAGCCTGAAGAATCGACGAAAGCGGATGTTTGAGGAAAACCTACATTTCCAAGGAACATCAAAATTAGAAATTGATGACAAGCGACATAGTATATCATTTTTTTCAAATTGTCAGCTCCACCACACATAATCAAATCATGAAACAATCTGGTATTATAAACCAAAATAGGCGTAGGAAAGTAATAATGGACATGGGATCATAAAACAAATGGTCCAGGGTAGGCCTCACTACAAAGCGTTCCTCCAAAATTGTAGTGCGAGTTCAGACATCGCTTTTTTCGTCTTCACCAGATCCTGAGAAGTCGTCTTCGGCGGCAACAGCTTATCCAGGCCCGACAACGACACTGCCATGCGTTTTGATCATCTGGACAGCGGCGAACGCTCCATTGTGATCATCCTGGTGAGTAAAAAGAAACCCTTGAAAGGACGTAGGACTGGGAGCAAAATTGGGAACCTTCTTGCTGAATCTGGCTGTCTTCGATGCGATTGATCCACCAACTGCCACGGGCGAGACGAACGCAGAGTCAGTAAGTGAATGTATCTAGATGGCATTTTTCAACGACCAAATCCCTGGGTCCTAGTCCAGTCTCTGCTCCATGGAGTGACCCCCTAAAGTTCGAGTGATGAGATTCTCAATTGAGTTCCCATTCAAACTCGAGTATAAGTCCGACCTCGAATTGAAACTACCCTACACTTTATATTCCTACCAAACATCCTGCTTGCGGTTGAAAACCACTAGCACATGTTGTGTAGTCTTCGTGCAACGAGGGAAAAAACCACCGCCGAGGTCAGTGGCCATTCCCAGCAGGTTGGTTGTTGTTTCATAGGGGTTTAGTCCCCCAAGTCTTTCCACCCAATCACTCCAAGGCTCACACACCAACACATTCCTGTCATGTCATCGACATACGGGTAGAAGTCGTTTAGAGTACTAATTCATAACTACCGGTTTTGGTACCACCATTTTAACAAATAGTCCCCTTGAACTTTTATCGACCGTATCTACTTTCCTCTTCAGACCTCGTATCTGATTCCCAAATCGACTACGGCTCTCATACACTAACGGTATCAAGCGCCATTAGAACCGTCGCCACTGTTGGTACCGTCGGTACGATTTCGGACCTCTGATACATTCTGACCCCTGCTTCCGAACTTCCCTGAAATTGAATGTAGCTTTCTGGTGCTTATCGAAACATCTATAGGTCATTGACGCCTCACCAGAATAACATCCTCTTTAAACTTACACTTCATAGCTTGAATACATTATCCATCTTATTGACCCAGCAACTGCCCCGTCCATAATTCAAACCCCCTTACCCGACGATTTAGGCAAGCCAAGTACATGGGGAGCCTTGTTTTCGTTGCTCAGAGTACATGTTCAAAACTCCGATCTCTAACCAGCTCTCATAGCTTTTACTTTGTCCCTGGCAGTCTTTGCAATTTCTCTCGCATCTTCAAGCTTGGCGATATCACACTTCAGCTGATCCCTCAGCTCACCCGTCGCTTTATCTTCTTTCGCAATCTTGCCTACTTCCTCCTCCGATAAGCCCAGAATGTAATCAGCTGTGAGCTTGCTTAGAGGACCATCTTTGTCCATGACAAACCCTTCCACAACAGTTTGTGTGATGTGTCTGATGAATGACTCAAGAGAAATCTATTCACATGGTTAAAAGGTTGTTGATGATATCGTCTTTGGATCTCGAACTCACCTCGTAGTAGACTTTGACAACATCGTGTATGTCGCACATCATTCTTGTTTCATTGCATATGTCCAAGGAATGCCACATGTTCGGCAAAGTTTCATTTGTGATGAAAGTCTGTCCGTGCCCATCCTGAAAGTTTAACCCCTCATGGAAGGCCCTAGCATACCTCAAAGAGCGCCACGCGTGGAGCTGGCTGCCGAACCTTGGATCAGAAATCTGTAAAAAAACCCTTCCTGTTTCTTGCTTGCAGTAAGCGTCCATATTGTACTGAACCTTTTCGAATGTATCTTTGAACATCAGGAAAAGACGCCCTTTCAGCTCATGGTGGAGAGCCAATGTGCTTCCAGTATCTGGGCAAACAGAGCTCAAGATCGACTCATAGCTATTTTTTAAAGCGGCCTTGACCCTTTCCAGATGCTCTTGAGCGATCAAACCCCACTTGGCCACTTGAAGACGATAGATGACTGGATAGATATTGGAATTGACCACACCTGGTGGTTGTGAAGCGCCGAAGCTGCGGATATACGTTCGTATAGTTAAGTCGAAGTCTTCGCAAGTCTTGACGTCTTCGAATTCCTCGAAAGCAGGCACCTGGCTCAAATCCTTGTTAGAGTCTTGCTGCTTCTGACCGTGGAATAGGCATCGAAGTGCCCTTTCGTTCTTCTCCTTTTTATCATATCCAGCGTTGTCAACGAGCTGCTTGTACTGTTCAAGAGCAGTATGTGGATCGATATCGATATCCCCGAACACCCAATAGCCACCAATCCATCGCATCACATTGTCGAACTGGTCATTGAGGATTCTGAGCTTCTGTCGTAGGTCCATGTCCCTTGACTCAAGTAACCCTGGATCCATAAGAGCCAATGTTGCTTTGGTGGCGTACTTACTAACGAATTGGTTGAGGTAGGCCTGTTCCTGGCTGAGTGTGCTTCGAGTATCTCCCAAATTTGACATATGGGTACGCTTCTTTCTCAATTGCGACTGTATGTCTTTCTCAAGCTTCGGGAAAGCTTGTTCAATTCGTAGAGTCAAGATTTCCCCGAGATGATCTTTAAACTTCGAAGTTCCGCGTCGTGCAGCAGGGATCTGAGTCCAGGGTTCCTTGGCAAAGATGTCTTGTTCGATTTCATTGCGGGACAAACGATTCTCGGTATCAGCTTTATTGCAAACCACAAACATTCCACTTTCGAAGATAGATTCGCCGCCTTCGAATTTGCTCTTCGCAGAAGAAATAATCTAGTTGATCGTTAACCTACCACATAAATTAGATCGGGGTATAGGCATACCGTATGTATCTCGTCTAGACTTGTCTCCTTATCACATTTCGTGAAAACACCGATCAGCCTGGTCTTGTCTAATACGTACTTCTTGCACATCTCGACAATAATCTGAGCAGAGAGTTCAGTCGTCGCTGGTACCGTGCATCTAGTTTTGCAACTTATAAGTTTTTCAAGGAATGATTAGAAGAGGCGGAACTTACATAACTGTGTTCTCTGATCGCAAGATATACTGTATTGCTAGTTCATGAGTTCCATGAAGCTCAGGCTCGTTGATATTGCAACTGGCCATGACCAGCCCAGGGAGATCCAAAATATTGAAGGGAGATCTGTTAGGTCCCGAGAGCTCCACTGTGACGATATCTGGGACAAAATTCTTTTTGAACTGACCAGTGCCCTTCCTGATGCCTATATAATTTTCAGACAACTAGATATGAATTGTCAGCATATGGTTCTTGGCAACCCCCGGTGACCTGTTACTTACATCCTTGAGAGCGGTTTCAAACGTCGCTGTAGTCAGAATATCACCCTCCAACAAATAATCCTCTGCGACGGCGTCTGCCCGGTCTAAGCCTTTGACATCTTGGGGTGCCTTTTCTACGCGGATTCTGAAACGTTCAGTGCTTCCTCGTGCAGTACGGCGTGATATAATACGGATTGGAAAGCGTGTACCAATGCCCGACTTTATGGGAAACGGAATGTCCGTCAAACTTCTCAACAAAGATGATTTTCCGGCAGATTGCTCCCCGACTACCACGAGCTAAAGCAAATGTTAGCTGTCAGTCACGGTATTGAGAAATTGAGGGTGAGCTTTCCTGCGGGATGTCCAGATACCCATTGGAACCGCACGACTGGAGTTCGTTGATAGCGTCGAACAGAATACGTCTTCTCTCATTGTCAAAAGGGTCATCAACAACGATCTTGCGGTTCCCGTTTTCACCCCCTTCGACAATTGGCAGACTACTTCCAAGGCTACTAGCCTGGTCATCTGCTGATGTCGGATCTACCCAATCAGCAGAACCGCTAGACGGTGATGAAATAGGACTTTGTCCCGACTGGTTGAGGGTAGTGGTTGTGGTTTTCTTTGACGACATTTTTAGGTAAGATTGAATGCTAGTATTCAGTTGAGGCTAATAGCGAAAAGCGGTAGTGTAGAAACGATCGTTGAACAGTTTGGATGCTCTTAAATGACACACCAGACTGTTATTGATGGACGGATAATTTATTACCTTTTGTATATAGCCGATCGTTTTACATATCCACTTCTGGATTATCAGTCCACTGCACTGCCTCCATGCTGTAGCAGGGCTTCGTCGCAAACCTCAACGACCACCAACAAACATTTCAAGGATATCAGAAAGGTGAAGAGCTGTGCCCTTCTTTTCTCCCCCTTCTTCTCATCCCTCGCCTTATTCTTCGTGAGGAAACCAACATGGGAATGTCTCGCAACTGCAGACAAGGACCTAAATGTAACCTTGTGTTGGCCGCAAACCCTGTAACTACATTTCAGCTTTCCTATTTGAGCAAGTATCTACAGCAATCCAAATTACAACAAGTCGTATCAAAAGTCCAAGCCATGTTACTGAAAAGCCTTGTGTGGTATCGTGACAGGCCATAGCGCTATCTTGCGTCCCGGATTCGCGGCCTGGCTAGGGGGTGACACAAAACTTCAAACCTGATGAATTTATCAACTATGGGACATTCGGATCCTCACCTCCCGACTCGTGACGCCCGCGCACCTGGGTATTAACATCCAACACCCCTCGACCGGCCGCCCCCCCAAACCGGCCACCTGGGATCTTAGTATGTGAAAAGTACAGTTTTGCCTAAGGCATCATCCATTTTTGTATGTGGTGGCCGGTTTAGGGGGCGGCCGGTCGAGGGGTGTTGGACGTTATCTCCAGCCACCTTAAACAAGTAGGACTGTTTATTACAACCTACAATGCATATCAACCATGGCCCACAAAATTCTCATTCTTGACAGATAGCTAGCTAGACACTAATGATGATGTGAGCTGAAATTACTCTATCGCTGTGTTTTGTTCACGGTAGGGGTCGTGGTCAGAGTTTGAGCAGGTCCATAATACTTAACCATGATGATAAGAGAAACTGGCAAAAAGCCAACTCAACATATGACCCTTTCAAATCCAATTTTCCCCATTCGACATGGGACTTCGCATAGAAATCCGAGACCATTCTTGTAGTCGACATCTTGACGAAGCAAGAGCTAGAATCATCTTCACGATACGGAATAAGGCGAGGGGGGGTCCATGGACTGGTGGAACGTTTTCTTGATATCTTCACGGATTTACTGGTCGATAAGTCGGTTTGTTATGTTAAATTGAACGAAAGGTGAAGGGGTGGTGCGACCTTTGTACAAGACATAGAGGCTGTTGTGAGTCACGTACATGTTCATGATAGTTAGAGTTCAGTTGCTGTGTGCTGATTTTGTTGCGCTATCTATTGGATGCGACAGGCCTGGATCGCGTCCCTGTACTATGGATAGAATTGAAGGAAGTTGTAGAACATGATATATAGTGTGGAGGTCGGGTTTCTTAGAGGAAGAACTAGTTCATACTAGGTTTAATGGTCTGTTTGATGAACGACGTTATTGTCGGAGAAAGGATATTGGCCACAGACTGCGGACGGTCTGGTATGAGCCGTTTCAACAGTGTTAGGTTCAATTTGGGCAGTCGTGCTGCTTGGCCGCTATTGGACGCCGATGTTCATTCGGTAATTTGTGTAGATTGCAGGCGACGTATGTACCAACGCAAAAAGGTCTAGGAAAGGTCTATGCCTATTATCATGCGTTTTCAATCTACAAGAGAAATGACGAAAAGTATGAGGCATATGACTTGCAACTGCGGAGAAGATTGTGAAATCTCAGGAATGTATAAAGGACACCTGTTATCTCCACCCTTAGATAGGTCAAATTATTCCAAGAGGCTATCTACAATAGAAATATGTTCTAAAACGCCTGAGATATGACAACTATCCTTCGGAACATACATCGCTCTACATCAATGTTATGCCAGGAAGCTTAACTAACAAGTGTTTGGAGCTAAAACTTACCCCGAATCTGTTGGGACATTTGTATGGGATCCATTTGTCGAAGTACCCATCACTCTCTATACAGCCCCATTCGCATTCGCAGCCAGATGGGTTACATAATGTGCCACTGATAAGATAGGTACTGACAGTTTTGCACCCTGCAGCTTGTGCATCTATCTGTGCATCGGTTCGGTTGTGGCATGTACCAGTTTCATGGCGGATCTTAATACTGCGGGTAGATACTAGACCTGCAAAGCTGGTGATAAGAATGTGTGTAAATCTCATCATGAGGAGAACTGGTTCAGAAAATACTGCAGCAGTTGCAAACGTTTCCCGTCAAGGTAGAAAGACGTTTTATTAATATGAAGAGACAAGATTACAATGAGTCAACACGGCAGGACCTAGATTCCAAGCGATGAGTTTTGGAAAATGTTCCAATCTTGATTGGGCTTATATCAATGATGTGTTGTGCGCCACAATAGCGGTTGCTATCACTAGGAATGCAGTTATTTTAAAAGCTGGATAGACGACGTTACTAAATGCAGCACTAAGGCGGGTCTGGAATGACAGAATCAAATTGATGGATCAGAAAATCGTTACAATATTGAATTGAGTTGAATTGAAAAACGTACGGTCGACTACATCAGACCGTCATTATCTATGTCGAAGCAATCAACTGTTCCAAGCCTATACAACTTTCCTGACACCTGATCTACCTGTAAATAATAATACCTCCTCGTCGTCCTCCTCAAGCATTTCGGCCACTCCCTCAGCTGACTTCGGAGCGTCGGCGCTTTGTCCTTGTGTTTGAGATATCGTGAGAGATTCAAGCAGCTGGGCAGCCCCTTCATCTGGAAATATTTGCCTAGCTTGACTTAGCGATACATTTGGCAACAAGGTGGTATATGCGCTCGAATCGTGCGGTCGTCCTTCAGATACTTTCTCAGCAATTATTCGCGCAACATCTGCTCTGATTCGAGTTATGATCCTCTCCATAACGAGGTCTCGTGTAAGAATTGATGCGCTTCCTTGTTGCTCAGAGACATCTGGTGAACGCCAAGCGAAATATACGTTTTGATGAGAAGACCGGACCCGCACATCGGTCGGGTACTCATCGAAGAAATATGAACACAGCTTGCAGGGCGGTTTGCTCGTTCCGATAAATTTCCAACGCTTGAAAAACCTCTCAGGTCGGATTCCGCCCTCGGTATTCTCCAGCCAACTATGAATCAGCACCTCAGCATGTACAAATGGTTTAGGTGCATAGCGCCACTGTTCGGCGATCTCGGTATCTATATCATAGACAGAGAATGAGTCCAGCTGCTGTTTGATACGAGTCAAAGACGCCTCATCGCTGAACATTCTACTCGTGATCTGCGCAGCCGTCCAAGGATTCGTTGCCAAGACGCCAGACTCCGGTGAACTCGAGGGTATCGTGTAAACTTGGAAGTCTGAGAAGAGCTGAGGCCACATCGTTGCGACTGAAGCAATCAGATCCACCGCACGTTTGTAGGAAAGCAAACGTCCTGCGACGTGGACCAAATCCGACCAGTATGTCGTTGACATCATGTCATTCTCACGAGCCATCCGATGTCTGACATGAGCGAACATGCTGGAGTGAAAGAAGTTATCAAGAGAATTGATGAGGTCAGATACTGGCATGGAGAATGTTAACCGCATGGTTCGCTTTTTAGAATACGAAAATTCGAAACCCCACCTGATACAGCTTGGAATCCGTCAAAACATGGCTCCAGCACAGTCAAGATCCGGCACATGTCGACCTGAAGCGCTTCGTCTATTATCCGTCAGCTCCTGTACAGATACGCTATGAAACACACCTACTATCAAGAGTAGCGTCTCGTTTACAGGCTTTGATGCACTCTAGCAGGTGAATTTCCAGCGCCTTGACGTAACCACTCACTCGACCTTGGCATAGCTCAAGGGATGCTCTCAAGGCACGGATCTTAATCGCGTTGTTCCCCAGGTCATTTCCAGGCGACATCGTAGCGAACAAAGACAAAATAGAGGTAATACCAGATTCGATCTTCGCACGCCGCGTTGGACCTAGCTGATTAAAACCAATCACATACTGAATGCAGTCAGGCAGCTGTAGCACAGTACATGCTGAGATGGTGTTACTCCCAACCTCTGTACAACAGAGATAGGCAAGCTTGGAGACGAATGCATGGAAAAGTGGTTCCAAGCCAGTCATAGTGCTAAGTTCCGGGTCCTCCGCCAGCCTCCGTCGCGGACATAGAGATGTCAAGCATACTAGTAACAGAAGTGGGCTATAGAAACGTCTGACCAAACCTCGACGAGGAGACACAGGAAGGGAATTCTGATCGTCTGGGGATCCTATTAGTGGAGTACTACACGACCGGAATCATCCTGCTTCACACTCACTCATGTTCGAAATTATTACGGCGTTAACGAGGTAAAGGTTGCTCAAGTGAGTGTGATGAAGGCAGATGGTTTATCAGAGCCACTGTATGATTAAATGTGTCGGCGTTGCAGTTCAGGTCAGAGGGTGATTGAGATCAACTACGTGATATGAGTTGGAAGGTGCAGAAACTTTGCGGTGAGAAGGATGGTAGGACTCATGCATATTGGGGCTTGAAAATACATTACTGATTGGGGCTATGTGCGTACGGTTTGCTGCAGCTACATTATGTCCATGACAAGAATGGTATGCCTCATGCATGCTGCCCAATGAAATGTTGCATTGACACCCTCCAGATTGGGCCATAAACAGGTTTATACTATGGAAGACCTCATTATGTACCAATTATTTCTGGGAGTGCTCATAATAACCCTACATTGTTTTATTGAATATCATCGTAATTCCACTGTCGGGAGTCGACTTATATAAGGTCCATGACATACCACCATTCCTTCAGACCTTCCCCATACTTCAACCAGCCCGCCACCTAAATTTATCGCGCGTTCAGAATTGGAAAAAAAATACTCATCTTCAGCGGCATCTGATGCTCTGTCTACACCCGTTTCGGTAGTACATTTTCTGCCATTATAACTAGACATCACTTCATAGTTCGGAGCTTATTATCTCAGGTCGCTTTCGCTATTATCGTTATACGTTTCACACGCATATTGGAAGACAAAACGATGGAGTATTACTCGGTTTCTGCCAGTGAGGCTCCAGTGCAATATGTGTCGCTGCCCCAACTTGAGCTTAGTCACACATCATATCCACCTATTCCGTGCAGCCGCACCAACTGTTCTGATCAATGCGAAGGGCATTAGTCTCCTTATGCAGAGCCAAGAGCCCCAGATTTATCTGGCAATGAAACTCACGATCAGACACAGCTAAACGAACACAGCGCGGTCATGGTCAACTACACCGATGGGATGTGGAGTGGTAGCACCGAAGCGGGGCAGAGAGCTCCACAGGTCTTCCAAGAAGACGAAATGCCCCCGACTAGTCATTACGTGCAGGGTGATGAATATACCGGATACTCTTGTAAGTATCCGGGATGTACTCAAAGTCCTCGCCTTATATACAGATTACCAAGCCGTGTGACGTAAGCCATGCAATTGTACCTCGCATGAATGTAGGCTAACGAATGCAGGAAACATGCTCGAAATCACTACAGACCGGTCATTTGTCCAGTTTGCCCGGAGAGAAAGGCCGAACAGGGGGACATGCGAAAGCATGTACGAGTATATCACCCCCTCCTTGCGACAGGCCTGGGTGTCTCTGGCGAAGATATTTTTTGCACTTTGTGTCAACGCAAAATCTCAAACAGTCGAAGTGATAACTTCAAACGACATATGCGGAATTCGCACCAAATCGAGCACAACTGATGCCAAATGTTAACTGTCAGCTTCGAGCTTGCTAGGGAATTGTTTACAAGTTCGGTGGTCGAAACTGTTCAAAGATGATAAAGTTTCCAGAAAGATGTTTAGCAAAATATTAAAATGATTTACAGGACGCGTTACTATCAGATAGGGTAGTGAACTCGGGCAAAGATATCAGGTTATACGAAGTCTTTAGAAACTAGACTCCGATGTTGTACGTATTTTAGGGATGGAATGGATGTACTGAAATTCTAGAGCAAAAAGACCTGTCTTACTTTTGACAGTTTCGCGTAACATGAATACTAGGTAATGATCTTCTGGAGTAACAAAGTAGATTGCTGATATCCTCTGAATTTGTGACAACACTGAGGCTTCCCAGCACCTCACTCTTGGTCGTAGAATTTTGCAGGGAGACCCACTCGAAGAACGGCCGAGCATATGACCAAGAGCCCTTCGAAGGCGGTGGGCTCGATCCCTGTCACATACTATGTAAATCACTGACATATGGTGCAGAGTCTGTTTAGTTGTTCTTCAAGAAGCCCTTGCCCTATGCTATCCTCGTTATATACAGATTATAAATATTTAATGACCGATCCCCTGAAAAGACTACTTTATTCTGGTTCCACTACTAGTACTATACACGGAGTTAGGCGTTAAGCTTTTTAAATCCTAGCTCTACGGCCCCATTACCAGGTGGGACTTTAGCAGGAAGTCCCATCCTCAATCAATGATACAGTAATCAGCCTGTGCCTCATAAGTTATAAACTTTTGTGGAAGTAAGGTCTGATCTACGGAGCTGACTAATCGGGTCAGTCTGTACGACTTCGTGTTTATATATAATGATTCGGCTCTCTTATCCCTTTACCACTTTTACCATCTATCTTCTATCTTTCAGAAATAACTGCTTCAACTATCTTAAGCCAGTTACTAGGATCTGCCCTCTTACCCGTATGCATTCAACTCTGACCTAGCGCTAAGAAGCAATTATGTCGCCTCTCATCGCCGACAAGCCACTCCTCGGCCCCCTCCTCGGCCTCAACACATGGACTTTTGCCATGGAAGTATTGCTTTACGTCCGCAGAACTCCTGCACTTTCCAAATACAATGTCAGCTTCGATCCAGCCATTGTGAAAAAGGAAAAGGCCGAGAAATTGCCTCCTTATGTGCAGTGGCCAGCGGATAATTTCAACAACTTGCTAGAACAGCCTACCCAATTCTATTCGGTATTGCTTGGGTTGACTTTCTTGGGCGTGAAGGACAAGATCACTGTGCGTATGGCGTGGGGCTACGTGGGATTGAGATTCCTTCACAGCATGATCCACGTTACGACCAACAATGTCCTGCTGCGCTTTCCGGCTTTTGCCGCCAGTTCGGTTGTCCTTTTGGGTCTGACGGCCAGGGCAGCTTGGGAGCTTCTATTCTAAAAATTGTCAGCTTGGAACAATAATACAAACTGGTTTCGTTACTCTATACTAGTTCTTCAAACAGTCATATTTGTTAAACAGCTAGCAAAGCCAAGCCAGGGAAGCCGGCTGGACTGTACAATTTGATCCCATTTCACCTATTCCTTTTATGGCTCTACTTTTGTAACTAATGATCAATAGCAGAAGCTCTCACGTCTTTTGGCATTTTCAGCTATTATGTGCCTTTTGGAACATTGCTATCAGTTCGCCCTCTGCGTCTCAGTGTAATTGCTCGACAATCTTCCAACCCGTTGACATCCAAACTAGTAACTTCGCGCAAACTTTATCAATTTATCACGCCGCTTGTTTTTGATATGCCAACCTTTCATCTCAATGTTCTGTGGAACCTGAATCCTGTCTTTCTCATATACCAAGTGGGGGAATGATCTTCCTAAGAAACTTGACCGCTCAGACTGGTCTTCTCGAAACGGGACCTTTCTCATGTTCCATACTGGTAAAATGTTGCCACAGAATCCAGTTCTATCGTAGGAAAGCGATTCTTTTTTCCAACTCTAACCAATCCACCTGTTGAGCTGTGGAATCCACTCGGCAAGAGTGCAAGAGCCTTCGTGGGCAAAAGTGCTTTAAAGCGTTAGTTACAATCAAAATACGCGGCTTTGCAGAGAAGTAACTAACAATTTTACAGTAGAGCACCTGTTGTTAGATTCCAACGCACATCTACTTGCGAAAGTACAATAGCGTCCCATTTCGTCCATGGCGCATACCGATTGGAGGGTGGGTGTGCAAATTTCGTTGCATGCGTTCTCCACCTGGCGCCCATGCTTTGGGAGAGCAAACGATAGAGGGACTATGAGAAGAGTAATAAAGAATCTCATTATTATGATGGTAGAGAGATAGTAAGTTGGTGATGAGGAACGTTGAGTTTACTCTGTACCGGGTAAGTCTACTTATAATTTATAGAAATGATCACAACTAAGAAAGGAGTGTAATGAACTGAGACACGGCACAATAAAGAATGAAATTCTGAGTGTAGAATAACAGGCATGCCAAGGGTCTGAAACTAGGGATAACCCAGGGTACTAGAATTCTAAGGGACCAACTCCTCCCGGATGCAAGGAGATGCTGTATTTGTATACATCTGAATCTTCCGGCTAAGGGGCCTTCGGCGGACTATGGATGCAACAAAGAAATGCTAGTGAGCGAAGATATATTAGATAAGCTTGAAAGGAACGAATTGATTCTGTTTCTTCACCCTTCCATCAAATCTGGAATGGAGATGGCTGGAAAGTACATCGATTTAGCCACCACTATTGACTAGCGACTCCTCCCTTCTTAAAGCTGAGGGGATGCGCTGAAGGTATAATACAAGGGATATCCACATCGATGAAAGAAGAACTTCAGAATAAGTCAAATTAAAATAGAGAAGGAGAATAATTACTTATTAGCTATCTACATCTTCAAGCTCTATTATGTCGGGTCGAATCCTTATAATTCTCATATCTATTTATTAATCTGAGATATAAAAGCTGGTCTTATACTTTAAAACTCTAGTGAACGTCTTACTGTATGCCTAAATATAATTTAGGCTTATTGGCAAATAGAGAAACTATATTAACGGCCTACATTTAGCTTATGTCTCTAACTTACTAATATTAAACTAAATAGGTTTAACCCCTCTTTTATAATAAATCTACCTATATTAAGCTTAATTCTACTATATTAGCCTATTATATTAATATATTATATTACTATATCTTATAAAGTTATAATTATATTTACCTTAAATAAAATTAATTATATTATATTTAAGTTATTTATATAATTATTATTAATAATTTAAACTTTAATTTCCTTATTAACTTTAATTTTCTTTTTAATTTAATTTTAAATTTCTTTTTAATAATTAAAACGTTTTATTTTTTAATTTACTTATTTAAATATATATATATAAAGTTTAATTATATAGGTAATATATTTTAACTATATAAACTATTTTTAATATATATTAAGACTATTCTTAAGCTAAATAGTACTAAAGAAGGCCTTTTATATTTAGGAAAATATCTTAATTTCTAACCTTTTTAATAAGGCTTTTAAGGTAAATCTTTCAATATTAATAAAATTAATTAAATTAATAGGGATATATATATTCTTAAGGAGTATAATATAGTTAAAAGTTATAAAATTAAGTTATTAATATAGCTATAATTACTTAATATAAAATAGGTTATTAATTATAAGGGTATTATTCTTAAAAGTTATATATTAATTTTTAATTTTTAATTATTATTTATTTTATAGACTTTTAATAGGTACTTAAGTCTTTTAATCTTCTTAATAATATTAATAATAATTTTAACTCTCTAGTAGGTTAAAGCTCTTAACTTATTAACTTAATAGAAGCTATATATAGTAACTAAACTTTAATTAAAATAAATATAAATACTATAACTTATAGCTACTATATATATAACAGCTAGTTCTTCCTCCTTTATCCCTTAATTAATTTAAACTAACTAGCCTAACTAACTTAATAGTAACCCTTATAACTATTTATTAGTTAATTAATTAATTAAGAAAGTAAGACTAATTTATTAAATATACCTAATTATAATTAGTTAGTTAATTATACCTATACTTTAATCTATATAGCTAATACCCTTTATAGTTATTAACTAATAAAATATACCTTAATAATACTATTATTAATATAAGCTAGCAATTAGGCTACTTATAGGTTAAAAAGGCTATTATTTAATATAATAATAGCTAGCGGCTTAAATGGCTAAAAGATAAAGCTAAAGACCTTAAGAAGTTCGGTCTATCTTAAGATTTTAAAGGCCTTATAGCACCTTATAAAATACATATAGAAGGCTATTTCTTAATTAAACTAATTGCCTTTAGCTATAAGCTTTTTTCCCTTTAGCACTATCAGTTAAATAATAATAATTTAATAAAAAAAAACTATTATAAGCTAAAAGGCAACCTTAAGATATTATAACTCCACAGGAGCTTAAGTAACCCTATATATATCCCTATAAATTTTCACTAATTACCTACTATAGACATTTAATATAATNCTATTTCTTAATTAAACTAATTGCCTTTAGCTATAAGCTTTTTTCCCTTTAGCACTATCAGTTAAATAATAATAATTTAATAAAAAAAAACTATTATAAGCTAAAAGGCAACCTTAAGATATTATAACTCCACAGGAGCTTAAGTAACCCTATATATATCCCTATAAATTTTCACTAATTACCTACTATAGACATTTAATATAATTAGTATTAAAATATAATAATTAGTATTAATCCTATTTAATTAGTATTAAAATATAATAATTAGTATTAATCCTATTTAATTAGTATTAATTATAATAAATTACTACTAATCTTATAATAACCTTACTAATCTTATATAAACTAACTAAGTATATATATATTCCTTTAATATTAAATAGAACCTTTAGCTTAATAGCTATTAATAAGACTGCTTTATTTAAATATGCCTAACCTACTCTATTTACTATTAAGTAATATAATATTTTATAATATTTAGTATTATACCTTATAACTTTATTAATATAAATTTAAAATAGTTTAATTTATTACCTTAAGAACCCTAACTATTATATATTAATAGTTTTTATTTAGACTGTATTATATAAACGCTAAGTAATACTTATATAATAGCACTTATTACCTTTATTTAACTTATTATTACTCCTTATAGCTAATAGCACCTTTAGGCTATACTACCTAAAAGTTAACTTACTTTTTAATAAGAACTTAAAGTCCTAATAGATATAAGTAATAAAGAAGAAGAAGAAATTATATTTATATACTTTAGCACTTATAAAGATAAAGTTAAAAAGCTTAAATAAAAAATATAAGAATTAAATAAATAATATAATAACCTTTTTAATATAGCTAAATTTAATTTTAAGGTAATTAAAATTAAAATTAAGAATTTAAAGGAAAAGGTAATTAACCTTATTAGTATTATTAAAAACCTTAGCTAAAAGGTAGAAAAAAGCTAAAGACTTTATAAAGAATATATTTAATATATTATATCCCTTATTACACTTAGAAAAGACCTTAAAGAAATCCTTTAACCTTATTAACTTAATTTATATAGTAGTAAACTTAAGAAACTTTAAGGATTCCTTATTAGCCTTTATAGCTATTAGATATATTATCCTATTTAGTTTAATATTAATAAATTAAAAGTTTAATATACTATAAGTTTTCTTAAAGATAAGGCATAAAGACTTATAGAACCTATTATTTATAACTTTATTAATAACCCTTAGTATATAAAAAAAGATATAATTAAATATATCTATAAGAAGTATAAATACTTTAAGAAAGAATTTACCTATATATTTAGAATTATAAATAAAAAATAAAAAGCTAAAATAAAAATTTAATAGCTTACTTAAAAAGGATTAGCTATAGCTTACCTTATAGAATATCGATTTTAAGTAATTAAACTTAATTAAAATAAAGTAGCTTATATAGCTTAAGTTTACTTAAGTCTAAAAGCTAAAGTTAAGGATATAATAGTATATATTTAAAATAAACCTAAGAATTTAAATAAGTTAGTAATTATTATAATAGAAATTAATAATTAGTAATTTAAATAAAGAAAGGAGAAATAAGCCAATAAGTATAGCGGCTTTTATAACCCTAATTAGAATAAGAACTATTAAAATAGAAACTATAATAATGCCAATTAAAAGAAATTAAGATATATTAATACTTCCTATAGAACTTAAGTAGGACCTATAACTATTAAAGCCACTTAATTTAATAAATCTAAGCTTATATATTAAAATTATAGTAAAAAAGGCTATAAGTAATTATATTATTATAACTTTATAAAAATTAATTAAAAGTATAAATTAATATTAAAAGGTAAGAAAGTCTAATAAATTAACTTATAGGAAAATAAACTCTAAATAGCAATTTAAACTATATAAAGAATTATTATAATTAGATTTAGATATAATATATAACCTATTAATATAATTATTTATACTATATAATATTAGGATTAAATAAAATATAAATAATAAACCTAAGTAAAATAATATATAAACTATAATAATAAAAAGTAATAAGCCTTAATTAAATTAAGAAAGAAATAAGAAAGGGAAAAATAATAAAGAATTACTATTAAAAAGAAAAAGGCTTATAACTAACTATTAGAAAACTAAAAAAAGAAGAATACTTAAATAAAAGTATATTAAGTAGTAGAAAAACTTAAGAAGTAATAATAAATATAGCAGTTAGTCTTAAAAATAATAATTAAATTTAAACTATAGAGGATTATAGTTATATATAAGGGAAAGGAGGTCACCTTTAATCTAGATAAAATACTTACCCCTAATAAAGCTATTAATAATATCCCTATATAAATAATATAAATAAGACCTAACCGATATTATAAGGATCCTAACTATCTTATAAGCTGCAGATTAATAGTAGCTATAGAAATAATAAAGATTAAGGAAGAAGCCTATTATAAGAAAATAGTATATAAGAAAGATCTATAAATTAAAAGTTTTAATAGATAATACTATAAATAAGATCTAAAAGAATAAGCAGATAAAACTAAATAATATATTATACTTATATAAAAATAAGTAGAAATAGCTTAAGATAATAATATTTATATATAAGCTATAATACTTAATAAATTAAATAGCTTAAAAATCCTATATAATCCTATTTAGGCCTTTTTAAATATATAAAGATATACTATAGACTTAAACTATAAATAACTATTTTAAATATCTTATATAGCCTATAACTGCACTATTTATAGGTAAGATAAAATAGTAAATAATTACTTTCTATAACCTATTTAAGAATACCGATCTTAAAAACCCTATCTTATTATTAAAACTATAGGGTATTACCTATATAAGAAATACTTAAATAACTAAATAGTATACTTTAAGGTTAATATAGAAGAATAAGAAAATGCCTTATAATACTTAGAAAATAAGAAAACTATTAAAGTATAAAGAAAATACACCTATTAATTAAATAAAAAGCTATTAGACCCTAAAGAAAGAAGCTAAGATAATAAATGCCTTATATAATAATAGTAATAATATAACCCTAATTGAATTAATATACTAAACCTAAAGATATTAAGAAATTAAAAAGAACTAAAGGAGATTAAATTAAAATAATAATATAGCCTTATTTATAGTAGAGAATACCTAAATAATTATAACTATAAAGATTTTAAGTATAACCTAAAGTACCCCTTAATAATAAAATAGAAGTATAAAAATACTATTACTTACTATAGATATATAGAAATATATAAAAAATATCTTAATAAAGGTAAATAACTTTAGTAATAATAGAGATAAGATATATATAGTAACCTTAATAGAGGAGCTATATTAAAACCTAGGATTTTAAGATAATAAGAACTTTAAAGTATAAAAGAAAATAATACCTAAGACTAAATATAATATAAAATAGAATTATAATATAAATACCTTAATAACTTAAATTGCATTAAAAGTAATTACAGTTAGGAATATTTATACCTATTAGGAAATAATAAAAGCTTACTATACTATTAAAGCTATAGCTAAATTAAGCTATAAATAGATATTAAAAAGGATCCTTAAGAGCTTTAAGAGTAATTAAAATAAATAGTCTATTAAACTGCCTAAAATTAAAAATATAAATTAAGGGAATATAGCTAATCGCTTTAGTAAATAATAAAGCTATAATTAATATAATTAACCTTTATATAGTTAATAAGTTAAAGCTATTATAGAAGTATAAGACTTAGCTTTACCTATTAAGAAACTTAAAAGGAGAATTATTTAAATATAAAAATAAAGTTATTACTTAAGAGATTAATTACTTAAAGATATTTCTTAATACCTATAAATAGAATATTAACTTTAATATTATTCCTATATTAAGATTTAACTTAATATTAAGATATTTATAGCTATAATACTATAATCTATATTTCGATTAGGTAATTAGCTAGATTAATAGTATTATTAAATACTTAAATAAAGAAATAACTAATTTAAAAGATAATAAATAAAGATCTTAAACTTTAATTAATATAATCGGTAAAGTTAAGTATAGAGATATAATAGATATTTACTTACCTTTAAATAGAATATAATATAAATATAAAAAAGGTAAATTATAATAAATAGTAAGAATAGTTATAATATTTAGAAAATAATTATAAGACCTAAATAATATTATAGATAACTAATTAAAATACCTTAAAATGGCAGAAGTAAAATAGCCTAAAATAGGAAATAGCATTTTAAATAAAAAATTAATAAAATAATTAGAAAAAAAACCACCTTTAGGAAATAATAAACTTAAGAATATACTATAAAAGTATTATATTTATAATAAGCTATTTAAAGAAAAACTTAAAATAAAGATACTATAATATAGCCGCTAAGACTATAAGATTATACTTAAGTTAAATAAGCTACCCTTTTAAAAGATTTATAATCTTAATAAAATAGAACTTATTACTCTTAAAGAATACTTAAAAGAAGAATTATAAAAGGGTAATATATAAAAGTTAATATTTTTAATAGGATTCCCTATTATATTTATACCTAAGAAAAATAGAAAATTATAACTTATTATAAATTATTAATAATTAAATGCCCTTATAATTAAGGATTAGACCTTATTTCTACTTATTATAGAACTTAAGGACTATCTATAGGGAAAATAAGTTTTTACTGCCTTAGACCTTAAAGGAGTATATAACCTTATCTATATTAAGGAAGGCAATAAATAGAAGACTGCCTTTAGAATTAAATTTAGACTTTTTAAATATTTAATTATACCTTTTAGCCTTATAAATATACTAATTACTTTTTAAAGGATAATTAATAATATCTTATAATAATACCTTAATATATTTATAGTATATTATCTTAATAATATCCTTATCTTCTTAAATAATAAAGAAGACTATAAGGAATATATCTATAAGGTCCTTAAAGTATTATAAGATATAAACCTATTAGTAGAATTAAAAAAGAGTTACTTATATATAAAAGAAGTTAACTTTTTAAGATATATAATCTTATTAAGAGAAATTTAAATAGACCATAAGAAGATATTAGTAGTATAAGATTAACTAATACCTATTATAATTAAGGAAATATAAAGCTTTTTAGGTTTTATTAATTACTATTAATAATTTATTAAAGATTTTAATAGAATTATAAATCTACTTATAGAGCTTATTAAAAAGGAATAAAAGTTTATATAGATATAAGATATTTAGAAGGTATCTAAGTAACTATATAATATTATATTTAGTAAGTTAGTATTAATTATATTTAATTTAATATAAGAAATTAAATTAAAAATTAACTTTTTAAATTTTACTTTAGGAGGATAAATCGGCTAAAAAGATATAAAAGGATAATTATACCCTATTGCCTTTTATTTATATAAACTATATAAAGTAGAACTTAACTACCCTATATGTAATAAGGAATTTCTAGCTATTATTAACTATTTTAAAGAATTTTAATATTACCTTATAGAAAGTCTCTATTAAATTAAAGTTTATATTAATTACTAAAATATAATATACTTTACTATTATATAAGAATTAAATTAATAATAATTATATTATATTAAATACCTATATAAATTTAACTTTATAATTATATATTATAAAGGATCTAATAATAGATATATTAATACTATTAGCTAAAAACTAAATTTTAATATAAAAGTACTTAAAGCTAAAGAATAACTCTTAATAACTAATAATAAAAGAGAATATTAATTCTTTATACCTATATAAATTATTGCCTATATTAATAAAAGATATTTACTACTACTATAGCATTAAGCCTTATAGGAATAAAGATAATTAGGTGACTTTATAGATTAATTAAGAGGGAAACTATAAAAAGAAGACCTTTATAAATACTATAATAATAAAATCCTTCTTATAGGATATAATAAAAGGTTTAATAGGATATTTAAATATTATTATATATTAGAAATAAATTATAACCCTAATTATTAAAAGATATAAGAATTAATAAAAATAATTTATAATAGACTAACTTTAGAAAAGTCTATTAAAGAAGCCACTAAAGTATATAAATAATATATAGAAGAAATATAAAGAATTATAAGAATTAACTAGCTAAATATATAATAACTTTTAAAAGAAGAAATAAGGATTATTTATAGTTCTAACTATACTATATAAAGATATAAAGTATAGATAGGAGTTTATTAGGAAAATAGTAAAATACTATATAATAAAAAACTATAGGTAATATTAAAATAGTAAGATAACCTAATAAGGGATATATATAAATATCTATTATATAGATATTAAGGTATTATAAAAACCTTAAAATAGTTATAAAACTACTATAAATAGCCTAATATAAAGAAAGGCATAAAGAAAGTTATTAAATAATGCAATATCTATATAAGGATAAAGTTATAATAATATAAGCTATATAGCATATTATAAGTACTATTAGTTATATAATAACCTTAGGACTTAATTATAATAGACTTTATTATTAAGCTATCTATCTTAAAAGAACCTTTAATTAGTATCTTTTATAATAATATTATAGTTATTATTAATTAACTTATAAAATCTTCCTATTACCTACTTTATAGAGAAGTAATTAATATAGAAGAACTTACTTATATCTTTTACTAATATATTATTAGTATTTATAGACTACTATTAGAAATCCTATTAAATAAAAGACTAATATTTACTATTAAGTTTTAATAAGCCCTTATATTACACTTAGGACTAAATTATTAACTTTTAATAGCATTTAAACTGCAAATAGATAAATAAACTAAATATATAAATTAAGTATTAAAATAATACTTATAATACTATATTAATTATAAATAAAATAACTAAATTAAAAAGCTACCTATTATATAACTAGCTTATAATACCGCCTATAATAAAAGCATAAAGTTAATATTAGCCTATACTAACTTTAGATTTATATTAAATATATATTATAATATATAAGAAGTAAAAGTAATTAACCCTATTGCAATTATTAAAGTAAAGGACCTTAAAAATCTATATAAAGAAATAAAAACCGAATTAAAATTTATTAGAAAAAGAATAAAAAAATACTATAA
Organism: Fusarium cf. aywerte; assembly: GCA_011034095.1. NCBI lineage: Eukaryota > Fungi > Ascomycota > Sordariomycetes > Hypocreales > Nectriaceae > Fusarium > Fusarium cf. aywerte. The sequence continues at coordinate 515,246 of WETZ01000013.1, read as the reverse complement.
CCTTAAGAAGCTAGGAGGACCTACCTTTAAAAAGGGAAATATAATCTACTTATTAATAAAAAATATTATAATAAAATAACTAAGCTATAAACTTAACTATAAATATATCGGACTATATAAAATTAAAAGGTAAATATTAGAAAATAATTATAAGTTAGACCTACCTTTAATAGTTAGGATCTATTTAATCTTTTATATTTCCTTATTTAAATTAGCAGCCGATATTATATAAATTAAAATTAGTAATAAACCTAAAGAAATTAAAGGATTAGAAACCTATAAAGCAGAAGATATTAAGGATATATAGAAAATTAACAGATAAATAATATATTTAGTAAAATAGAAAAACTACCTAAAAAATACAAATATATAAGAACTACTAAAATACTTTATTAATACCTAATAACTCCTAAAGAATTTCTATTACTAGCGATATTAAAAAATAAAGAAGGATTAAGGAATAAACCTAAACCTAAGGACTTTAAGGTAATCTACTTAAAAATAGCAGATTAATCTTAAAAAGAACTATTTAATTAAACTAACTTTAAGGCTGCCGCCTTATCTTTCTCTGCCCTTTTTAATTTATCTATAGAATTTAAATTATATTAAATTATATTTAGACCCTTTTTTTCTACTTAATAATACTAATGCTATAAATAAGTAATTTTTAAAAATTAAGTATTTATTAAATTATAAATATAAGTTAATTCCGCCTAAAGCTATATTAACTCTTCTTTTATAGTTTCCTCCTCTTACTTAAGATAATATTTTTTATTAATAATTTTATAAGCTAATATTATTAGCCTAAGAAATATTATAGAATTAAAAAAATTATATACTTATTGCTATTAATAAATTATAATTATTATAAGAGTATTTAGCCTTAATATAAAGTTTATAGCAATTTAACTTATTAGGATTTAAGATATAATCCTTCTTATAACTATAACTTATATAATTTAAATAAGGCATTTTAAAAGTATTAAAAATAAAAAGAATATATATAAGTATATAATAGTTTTTAATAGATATTTTCCTTACTTTTACTATACAGTTAGATATTTTAAAGGGATTATAGGTATAAATTTAGCTTATTAGGGGTAATTAATAATAAGATTATTATAAATTAGGCCTTAAGGATAAGACCTTAAGAAAGGGAGAGATTATATTACGATTTTACAGGAGCTTAAGTAACTCTATATATATCTCTATAAATTTTTACTAATTACCTACTATAGATATTTAATATAATTAATATTAAAATATAATAATTAGTATTAATCCTATTTAATTAGTATTAATTATAATAGATTATTATTAATCTTATAATAACCTTATTAATTTTATATAAACTAATTAAGTATATATATATTCCTTTAATACTAAATAGAACCTTTAGCTTAATAGCTATTAATAAGACTTTTTTACCTAAATATACCTAACCTACTTTATTTACTATTAAGTAATATAATACTTTATAACGCTTAGTATTATGCCTTATAACTCTACTAATATAAACCTAGAACGGTTTAATTTATTACCTTAAGAACCCTAACCGTTATATAAGAGTCTTTAAAAGCTAATAAAAAGGCTAAAAGAAGAGCTAATCTTAANATAATACTTTATAACGCTTAGTATTATGCCTTATAACTCTACTAATATAAACCTAGAACGGTTTAATTTATTACCTTAAGAACCCTAACCGTTATATAAGAGTCTTTAAAAGCTAATAAAAAGGCTAAAAGAAGAGCTAATCTTAAAGAATAATAATGCCTTTATTAAGGCCTTTAAGTTAAATTACTTAGCTTAATATAGCACCTTAAAATACCAGCTAATATAGGCCAATAAGATCTTTAATAAGGAAGTTATTACTATATTAAAAGTTACTATATAGGAGGAGCTTAGTATATAGTATAAAGGGGAGGGAAAATTTAAAAAAGTTAAAGTTAAAAGAGTCTATAAATTAGATATTAAAGTTAAAGTTAAGGCAGCCTAAAGTTAAAGGTTAACTTCAGCCTATAGGCTTAATAGATTTAGGGTATATAATAGGTTATATACTCCTCCTTTAAAGACCTATTATATTATAACTCTTATAATGCAATATAATAGTAAAACTATATTATTAACTAAGGTTTTAATTATTATATAATTAAATTAATTAATAAAAGTTTTAATAGTAATAAAAAAAGTTTTATATTAACTTAAGTTATTATAATTATTTAAGCTAATAATATATAATATAATTTAAGGTATTTTAATTATTTTTAATAATAATTATATTAAAAGGTTAATAGTAATTATTTTATTAAATAAAAAAGGAAACTTTATTTTTATAATCTTTTAATTATTAAGTAAAAAGATATTTTAATTATAATTTTCTTATTTAATTAATTACTTACAATTAAAAACTTAAGCTATTAATTAATAAATTAAATTTATATATTATTAAGCTTAAAAATAGATGGATAATTAATAAATAAGTACTCTTTAATTTAATAAAGGGTACATAAAGTAGTAATAAGTTAATTTAAAATAATAATAAAATAGGTTTATAATAAAAGACTTAAGGTTACTAATAAGTTAGCTATTAAAACTTTATATATATAGTAAAGCTATAAAAGGTAATATAATAAGTCTTAGCTATATTATGTAGTTAGACAATAAAGAGATTTTAAGCTATAAAATATACGCTTCTCTATAACTGGACTGCATAACCTAGTTGCTGCAGAAGTAGAGGCGGCACAGAACCAATCAGCAGATTTACTCTTGGTTCCACCTGACACAGAGAGAGAGCATGTTGAGCCCCAGTTTAACCTGCGTGCGTGCAGACCTGTGATGTCCCGCAACAGTCCTTGTGAGCCACTAGAAGGTAGTTTAGATGGGCTATCTCTGCTTCTAGTCGAAACGCACTGTGTTTCTCATACCGCACTAATGAAATTAGAAAACCTGAAATACGAAACGCGTCGCGTTTCCGTCGGCTGACCCTATCACTTATTGGAATGGTGAATTGGCCAATTCACCTTCTTTTGATGGGAATTTAGCACGGCGCTATCATGTCCTGGGTCAATTCACCTTTTTTATCCTTATCAATTCACCATTTCTAGAAAACCATATTCCCGGTGTCGCATAAGCTTGAAATTTTACAGTGAGTTAGACAAGTATATAATCAGACAACTGCAGCTCTAAAACTATAATACCTACTCTATAGTCTAAGGAATTAACTCTTTTATTTATTTTGGCCTATTTTTGATGCGTGATCCTTTCTCTGGACTGCGATTGAGAATTTTCACTCATGCCTTACGTCACTTAGGGACGTTTCCCTGCTAAACTCTAACTGATATGTGCTCCGCGGCGTCACATCATCAGTATTCCATCTAATTTTAGAGATTCTCCCAAGGATTATATAGCAGCTATTCCGAATATAGAAATGCTTTGCTTAGTTTTGATTGGCTCAAGCTAGCGAGCGCGCTATAACCAGACAGGTAGTGCTGTCAATATCTCTCATTTGCCAGCATCTTCAGCTCGCTCCATTCTCGGGACTTGTTTTAAAGCGAATTGACATATCTGTACGGCGCAGCAAAATACCGGTAAGATAAAGGAAATCCATGTAAACTTTCCACAAACAAGAGACGCTCTGCGACATTAGGTCCTTCGGCTTTCGGTTAGCTCGGTATGTAGTAGGATAAATTGCCGCTTATGCCAAGATCCAGGGTTCCGGGTTTCCAGAACACATCAGTTTCCATTAGGCGAGTGTATAAGAGACAGGCATCCACCCGCAAGCCAGTAGAAGGATGCCTTCTAGTGGGTTGTCTTCCTCGATTTCATCTATTACACTTTCTTGTTATATTAATTCAATCATAATCTTTTTTGTACAAAAATCAGCCTCTTGTCATGGCATTTTCAACCACGTTGGATGGGCCATCCACAATTCTCCACCATGAGGTCACTTATCCCCTCTTGTCGCCTTGTGAGACTGTAGTCGACGGCGCGACAACACCTTCAGATATTATATATGGGGTACCTAACCTTCCTACATATTAATACATGAATCCTATGCTGACTGCACATTAGAATCTTGGAGACGAGAATTTTCAGAACTTCATCTCAGCAGAGTGATAGCTTCAACTAGCGGGTTAATTGCTAGTCCAACAATGGCTTCCTCATTGGACAACTACACAGCACCAATTGGCTTGGAAGGCTGCCCCATCCCTACAGTCGGGAATGCAAAGAGCGTACGAATGAAGTGTTCTCAAAACCAAAGCATTGACGGACTGATCTGTATTACAGAGGCGTCGATTGAAAAATCGAGAATCGCAACGTCGCTTTCGTGAGCGCAAGGACCAATTACAGAAGGCTCTCCAGCAACAGTTGGATCATTCTCGCACAGAATTCGAAGCACTCCTTTGCAAATACACCGAAAGCACAACCGAAGCCGCTCTTCTCCTTCAAGAGAATGATTCACTTCGGTCAGAGGTCAAGAATCTTCGGCGACATCGACAACTAATGTTGAGCGTCATGAAGTCGCTCCAAGACTCAAAGCCGTTATCTGAGTTTGGAGATAGTGGAGTGCTATTGGGTGATGTGATACACTACCTTGCGGATGTATCAGATGATCCGACAACACCCGACACAAACTAAGTTTATCGCCTGCGACATTGTTGGTGTAGGTGGCCTTTGAGGACGGTCTCTGGCACCCTCTCCTCGAATCTCATCGTTGCGTCATACTATAGACTAGAAGACCAATGGTAATAATGTTTTAGATATTTTTTTCAGGTTTCCTTATCTTTATGGTATTGGTTTATGGCTATGGAAATGAGGGGCTTTGGCCCCACCACTCTACTAGATGGCGAAAGAAGGGTCCGGAATCTCCACTCAAAGAGATTCAACGACATCACATCAGATGCCGCCACGACGTGGAGAGAGCCAGGAGAAACGTCTCATCTTCGTCGGAGGCCCGGCGCTGGTAGACAGGTCAGGGCCGATTCGGTCCAGCCTTCTTCAGCAAGCACATCGCCAAAGGAAATCCCAGCAGAGGCAGAATGCGGTAATGGAGCGAGAACTTCTCCTTAGGCAGAGGAGGGATATATGTGCCTGCAGCGACAAAGCCTCACTTCCTACATCGCCAACCCTAGGAGTCTCGGGCGATACACGGTATCAGCCTATTAGGCCAAAGGGGTATGCGACCCCTGACACAGGACAAGGTCTTTTGTGTTCTGTCTGCGGGAAACCCTCAGCTTCGCGAGGCCAAATTGTCCCTTTGGAAGCATGGGATGTAGGGGCAGGGGCTTTCGATCCAATGATTCCATTGGACGAGACTACCTCTCAATTGAAAGTCCAGGAGATTCTGCATTTTGCATGCACTTCTATCTGGCCAAACTTCCGCCCCTTGACCTATGCGTCCAAATGCTATCAATCCTGGGTATTCCCATGTGACAACAAAGTACGCCTGTACGCGGTTCTATGGGCAGCTTCCTACCATCGAGACGTCCTCAACGTGACCTATGGCGGTCCGACCTACCAAGCTGGATCAAAAGAGCAACTCATTTTGAAAGGGTTGACTCTGAAATCCCTGCGGAATGAAGTTGAAGCATTTACCGGAGCAAAACCTCTCGATAGTATTATCATGTGTATCCTCTACTTGGCGGTTAACGAAACAACCGATGCACGGATATATCGCGACCCTAGTCCTTTCAACCCTCCATTTACCTACCTCCACGCCCTGGATATTTATGGTAGTCGAGATTACCACCCGGTTCATTGGACATTTATACAAGATCTACTTGCTCGACATGGTGGAGTGGAAGTTCTTCAAGATCATGCGCTTGCTTGGCTTCTTTCATTATCTGACATCATGGGTGCGGTAATTACGCTGCAGAGGCCAATATATCCATGCCTGGATATCCATGGGAAGAGGATGGTCTTGGAATCTCCTCTGATTCTGTTTAGACCTTATGCCTCGCATTTTGCTCTGGAAAGTGCCGGATCTGGTTTCGAAGAGCTACTTGCTATAAACCCCCCTGTGCATCGAGGAATTGTGGCAACGTTTTCACAGATCGGACAGCTATCGTGTGTGCTACAATACTACACGATGGAGTCATTTAGTCCAGAGGTCCTTGACCTTCTCGGTGATTGTCGAAACTATGTTCACCACAACTTGTTCTCTTCACCCGACACTAGCTCCGGTGTAGAGGAAATTCTGCAACTTTCTGACCAAGGACCCGAGGCAATCGAGTTGTCGCGAGAGATCTATCTGACTTGCCGGCTTGCATTGTTCCTGTATGCAACGCATGTTACCTTCCCACTTCCAAGGTCGGCTACTGTCAGAAGACACCTTCTACAGCAATTACGTCACAAAATTGAGTTTCTGGCAAAGAGAAGCACGGCTAGACGGTTGCTGCTATGGTGTGTTAGTGTTATCCTTGTCGCCTCGGACATAGGGCCAGAGAAGGCGATAGTCGATCTGTTTAAGGTGTTGTGCTACGAATTGGAACTCACAGACTTGAATGGTTTGCTGATGTTAGTTCGAGTGTTTGCATGGGTGGATAAAGCAATCGACCACCATTATGAGAGGTTAGGTGTTATATTAACCATGGATCAATAAATTATACTGTAGCTTTACTATGCCATCAATATTTGATGTCTTATTGTGGACTCCATGAGATCTAATGAGATGCCACTCCAACCCTTTGTGAGAGTGCTTGATACCACTCAGTATCTCGGCCCCTAATTGATGGCGGGCTAGTTTCACGCACATTCCCTTCTTGACCTTTTGGCGATTCAGAATCACATTCTTGCTCCCACGATTTACTACACCGCGATAAGTGAGTGGTGGCCAACAAATCCATCGAGTGGCACATATGTTTATCTTCGTGTGACCCTAGCTCGAATATGGAACAGAGCTCTGTATGGAAGGGGGCTCCAGCAAGACCGGGGACTTCTTTTTGGATCGCCTAGCGAATGGTTCAAATCCAAGTCACAGTCTCGTGCTTGCCAGGTCTCACCGGGATCGTGTGCCTAGTTTTAAAGGTTAACTGATTGGATGATCCCACATGTCAGGAGCTGTCGCTTTTGTACCAAAATAAATCACTGGCGGCCGAGGATACGGATGTGGTTATTCGTATACTTTGGGGAAAATTACATTGTGAACCCCTTGAATACTGTATTAAAGACGGATATGTGACATATTTCTCGAAAGGCAGGACCATCTGAGAGGCATCACTTGAGACGTTTACAATCCCAAAACTCTAATGATACAAGCTAATCTTCTCGGTAGGAGCTCTGATATAAGAAGGGATTCTCAAGAATGATACCTTCTCAAGAGGACCCTCATGAGACACAGCTCTTAAGAGACCTTTGTTTGTCTCTGAGGTTCGTGCAGTTGAAACGCCTTGCTTTTCCGTATACCTCTGTATGAGCATAGTATAACTGCGGACTAGTAGATTTGCTTTTGGCTACAATGTCAGTGCTAGGAATTTAACGACGAATCACCGAGATCGAAGGGGATTCAAGACTTTTAGCAAACCAACTAGATTGAAATATAATTTATACTGAACTATGAGCAAATGGGAGACTGAGCAGAACAACTACTACCGTCGTTCCAATATAACCATTATTGAAAATAACCACAATAACTATAGCTACAACCAGCTAAAATGCATCGAGTTGCACTATATGAAGCTAGCTAGGACGAGGTCGAGAACTTTAACCTGTATATTAAGCCCTGAAAACCATGAACTTCTGATTTTTACCATCGTGAGGATTGTAAGTCAAGAATGGCGTGCCATTATTAGTGTCCCCCTCCAGAGAGATCAAGAGCTGTCTTATCTTTGGCATTGTGGAATCTAGCATAACCATCAGTTAAAATTTCACATAAATGCGAATTGTGACAATTTACGAAACCACCTTATTAGCCATGTTATCAACATTCGCGCCCTGGATGTCCCATTGGGCTTCTAAATCCGAGACATTCTTTCCAGCCTCACAGCAAACATTCTGGCCATGACCTTGTCGACTATCAGTAACTGCAAAAAGATTTCACGGACTTGAGGAAACTCACCCTTGGAGAATAGAACATGGCCGTTGCCAGAGTTCTTGATAACGACGCGCGTATTAGAGTCTCCAACACAGTAGATATCCCACTTAGCATTGGGATTCACTTCGTAGTAATCCCCAGCAGACCTAAGGCAATTTAGCAACTTGCTCTCCAAATTGTGGAAGATACTCACCAAGCATGAACGGCAGGGTTATGACCGCCACCACCCCTCAGATCAAAAATGACGTCCTTGCCGTCCGTCATTTGACTTCGCAAGTTGACTCTGAGACGACGCCTGATCTCATGGTTGTGGGTGTCCATTCGCTGGCTCAAGATTTTGTACTCCTGCTGCAGCTTAGTAAGAGCGATCTGACCAGCATCTACAGCCTTCTCAAGGTCGGTGATCTTCTGGGCCTGCTGAGTAATGGTGGCACTCTTCTGGCCGACCAGATCCTCCTGGATCTTTACGTTGCGAAGGGCCTGGTCGAGCTCTGCCCTGAGATCTTTCAGCTGCTTCTCGGGATCGGATATCCTGCCGACCTGTTGTTTGTTCTCCACTTCGAGTTGCTTGCTGCTCTTGGTTTCGACTTCTCTCTTGGCTTCAAGGACGGCAATGCGGGTGGTGAGACTGGCGATGGTTTCACTGTCGACCTTGGAGCGAGTGTCGGCAGTAGTAAGGGCAGTTGAGGTGTCGTCCAGCTTCTTCTGTACTTCAGCTTTAGAAGCACGTTCATACTGAACTTGAGCCCGGAGTTGATCCATAGCCGTGTGGTCTTCCTTGTCGTGTTCCTTACCCTTTTGTATCTCAGCGTCTCTTCTCTTGATTTCTGCTTCTGTGGCTGCACGAGCATCTTCCAGCCTTTTGCTCAAATCATCGGCCTTTGCTTTTTCGACCGTTAGGTCACCGGCGAGCTTCTTGGCCTGTTTGCTCAGTTCATCGTTCTGGGACTTGGCAGTATCAAGCTCCCGGCCCCGGCTATGGAAGTCAGAGTCAAGTGCAGTGAAACGCTGTCAGGTATTAGCAACTGATGCCTCTTGCTGGTTCTCATCTCTTACATCCTGGGCATACTGGGCAAGATACCCAGCCTGATCAGCATAGGCAATCGTATGTCTCAAGGTCTCAATGAGCGTCTTGGGGAAAGGGAGGGGGTCGGTGACACGAGCGAGCGAAGGCTGAGGCTGAGGTGAGTGAAGTTCAAGCTCAGCTTTCTGGCCGGGAGTCTGAGGGGGTTCCAGTCACTGTGGTAACTATTAACACCTTCAGCACCGATAAAGAGGACGTGTGACTTACTGCGAGTGGCGATCAATTAGCGCGGCAAGGGCAAGTTCACCCAGGTCCTGGTTAGCTTCCGGCCCCTTCGTGTGGACAGCAAGTTTCTCAGTCTTATTATCCCAAGAACAAGTGATGTCATAGTAGTCGTGGTAAGAGAATTTGACGCCAGAATCATTCTCAGAGATGATCTTCTGGCGCGCACTGCGGAATGATGGGGCTTTCGCGACACCATTTCGACCACGACTCCACTGGCACATGGAAAGTATGGGCATTCCTTCTCCCAGTCCCTCCGGGGCAATGAAATGGCCATCTCATCGCTAGCAAGCTGAACCCAGTTGATTTTTCAAGTCCAGATCCTGCTCGACTTCGCAGTGACGTCCCCTTCAGACTGCCAGATACGATTGAATTCCATAGGGCTGAAGTACCCGCTAGGACTGCGCATGATCACGTTGAGCTTCTCGTATACCTTGTCAGAGATGATGTCCCAGCTGTAGTAGGAGGACTTGGCGACGAAACTGTCACCTCCGCTTGGGGTTTTGGACACTTTGTCGATGGCGATTTTCTGGAAGACGTTGGGCTTCTTGACATTTTCCGCATTGAAAGTCCATTGGTAGAAGAGATAGACACTGTCCCCGACGCGGACTGGGCCGTCTGGTAGAATAATGACAAAAGTCTCGTTGTCGCCGTAAGGCTTCCAATCGAGCTTTCCCTCATATACGAACACTGTGAGGTGAATTGAGGAGGTAGAATATGCAAGAAAGTGTGTTGGGGGTAGTGTTAATGATTTTCCAAGTTGGCGTTGGAAAGATGAATATGTGCTGGATAATCTGGTATTGTGAGAGGAAACTCAAGCGACACGTGACATACCAAGATTGCTGCTTTTATAGCCTCCTAGCTCGCTGGCTTAACTGCGGCTCAGCTTTGCATCACCCCCCCATTAGCCCGCATCAGCCCGCATCAGCTCTGGTTACCCCTCTGGCTGTTTCTCAGCCCGTGGCCGCTCTTGGTACCATTTCTGGTCCCTTAACCTCTTGGTCTCGTTAACGCCCCCTCTAACTTTCATAAACGTAATGGCGACCCTAACCAGGGTCAGGCTCGGACCCCCTTTTGGGACCGGGATCTCAGTTTCGATCCTTTGATAAAAATCCTGGAACTTGGCCGTGATTAGATCCCTTAGTATCCGGAAGCAGTATGCTCTAATGTAAGGCTCTATTAAATTACTAGTTATTTTTATTATAATTAAGCTAATAATACTTATAGTAATTATTCTAGCTATAAATCCTACTACTTTAATAGGCATTAATATAGCAATAGTTAGGGCAATAAAGAAAGCAAAGCCGCTATTAAAAAGGGAAGATATAGTAATAGATAACTAAATTCGCTTTTAACGCATAACAGAGGACTTATCATTTGTAGGAGCAATTTCGTCAGATATGTTAAATATGATCATTGAGTGTGATGCTTTTTGGTGTGGTTTACGGGAGGGTGCAGGGTTTATGCAACCATGGTCATCTGTCCTTCTGCCTTAGGCACCAGAGTTCGTCAAGCCACAGGCATGCAGGTGGGGGGATCAGGCAGCAGTTTCCCCAAGCACTTCTAGTGATGCTGGATGAGAAATGCATCAAATCCTGATTATAACTTTCTTCGCCGCAGCTCCGGTCTGCATTGTGCCAACCAACTACTTTTCTCTTTCTGCGATACTGTCCTATCTGGGAAAGGATGCATGTAGATCTAGTCGGCTTTAGGCTGGCGATAATAAGCCAGGATACTGTCTCCCGCTAGGACCAAAGCGACCTTTGCCCCCCACCGGAGCTGCAGCCAAGAAAGTTTCATTTGAGTCATTTCGCATCCAATATCACCAGAAATGCCTGAAGCAACTGCTGCCTAATCCCCTTACCTGCGGTAGTATCAATTCAGCCATGCATCTTGCCGCCTAAGGCATGCGCTTCGCGATTCTTCGAGGCAATCAAACGAGACAAACCGTATCGTAGAGAGAGGCCTGGGAGGCCTGAGTAGAGTTGAAAAAGCCACCGCGGGGGTCACTGTCACAAGATACCCAGTTAGCTAGTGCAGCCAGAGAGCAAGAATGGCTCAGATTTCAGCAGTGCATCCGCGCTGACTAAAATTTGCTAGTGTAGCTTCTCCCACCTTTCAGCGTCCTATAATACTTGTAAGCTTTAGCCAACTGCAGATCAACAGAAATTGCTCACAGCGTGCGCGCAATAAGAATATTCAGTGAAACAAATCATTGCCTTGTCGTGGAGAAATTACAATCTGTGTGAAATTTGCGAAAGAGGTTTTAGTGGAAAACAGTTATTTTGATGTCGCTCCCGGCTAACATTTCGAAACGCTTTGTCTACGAGCCTCTCAACTTCCCTGGTCAAAGCATCAGAGTCGTCACGCTTTATCAAGGCTCGTTTTCGGACCCGATTCGCATCTCTTTGGCCGAAATACAGCTAGTTGTAAGTGATTTTCCTTTGCTGCTGCTCAAATCACCAATGCGCTAATCCAGTTCAGCCCAACAATTTTCAGCGGCACGATGGATTATTTCAATATGAAGCTCTGTCATATGTCTGGGGCTCAGAACATAATCCCAAGGATGCCATAATGCCTGACAGAAGTTCCATCTCCATCACAAACAACCTTGACATCGCTCTTCGGCACCTCAGATATACAGCAGAGGATCGACAGCTCTGGGTTGATTCTCTTTGTATCAATCAAAAGGATGAGGAGGAAAAGAGCTCCCAGATCCCTCTCATGGGCAGCATTTATCGACTTGCGAATCGCGTTCTGGCCTGGTTGGGCCCAGAGGAGAACGAGAGCCGTCATGCCCTCGAGACCATAGCTCACGTTGGCCGCCAAGTCGAAATTAATTGGAGCACGACGAGCATAAGGCCAGCACGTGGCACTTCTGAACTAGGTTGGGCGGAGCTCGCCATGACAGCACCGTTCAATGACCAGGAACTGCACAGCATATGTTCTCTCTTTGAGCGGCCATGGTTTGAGCGCATCTGGGTTCGTCAAGAAATTATCCTTTCCACTGTAGCCCTAGTGAAATGCGGCAGCACGGAGGTTGATTGGAATCTATTCAGAAAAGGGGCATACGTCATGTTTCGCCAGCCTAGCGACATTTGGCATATTTGGGAACGCAACATCGCATTCGTTCAATCTCTACGGCTGGTTGAGTCGCTTTGCAGGACGCGGCCGGGTTTTCTTGGTTATCGTGACCTCAGAACGGGCATTCGCGGCACCAAAAGCAAAGATCCGCGGGACATGATTTACGGAGTATCCAGTTTGCTATGCAGGCCCGATCAAGGTCTAGGCATTCAAGCAGATTATTCCAAATCTGTTTCTGAGGTCTACACGGACGTAGTCCAAAGGATTATCATCCAGCGTCGTTCATTGAAAATTCTTGACACCTGTGAACTTTGCTCCAAAGTCTTGGATATACCCAGTTGGGTTCCAGACTGGTCGAGTTCTTTGAAACAACTGAACATGCCCTGGGGAACGTGGAGCGCTTGCGGGTGGATATCGGCAAAGTTCAATTTTCCACAGGACACGTTTCTTGGGAAAAGAGTCCTCCGTGTTGCCGGCATCCGGGCATCAAGGATAGCCAACGTTCGCTGTGCACAGATTGGCAACTACGATACAGAGGTCTCTCACAATCGGATGATCAAATTAATAAGGTACTTCAAGCCATCAGGGGACCTTGATGCTCCTTACAAGAGTGGGGGAACAATTATTGAGGCTTACGCTCGCGTTTTCGTTGGCTTGGCATTTGCCCACGATTTTGACCCGCCTGACAGATATTGGCCTGAGTTTGATCGAACCGTACAAGATGTTCGCACTATATGGATGACGGATGGAAATTATGATGAGCTGAGAAAGGTGTCCATGCATCCATCTGAAGCATTTTTCAGGACATTCACTTTGAATATTGTGGGACGCTGTATTTTTTCGACTGTCGACGGGCTCATTGGGCTTGCGCCACTGGGTACTATCTCAAATGACCTTGTTTGTGTAATATTTGGTGGCAGGCACCCAGTCATCCTACGAGAATATGCCACAAGCTCCGCATCAGACGCAATGTACCAGGTTGTGGGCGTCTGTTACGTGCCGGGCCTGATGATGGGCGAGATTATCCACGGATCCTTCCCCAGCTTTTGCAGGCCGATAAATAAGTTTGGTCACTCTCTTAGCACTCCTGCCATTGAAAATACACATGTTGCGTTGTTGGACACTCGAAGAAACGAGTTGAAGACTGATCCGTCTGCGATTCTGATGGAAATGGGAATTCGTTGCGAAAGGTATCAAAGACATCCACATATATTAGAAGTCACCCAAGAGGCACTTCAGGAAGCCGATATTGCCATAGAAGACTTCAACCTATTTTAGGGAGTTAGAAGCAATTACTGAGATTAGGTGGATTTCCAATCCATCCCACTCGAAATGGAATACTTCATACCTGTAACAGAATACCGGCTTCTTGCCTACCACAGTTGCAAACTTATAGTAACGCAGCAACATATCGAGACGCATCTTTGAGATGCTCCCTATTATCTGAGCAATTCGTAGATTGAAACTACACCATTTATTCGTAAGTTGATCAAATGGAATACTATGCGGAACGGGCCTTGGTACTTTAGTATAGGCACGGCTCCGGGTAAAGGTCTCAAGAGGTAATAATCTAGGTTCCTAACTATAAAATAAGTATAATAAATGATAAATTTCTATATTAAGTAATAAGATAAGTATATGAATCTGAGCGTTATTTATAATTATGTCTAGTAATATATAAGTGTCAGAAGCTGGCAGCGAGAAGGGGAATGAACGAGCTGTAAGGGGGTTCGCAGGAGATTCGTATCGTAGTCACGGCATCAACACAGCTAAGGGGTCCCTAATTGACTGTATTAATCTCTGACCTTCCCCCAGATTTAGGGTTTAACTCCTCTTTTATATAAGCGTGTGTAATATATTCGCAGTAACTTAACTATGTCCTTATATCATGACGCGTTAGGTTATGATAATAAGTAAGTTATAATAAGTAAGTTATACTAATAGCTAAATAGATTATTCTGAGATATATAGAGTTTATCTATATACTTAATATATTTAGAGGAGATTACTTAACCTGGATCACCCTGACCCTGGATACTCCCCGATTATAGATTACTATAATCCTATGTTATAGTAATCCCTCTTCTAGTCATATGCTACGGCACGTAATTTGGCTCGTGACCTCGTCAGCGAGCCGTTCCGTGGTGGGTCGTGACAGCAATGTCCTTATTTAAATCCAGCAAACGGCAGGGCTCAACCGGTCATCCCTCTTTCCCACCTGCAGACTACACCACAGTCTATCAATGCTGCTCTTGCGCGAGCCCTAGGAAATCGATACTGCTACCTATTTCGCTTCGCATTAAGTACTGTCGGCAGAAAGATGACAGCATTGTCGCTGATTGCTATATATTCGAGGCGTAGCTTCAGTTATTTGAGAGTAAGGCACGTCTTTGTACGAGGGCATCCTTACCCTAATTAGGTGGCTTTGATAAGGCAAATGTCATGACAGTTGCAGCGTTGTAGGAATGTGGTAATAAACTCTACTAGATACTTTCACAATTGAATATTTACCTAAAAGAACTATACATCGCTGATTGAGAGGGGTGTTATGATCTCTGAGTATCGTCCTGGCTTGAAAGGGTTACTATATTTGGAAAATTTGAAGACGGAGCAGTGCAGTTCACCGGAAGCGTCTCAAAGGGCAGACTTCAGGAAGCTTAGTAGTAGGCACCATGATGTATACTTACGAATTAGAGTGTGCTAAGGACATGCATTTAAGGCATGGTGATTTATTGATGCTTCTGGAAGTAGCTAGTAGTAGGATTGGCCCGTCTAAGCGTGCGGAAACGTCCAGTTCTCTCTGGGGGCGAAACCTCTGTCGCCCAGGCTGCCGATGTGACCGATCAAGCCTCCTGAAGAAATTTAATAATAAAATGGTCAATAGAAGTGATAATGATTAGCATGTGGACCGAAGAAGGACGTTGAATCCTTGTCTTTGGAGCCAAAAGCCGTCATTGTTACTGTTACCTGCTCGGATGTGTTTGGGTGCTGTACGGGGTCAAGGGTGCTGGCGCCCTAACTTTGAATCACTGTAACAAATGTTACCAAAGGACGGAATAAGGCAACTGAGCAACTATCCACTATAAGGAACTCGAACTCGAAATAGAAACAGGTAATATGACTTTTGCCCCTTTTATATCTTTTATATACCGCTATCTTTTCTTCTGCAGTCACTTCTGCTTTACTTGTTCCGCTATCTAAAAGTGATACTGTAGTCCTTTTAAATGTGGCTCCTGAAATGGCCTAAGCGCTTGAACTTTAGACCTCTATATTTTGGATGCTTACATTTGATGCTCTCTTAATACTCTCAAGCCTCTCTATATCAGACAAAAGCGATGTAGGAGGGATATATAACTGGGTCTTTTAGAGAAATAAGAAAACATTATACTAGGTACTATACTAATATATAGGCTGTAATGTGATATACTGGAGTATTAGATATACTGGGATATTATAGGTATTAGAATATAAAACATACTGGGATATAGAATATACAGGGATGCCGTGTACTATCCCAGATTATATGCTAGTATACTGCCTACTGTCCTAAAGTTTAGTCTATGATATAATGCACTATCCTAAAAGCTAGTCTAGGACAGAACGTGCTATCTTATAACTTAAGCTAGTATACAAGGTCCCAAAACTGGGCGCCTGTTATATGAGGATCTTATGTCTAGAGTTTGAGGTTTATCTAGGCATACTTAAAAAATTTTTCTATCCTATAACTATTTAGCTAGCTTGCTTTTAGATTATAGGCCAATCCAGTCGCCTTGCTATGTGTTCGGCAAGATGATCCAAACAATCCATGTAGGACACTATCACATTAGGGATCAGATTCCATAAAGGCATCACCTGGTCCTTTTTTCATCTCTCACCACGGCTGTATGCCACAGGAGATCTCTGTAGGTCTTCCTGGGAGACTGTATTCTCGTGACACCATATTCTTACTCATTCAATGACAATGAGGTCTGGAAGCATTAATGATACACTTAGCTTCACATCTAGCCCTTTTCTTCAGCAACATCGCAGCGGTGAAATATGGGCCCATCTTAAGTCTCGCAGTTATATTGCACATAAGAAGGAGGAGTGGTAGAGCCAGCAGTACTGTCGATAGTAGAGCTGGATTCTGCTGACGAGGGGCACACTCTTAAAGGGGGTAACAAAATGGGCTTGGTCCTAGAACTGAGGCGTAGTCGGGAACCGTTATCCCAAAAGCGGGCCCCTTGTTCAGCCCACCTCAGCCCATAACAGACCCAGGTCTAGGATCCTCAGCCCTCGCTAAGCGACAGCTCAGCCTAAAACGGCAGGAACTCAGTTCTAGGAATGGAACCGGATTTCAGTGTGCTTGAGTTTCGTCTTCGAGTTATGTGGTATTATATAGTCAATTTGGACTTGGCTAAACTACTTGCTAGAGAATATCATGCAAGGTCCCTGTGGAAAGAGAGTACTACGTGTTCCCGCTGCGTACTATTCCTTTCCATGTGTCAAGACCTTCATTCGATAGTTCTCCACATGTTTTTGATCAACCCCAACCTGAAGAATTCGTGGCTGCCTGCAGCCTCAAGGTATAGCCCATCTGTCAACAGTTATTCATTGGCAACTTGTGGTTGACTATTGATTTGCAGCTCCAGGTTACAACAACAGTAGAAAGGCAAAGACAAATCATATGCTGTAATTCCGTTTTGTCTCCAGCATACCTTGGCAACGCCTTTGACAATACAGCTACGCTTTGACTTCTAGCTGTTCCCTTAGCCTTCTCTTTGAACCATGTGATGCCGGTATCGTACCACAACAAAATACAGACCAGCCCCTGGCGTTCAATAATTGGCAAGACGGCCCTGGGAAATGATTGAGCTGTGCAGATCATTATGCAGGAAACTGGGACGAGTCTCAAATGCGAAATATTGGCACGGCATGAGGGGAGCTGACAGGCCTGTTTTGGCCGGCTGATGTGGACGGAACTGAAACATTTCGAGGGGCGGATGATCGTATATGCAAGCGGACAGATGCCTCCGCATTCCATTGGTAAAAGGAAAGCCGGAGATGGAAATCAGGCGCGGGGCCCATGCCTCCTTGATGACCTTTCTAGATTGGACTTTGTAGTCTCAACTTGAGAAGTACAAATTCGATCGTTTGTTTGTCTTAGAGTATAGTTAGTCTAAGGCTAATCGTAAAATAAAGCTTCAAGCTTTGGTCAACCCTTTATTAAAAACACAGTTTTTACACAATAGTTAGTCTTAGGCATTGCAAAAATTCTCTCTTCATGTTATGGTTACTAGTATTAATATGGTTGTAAGCGCTAAAATCGTTATAGTTAGATAATTTAGCTATAATATTTTTGCGACTTGCTGCTTTCATTTTTATACACCAGTGGAGTGAAATACCTCTAAGGACTTGCTAATTTGTATGCACTATCTATAGTATCATTAGCTGGGGGTACTTAATGTTATATAAGATTGAGGTTATATCCAGTATAATATATTTATTTTATAGACTTTCAACAGGTCCCCAAGCCTTCCAGTATTCTCAGTAATTTCCACAATAACATTAACTCTCCGGCAGGTTAAAACTCTCAATATGTCATAACCATTCAGTACGGACTGACCATACTAGGCTTTTACGGTGAGCTATTTCCTGCGCAGGGAAGAGAGTGCATGGCTTCTGGGAAAGTTCAGTGGTGCTTGTGATAGCACGATAGGTGCAGGGTAGCAATTTAGAAGCGGCTCGGCAAGTCTCTCAGTAATACAAACAGTAAGGCAGTATAGGGGGACAGCATGTGCAATCATTGGTTATCACATTCCTTTGTCTACGCCGTCTACTTCCTTGGTTCATGGTGACTGGGGTGTGTCGTTGTCTCAAACGTCGTAGTTGAACTGGAGGGGCTGGCTGGAAGTCTGCGGGATCTGTTCCCCAATTCAAATGGTCGACTGTCTAAATTACAGTGAAGAGATAGTTTGACAAAATGCGGTATCCTCCACCTCTTAGATCGTCAAACACTGTTGAACACCGGGGAAATAAAATTCGCTGGTTCCCTGACCTACATAGCGCCTTTGTGACTTCTGGCCTGTTGATATATGCGGTTTGGTGATTTTTCAAAAGACTTTGTATGACCGTCAGCTCACATAGACCGAAGGTAAAGATAGGAATCTCTATATCTGTCATATTTAAAAGAAAATGTCAATTCGAATCTAACAAGTTTGATTCTGAAAGATCGATGTCAGTGATATGAACTTGCTCGAAGCATAGACCCAGGGTAGGTAAAACTTGTAGCGTAATATATCCTAGCAGACTAGGAATATCTTCGGCTCTGCAACTTTCCGGGTCATTCTTACCGATATTGACAAAAGTCGATAGACAAGATTCGCATAAAAGATCGGTGAATGACATAACGTTGGATTCCATATCGCCCTGACGAATTGAAATGGGATTCGGTGCTATTCTGTTTTGTTCAAATATACCGTTGGTGAACAAAAGGGCTTGGTTGAGGATGGTTCGAACCATCCAACAAAACCTCCAGAGTACCTGTGTCATGAGCGATGGATACTCATGCGAACGGAGAGGTCTCCAAGGTCCATCAAGCAAGGGTAGCAACCAATCAGGCAGAGAATCAGTCGATACGAATTCTGTCGTGTAGTGTAGAGAAGGAGGTAGATTGCCAGCCCACTCTTCAAGTTGTTTATCTAAAGTCAAGCCTTGGGATGCGATATCGGATAGTCGTTCGACACATTGGTCCTCGTTGAAAGCCATCAATGCGGCCCTCCACTCTGCACAAAGACATGCAGACTGGTAAATAAGCTCCGTATGTGTGTAGAAGTAAGGCAGCATTGGCAAACCTAGCTCCTTCACCGAAGCCCATGACGCGGACATTCCTAGGCCAGTCAGGAGGCCAATCTGGATCTGCAGTAATATGAGCACCACAGTTCACGGAAGAAATACACATCGGAAGGCGACATACCATTTGCATAAAAGTAATGATAGATACCTCATACTCTGCGGGAGACTCTATGATTTTCCGTTGACCCCGCATATGTAACAAAGTACCGCCGCCACTCGTATGTGACAACCAAGAGCCTTCAAGCGCGATGGATTGATCTACTAAACCCTGTCATATTTTAGCGAATGGACCTTATAGGTAGTTGCACACAGCCCATCAAGCTAATTTTGCTTACCTCATATATTCCGAGTAACACAATGGAGGCCATGACTTCGCTGTATTGAGTGGAATGAAAAATGCAAAGCATTTGGTCTTTTAGCATGTGTATGGACTCCCCATATAGCTTATTTGCAATCCTTAATGTTTGACAGCAGTTGAATCTCTGTCCGTAGCTGACATTGGCCAAGGCGTTGATCGACTTGCGTAGGAGGCTGTCTACGCTGGACTTGAAGTATATCTGAGGAAGGTGGCCAAACCAAGTCATTGTATAACCCGATGGGATGCCTGCATGAGTCGACCAGTCAAAGAAGAATCTTTTCATAATTCGTGTTTGCGAGTAGGTTGACTATACAAAAGTGGTCAGTTGATACAATGCAGGCATAACAGGTTGCTGCCGACAACATACTATAGCGAGACCGAGCTTCGAAAGTGCCAATCCAGCTTTTCCGAAGACGTTCCGTCTTGCCTCTACTTTTTCGACGAATTGTTCTATTTGCCACCGCTGCTTAGAGGTAATGGTTACATTGGAGTCCGTATCGGAACTATTTATATCAATGCCAATTTGCGACTGTTCCATTTGATGATTATCTTCATGAGGCCAAACACAAATTTGCGCTGTTCGAACACAATAATTGCAATAAGGTTTTGCCTCGTCACACTTTTTCCGTTTTCCACGACAAGTGAGACAACCGGATTTGGAGCGAGGTTGGTTCCGTCGATATTTGGTTGGAAAGGCTGCTCCACGAGAAGGCAGAGTTTCTTGAGAATCCATTCGTCCGGAAAGGTGTCCTTTAGTAATCGATAATTGTCCTTGAACGTAGTACCGTAGATATGCCAATCTTGTAGTGCTGAGGTTCAAAGACTATGATAGGAGAGTACACCTACTTATTAATCTCGGCAGTCGGCTAGGGTCGAAATAGTACTATTCTCATTCGCGTTAGTAAATACCCAAGCGCAGGGTTCTTCTTATCTAAACGCTTATCGTGCATTAGAATGTAACTAAAAACAGGCTGAAACTAGGATTGAATTAGCCATATCTTGGTACAAGCTAAGGAAACTTCAGTGTGACATTACTTGCGGGGGAACTTGGCCCCGATTCGAAGAAGTCCGAAAATACCCTGCCCAGCACTGCCCAACTATTCTAATGTAGTTTGAGAGAATACAATCTTGCAGAGGTAAACTAAATGGCCGATCCTTCAAGCCTTGATTGTAACCTTAATGACAACATCCCGTATTTGAGAGGATCAGCTACATGTAAGCGAATCCTTCTTGGCGGCGCAGCCGGTACTCCAAGTATAGCAGTCAAGCTGTTCAGTGTAAGAATGCCCAATTATATTTCTCTACGGCCTCAGCTACATCGTATGCTACACTGATTTGGATACGCGTACTGGGACTTTTGTGAGTAACTTGCATAAAATGATACATATGACCCGGTTTTGCGACAGGATTCCCTCCGCCACCGCTCACATCATACCTACAATCATACCAATACCACCACCCAACGAGTGTAGACTGATGTATTCCGTGAAAAGTCGCTAACCTGCAACCTTGCACATACAGTAGCTCAAGTCCGTAACGCAAGCACCAACATGAATGGCTGACCTAAATAAAGTGGCTGCAGAGAATACTACCGACCACAATGCCGTTGGCAAGTATGGCCATGCCTGGAGCTAGAGTCGCAGCGGTGACACCCGCAGCTGTGATTAGGTTGCAGAATCCTGCGTTCGGGTCCTCAGCGTAGAATGCAACGGTCAAGAAGCTGATCAAGCTGTCGTCTGCCGCGTTGATGCGGACGTTGATGTAGTTAGTGCTCTTCCACTGGGTGACCTCACTGACTGACGATCCTGCGGGGCGCGGTTAGACAAAAACAGGACATGAAAAACGATAATGTCAAAAGGGGTATTTCTATCATACCTAAGCAGCCATGCGTTTGCCAAGAAGGGCATGGGTCGACGATGTATTTCTCCACATGGCTCGTGGCTACACCATTATTGACGAGACCTTCAAGGGCAGCCTTGCCAGCGTCGAGCAGCTGGTTCAAATCACCAGCCAACCCGGGCGTATTGAACGAGCCGTGCACGACCATCTTGACCTTACGGTTGCCCCCGTCGCCCGTCTCCGCGTAGAAGGATTCAACTTCGTAGTCGAAGCCAGGCTTGCAGGCGCCGTCTGGACACTTCTCTCGAAGGGTCTCGAGCATGTCAGGGGGAAACATATTGCCAAAGTTAATCTCGCCGTCGCCAAAGTCGATTTTGACCGACTTTCCCTCCCGGGGCGTGGTTTCGCCGTTGAGGGCGGGAACGTCGCCTATGATATCCTCCTCACTTGGTGCCTCAATGGGATCTCGCGGTCTGTCCACATCTTGCTCTTGCCCTACCGGCGCAGCTAGGACCTGGGTGACATGAGTGAAGAGGAGTGCTAAAGTGACAAAGGACTTCATATCTTCTGCGTTGAGATTCTGGTTGGAAAGCAGAATAACCTTAGTGAGAGATGATGAATATAGATGTGATAGGGATTGGAGGACACAGGTGCTGAGCCAAGATCGTTCTCCAGAAAGGTTGAACTGAAGTAATCGATACCACAAAAGATAGAGATAAGGATTTGGTGGAATATTGAGGAGGTTAAATATTCAATCAGCAAGGCATCTGCCCTCGACTAAGGAGGTGTATCTTATATGACCAGTCTACCTACCGACTGCCATCGTCACAAGGAAGGTAATTCCATGTTCAAGTACAAATTAACCATGAATCGTGACCAGCAAGCCTATGTATCAATACATAAAGAATGCAGTATAGAATATTTTAACAACAGGATTACGACTAGTTACTGTCTAAGCTACTTGACAACGTAGCTTCATGATAGGCATGCTGTGGCAATATGCGGGGATACGGATCTACATAGAGCTGATAAAGGAGTTAACCTTATCTAAACGACAATATAGTTGATCCTGTCTAGGCAACAATTTAGATGCCTAGCCTGTTCTTGTAAGTTACTTATACCTATCTCAAACAGCTTAACAGTATCTAGATCAGCAACCTCTACTGATCCCGTTTGCAAGTAGAACCTACTTTTAGAATTAGGGTTCAGAATTGTGGCGAGGCATACTTGCAGTTACATTATGCTAGAACCTTGGTTAGTTTAGAATTTATGCATAAAAATCCAGATCCTATGAATCCTGTCGACCCTAGTGTAGCGTATAATTAGCTGCAGATCGTACACGAAGGATCCGTCTTGTCAGCTGAACACTTGTAAAAGTTGCTGCCTATCTCAATATTCTCTAAAACAGGTTTCTAAGTGGTGAATGGCGGCTACTGACGATGAAGAGAGGGCAAGATCATCGCTAGCATGCCGATCCCCAAGCGGCGTATGTCTCAAACTAGCGAACCTAGTCAGTCCCCTGGCAAACCACCAGATGCCAAGGCATATACAACAATATGTTCAACACCTGCTTCCACGTCCCTCCTACTGTGGCGACGGACATTCATAGGGGTGAGGCAAAAGTGTATAACTATCGCTAGACAACCCAACGTTGATACCCCTCCCAAAGTAGTCCAGCTTCACTGTCACAAACACAAGTGTATTGCATTAAAATATCCCATATCCCAAGGTCTACCTGTACCGCTATACCATGAAGTCGTCCATCATCGTCGCAACACTCGAAAACTTGTTGCCAATGGTAGCTGATTTTAACATCGTGACGCAAAGTCTGTATCTCTCTTTTCTCTCTTGAGAGGCTTCTTCAAGATGTCTGGTGTCTTGGAACGCTAACCTGTAACGCATAAGAGACAGACGACCTCCTTTCTCGTGCAACCTGTGTTGTGAACCGAGAGCTCAAGGAAACATGGCATGAGGCCGGCCAGACGCGCCGGCGAATCCATGTCACTGCAGAAGGGACGCCACCCGATGACTTCTGCCAATACATGGGTGGTGTCAACAAGCAGTGCTACATTCACGAGAGCTACGGCCATGTCGTTGACACCAGCTACGAGCTGGGTTTAGGTGGGGACCAGAGGTTTTGGTCCGACTATGACTACGCTCTGGAAAACTGGAAGAGAAAGACAGGCTGCAGACCAGATCCGGATGAGTGCGTGGACGTGCAGCCTCGCGTGCGTAGCCTTCGCCGCGGCAAACGTAACGACGACGTGGTCGACGGGGAACATCGAGTCGGGCCTGCATCTTGCCTTGTTAATGCCGAGGTCAAGGAGACGTGGCATGACATTAGGACGCGCAGACGCATCCATGTGACGGCTGAAGGAGCGGATGTTACCATCTTTTGCACTCACATGAAGGGGGAAAACAAGCAGTGCTACATGCACAAATGCTATGGCCCTGGATATGTGGTGGACATCAGCCACGATCTGGGTCCAGCAGAAGATTACACCTTTTGGGAAGACTATAAGCAGGCTATGGACCTCTGGATGAAGGAGACCAGTTGCCGGACTGGATAAAGATTTTCAAGTATAGTCGGAAAGTTAAGTAGTTAGGTATGACGAGATATGGTTAGGATTACAATTTGTAAACATCTTTGTTTTGTAGTAACAAGTGTTGAAGAGAGAAAGTATTAGGTTAGAGCCAAAGCACATTCAATAGATGCTAAAGCACTATATAAAGCATGCATAACGAAGAGTAAGGCTTGTGTGAAAAGGGATTTGTGCCAAATTTAACCCGCTTATTGGGCCAAGCTCGGTCTCTCCGTTTACTGAACTATTTCAACGGCAATAGACTTCATGGCTGAGAACATACCTTCGGATGAAGCGGCCTCCTTGGGAGTAGTGATGTGTATGAAGTTGGCGCTTAGATAAGATAAGATGAAACTAGATTAGACTAGATAAGGGCCGTCGGGCAAACCTCCTGCTCCGTCTGGCATGGTTATACCTCGAACAGGAAATACTTGTAACTCCCTACATCGAATTGCTTTTCTAAGACTGAAGGATTCTAGAAATATGGGTCTTACTGTGATGTACGGTCCATGCAGCAAAAAGAGGCCAATCATCATAGTTTAAGAGGGTTGATGAAGACAGATTCCTTGAGATTCATGCTAGGATGCACCTTGAACTAGTGTAAAGGCTTACAAGATGTTTTCGCAACCTTCTATTTACAGCTTGTTACATTCTTGGCTCCAACTAGGTCCAGTAATTGGAGAGGGGTCCGTTCTTGTACGCATCACCGGGAGGTTATAGCTAAAGACAGAGCAAAGATGCAATCCCTCTTTAGTTCTATAAATTGAGCCTCTCCCACTTATTTAGCCATCCTTCAATCTTCCTCTACCATCACTCATCGCTCCAAACCACCCTACCACTACTCAATATATTACCAAAATGCGCGTTACAACTATGGTAATCTCCCCAATCCAAGCGCTATCACAAATCATGAGACTAATCTAGTGATACCCTTTAGTTGACTGCCCTCTTTGCAGTTGCTGTCAGCGCTGCAGCATTACCTGTCGATACTAAGGCTGCAATTGTCGAGAAGCGCGGCAACTGTGACCATGGCTACTTCGACTGTGTTACTAGCCAGCAAGTGTTCTGTGGCTTTCCGGGTACATGTAGTACTATTGCCTGTAATCTTGAGTGCATTCAGCGAATCAATGCAGACTGCCGCCGCTGGTGCAGTTAGTCCGTTGATAAATAGTTATATAAATCTGCAAAAGAGAGGAGGATACGAATCAAAGACACCTATAAGGGAAAGCTATAAATGAAAGACTATATTTAAGTGTCTGCGATGTGATTGCAACATCGAATAAGTAACCAATAACGATACGATGACTTCATTTGAGCGTGTTTTAGACAAAGACTGCTCAGGAAGGTGTAAGCTTCAGCATACATAACCTGAAGCCCACAATGATATCCTTGAAGCCATCTGGAGTTTCATCTCCAGATAATCCAAATGTGGAAGAAATAAGGTTGGGGGCGGTAGGCTTCTAAATATTAACTATGTATACCGGAATTTCCAGATTCGCGGCTATAGTAATTATTTCCTGAAGTAATTGGTCCCATCTCACTAGATCGTCGAGCAACTTCATAAGGCAATATTCTCTTCTTAAACTCAGAACATATAGTAATAATGCCATTTTTTTCTCAAACACGTCAACTTTTGCCATATCCAATGCTGTCAGAAAGCAATATTAGGTAGAGGTTAGTTGTAAGGGCGAATTTAGGAATGAAGGCCACCTACCGCACAAAAAAGACCTTAAAACCTGAGGAATATGATTTCATAGAATACTCTGGAAAAGTATTTAAGCTAATTGAAGTAATTCCTTTCCCGTTTGTTGATCTGCAACCAATAGAGTCATGGGGTTTTTAAGCACATGTCGATGGTTTTCTATATCGTTTAAGAACAGGGATCTCATGCTTTAGAATATCAATATAAACCTTCACAGTTTAAGAATGCGCTTTTCACAATGTGCTCGCCGAATGTATCCCTGATCTTCTAAATTAGGTTGCGGTAATAAGTCAAGCTTTCCATCAGGTTAGTAAGCGCACTAAAGGTGCTCGTATTAGACTAGTCTTATTGCAACCCCTCGGGTGATCTCGGACAGTCAATGATACCCTCGAAACACTCAATGGAGATCGCCCTTGCCCCCAGAATCACAGTTTCCAAAGCTCAGGCTTGGTCCACAGTATGCCTTGTGGTCGAATGATTTTGCCGGCCCGATGGCAAGGTACCCGTTCCAAGTTCCGCCATGGCTCAGATCCAAACATTCAGTACCGCAAACCTTCGACCCGTGGTTCTTGATGTGATGCTCGATTGCGCCAGCGATAGTCTCCTGTTCGGCGGTTGTGTCGCAATTGCTACCGGTAGACTAGAACTGTCAGAGCCTGCTTTGATAAAATCAGCCAGATTTACGTACACGATATCGGTAAAAGATTTCACGGTTTGGACCAGCGTATCCAGTGAAAGTAGCGCAAGTCTGCGTGTTTGAAGCATGCTTAACAACAGAACCTAGATACTGAATTAGTTATGTATTTACGTGCAATTATTATCTACTTACTAAACAGAAGAGCTGCGCTCTTGATGGAGGGTGTTAGAATGTTACCACTACGTTGTTTGAGGATTCCTCACCTTGATGCCACCTGCAATGACAACGCATGCTGAAGTAGTAGACAGGATTCTCTCGCAAACCTTTGAAGGAGTTAGACTTGCACAACATATAGATAACGGGCTTGACTAACCCTGACGTTCCTCCGCTTCTCTAGTGCGGAGCCTTCGGGCTCGAAGTCTTCAAGATGATACAGTGCCACTGCGTCGGGCATCACCGCGCCGGCCACCAAGAGCGGCTCGATCGCCTCGGAAGTAGGTATAGAGTAAGAAAAGGTTGGCAAGGACGTTAAAGCCAAGAAGTTCATAAGGCTTGGTTTCATCATTGCTGATGTAGGCAGCGAGGTTGGCTGCCAAAAAAGTGACGGGGATAAGGTATGCGGCTGATGCCTGAATGAAGCTGTCGAGGAGAGGTGTGTCGGATTGAACAGCGGAAGTCATTGTAGTCAGGAATAATGCCGCTCTTTGGAGGAAGTATATGTGTTTTATAGGTGTTTGTTCCAGGTGAATTGAGATTTCACGAAGATGGAGAAGAAACAAATGGTGGATGTTGTGAAATTACGAGAAGGGAATTTCACCAGCATTGAACGCAGGTGTGCCGCTTACCCGGCTGAAATAGAACTTGTTGGCCCGGAATGGATCAACGTAAGGTCACAAACACGCAATATTGGCAGAACCAACAGATTTTGACATAACCAACAGCTCTATATATGAGGACCCTTGTGACTTCGGAAGTGCGGCACATCTCACATTGGGTGGATACATAGTTATGGGTCTGCGTGGAACTTTGGCTACAGGTTTTAAGGATAGTAATCGTAACAAATGATTTTTACTTGATCCTACCTGCCAGTAAATGATGTTGAAGTTTGTAACTTCATACGGGTTTATCTTGATCAAAACCTTCTGAACCGGTGACAAGATACTCAACCGATACCAATGTAAAAGGACCGTGCTTAGAACGTCCATGATCGGCGAATACTTCCGTGCCTGCTTGGAAGCGTTAGCTGATTACTTTTGCGTTATTTGTTGGTCTCTTCACGTGAAGTATCAAAGACAGAACATGGGTAACAGCTATCTCAGAACGCTCTGGCACCGTCAAAGGGCCGTTCTCAAAAGGGCCCATTCCCTCTTGACCCGCATTCGTGAGATTACAACAGGTCTGATACGCAAGAAGTGCTTCACGATGCTGGACTTGGAGAAGATTCCGGAGAAGTTCAATGCAGTTTCCGTGATTACCCCGTGATAGGAAGGCAAAGCCTATCTACCCCGGTCAATAGGGTGAACCTTTGTAAAGCCTAGGCTCGGCTTTGAGTGTAATATGGACCAACAAGGCAGCAGTTCGGCTGGGTCCGCTAAGATATTCTTTATGCTTAAGAAAGACAACTGTTTGTCTTTCCCGGAAACGTCCAATTTCTCCTAAGATTATCGTGAAAGCATCATAGTCATTATGCCAGAAAGGTCAAAGAAAAACATCACACACCAGTAGTACAATTCCCTGAATGGTTTAATAACATCTTGGCTTCAAAATGGCTTTGTGACCTGAATCCGTACTGCGAAATGCGTTAGTGAATTTACCAGATAAGGTAGCCTGTGGTGGATATGGGAGAAGTCGCTAAAATCCCAACCTGTCACTATGGGCTAGCCTCTATATATACCGCTGTATTACAAGGTCAGTCAGTCTGGTTCGAGTTTATATCCGATTTGATTGGAAGAAGTGCGCCTCACGGAGTAGAGTACTTTGCACCCAAGCTGGAGCTTCTGATATAGGCAGTGATTATCTACTGTTTCTTGAGGGGCGACACATAGTGGAGTTAAAAGTCTTTAAGCCAGGATTCCGCAAATGTAATGCGATCACAAAAGCGTTCTAAAGTGACTATAAAACAGTAAGGCTACCCAGATATAACCAGGCCAACTAGGTCCCTGTGCGTCGCCTAGACATAAGCAAGCGGTAGATTGTTTACAAAGATATATTATGACATGTTAGTATAAGATTTGTACCTCTTTACCCTTAGCTATAGGAAAGACATTTAGTTTAGTAGGAAGCACTCTAGTTCATTAAGTACTAGTAAACTCACTAGGAACGTATTCACGATCATGTCATTGAAGACAGCCTTGGTCCAGGCTTGAAAGCTGTAGGTAAGGAGATTGGCATCACAAGACGCTGTAACACCTTTTTCTTCATGCAGAAGTGCCTGCATGGCTCTAACTAACACATACTAGCAATGAAATGCAAATCTTAAATCGTTGTTTGATTGGATATGGGCAGTTCTATTCAATGCGGGCAAAATGAGTCAACGAAAATAGGCCTGTTGTCATAAATATTGATCTTAGATCAAGACCAATTAATTAATCCCGCTTCGTCTGAAGAAAAAAAACCTACACTACTGCAATAGGCTTCCTCATGCAGCTGTTAAAACTGATCCGGAGGACGTGATATAAGACATGATGAAATATCGATTAATCACCAGCTAAAGATTTGACCCATTGTCTTAACAGCTTCCACCGGTAACCTCGCCATGACCCCCATTCTCATTACAGCCAAGGACGTATCGGGACTCAGTAACTGCAGGACCGTCGCGTTGGTTCTTGGTGCAGCACCCCTATTCAATGATTATTATGTGTCGAATCAACACGCGAACCGCCATGCTTACACCACCGTTCTGGAAAATTCCTCCTGCTTGGTTGCAGATGTTGGGACTTGGGTTCAAGCTTCCATTAGGCATACGGCAGCCGAGGATACGCTGAGAAAGAGCTCCCGCGGGAAGCAGGAGCATAAAGAGATATTGGAATTGCATCGTGGTAGAGTAGTAGAAATGGTTATGTCTTATGGAATGATGGCTCGAAAGAACAGGAGGCACTCGTGACACTATATATATACTGCTGAGTTGAGAGCGGTGAAGTATTCAGTTTCGGCTGTAGGTAAGCTCTCGTATACATCCTACCCAGCAAACTTTAAATTCTATTGGGGGTTTCGGAAGTAGATGTTGATCACAATTAGCATTCAGCCTGTCCGAAGTCGGCTATCAAGAGTCAGTTGCATCCTGTTGATAGTATAGGGGCTAACACCTTCTGTGTTGGGAATTGAGAAACGAAACTATGTTCCGAGTGTTGCTGTAAAGGGTGTCGGTGTCACCAGTAGACTTATCTAGGGTGGTGGTGCTATGGCTTGATAGAAGTCTGTGCTCTGGATGAAACCTTCGGTCGCTACTTTTACAATGGTCTATTGGCTCTGCTAGATCCTTCTGGTCAGTCCCGATTGATACAACCTTGTAGGATTTTCATCTTTAAAAAAGCAACTCGCCAGCCTACCATGGTATGCGTCCGATTCATCAAATTACATCTCACCACACTCTTCTCAACAAACCACTTCTTCTACCCGTAACAATGCAGTTCACAACTCTCCTGATTGCCTGCCTACCCATGGTATCGGCCTATCCCTGGTTTACCAACGATGGTTGGAGCAAGCCAGCCGATTTCAATAATCCCATCTGCGAAAACAATCCTAATGCCCACTATTTCTGCGTATGAAATGAGAATACCACTCCACTGCGTATCCCTAGGGCTAAGTTCTTGAATAGGGCACAATTTCTGGCACGAAGGGCGAAAACACCGTGCCCAACTCTTTTCCCCACAAGCGTGACCCCTGCTACATTGCTGATCAGCAGGGCCGTGGCTGTGACTGGAAGGGCGGTCGGGGATCGGTAAGTCAGAACCAAGATAATAAAGTACAATCACTAAAATAAAAGTAGGTTATATGCGTTAGTAATATATCACCCAAGGTTATGAGATATATTGCTAACTTGTTCATAGTGTATGTAAGTAGCGTTGCAAAACCACCAACAGCGCGATAAGCATCCGCCGCCGAGGGTCGTTGGTCCGTTTGTAAGCAACTAGCTCGATCAAGCTAAAACAGTGTTGGAAGAAGCAGAGTATGGTTACGTACATACATTGAGAACTTCATGTTGGGTGAAAGAGACTGTGGTGTTATGACAGGGTTTATCAGTCAATGACGATGAAAAGTGGACAGACCTACAGAGATGTAGAAATTGAGCAGCTAGGATCTCTTAAGATATGACAAGACAGCCACTACAAATCTAGTCAAAGCTCTCATGGTTATTTGTATATACTCGTATCTGGTAACTGGCTGCTCTCTCATCCTAGTCTCCTTTTAATGCACTTACATTGGCTGTTCGTTGCGGACTGGAGCATAGGTAATAATTGCCGAGTATAACGGGTCACTACTGGTAACGTAAAATAGACATCGGTAAAGTCTATCCTTCACCTGGTCTTCAGACGATGTCGTCGATATCATCAGCTACAGTTAGAAGGTTAATCCGTTCTATATGCTTTCCAACGGTCCGACAGAATCCCTGATTCAGAACCTGTGCAAAGCGCGATCGGATCATTCGTGACTTCTCTGACCAACCCACGACGGCAATTATCCTAGGGGTAATTAAATGCAGTTGCCGTACCCACAAACCGACCCGTATTTGGCAGTTCGCCAATGTTCTAGAAAGTTAAAAGAACAAGTCTGCGCACTACACGCTGGAGGTAGGGAAATGTCTGTTCCCACTCCGGTGGATAAAACCTTAATCTTGCTTTAAGCTTTATTAAGGAGAGGCCTATGAAGTGGTCAGTGCAAAAGCACTTGCCAGTGCAGCTACCAGGCGACCACCCACATGAAAGCAGGACCGCAATCAAACAGACCTCAGGAGTCTTTTTCTGCTCTGCTCTTCTTTTATTTATCCTAAAGCAAATTAAATCCTGGCCTCGGGAAAGTAGTATTGCCAACTCTGCACTTCGCAGTACTATATATCTCGAACGATAATTTCTTGGCAACTCTATTTTCCCGGCTGCCAATCGATTAAGTTTTCAGCAGTTACTCTGTTGTTTCACTACATACCTCAAAGCAAGTGAAAAAATATGGCTTTTCTCGTTTTGGCCAATTTGGCCTGTAATCACTCGTAATGTAAATAGCTTCAGGAAGCCATGGGAAGAATCAAATTCGTTGTGCGCTCAACTCCCACATTCCTTCCACCACTACAATTTGTTGTGCCCTTCTTTCTGGAACCTCAATTGGAAACGTACAATCGCTCATCATGAAAATACATTCCCTTTCCTTTATTTTATTCTCCAGTCTAGCACGGGCAAAATTGGCACCCCGTCAGCCATTTGACAATACATTTTATGTCTACAACGGAGCCTGGCCCTGTTCACAAGAACAAGTTGGAGTTATCTCAACAGCCATTGACGATGCTAAAACCCTCGCTCAGGCAGCTATTGGAATCCTTTCCAAACCTGGCGCTGAGAAGTCTGTCGCATTTGAGTCTTGGTTCGGGACCAGTAAGTTATCTCTTCTTCCCACTTTACAATCTATCTAGACTAACGCACCGCCAATCCGCACACCCCCCGTATCCGCACACTTCAACACCATCAACGCATCATCGATATAGGATTCTTCATTNCACACCCCCCGTATCCGCACACTTCAACACCATCAACGCATCATCGATATAGGATTCTTCATTTAATTCTAGAATTATCAAATAAAATCTATATTTTTTTCTTTTAACGGAAAATAAATTCTACAGTATCAGATTATAAAAAAAGAGTCATTTTGGCAATTTCTAATATGCTAAAAATAGGATTATAGCATTTAGCGGCAAAATATACTATTAAATTGTTAATATTAAAGGATCGATATAAAGGAGCTAAGGATAGGGTTACCGCATATTAGAAAGAATAGTCCCTTTTGCCAGAGCAGGAGATAGACCTAATTAACTATATTATTAAAAGAGAAAGCGCTTTTTAGCTATTAATAAAGAAAGATATCTATAACTTTATATAGTTATTATCGTCAGTTAATAGGTAAGTCGGTTATATCGATAAGAATTAGGTTAATAGATTTATTTCCTATTATCTAACTATAGAATTAAAGCCAGCTTAAGCGATAGACTTAATAAGGAAGCATTATATAATAAAAGAGTTACTTTCTAAATACTTTTATAGTCTTAATTAGGTCGTTAATACCAAACGGATACCTAAAGAATATACCTATAATATCGATAAGACCGGCATATAACTAAAAGAGACTAATAGTAGCATAATAGCCGGAATAGCAATAACTTCTTCCTTAAAAAGAGTTAAGTCTAATAATACTATTTAGAGCTTAATAATTAAGGCTATATTAGGCGACGGTTGCCATCTTATGCCTTATGTTATCTTTACCGGTTAAAACCTTTAAGAATAGTAGTTTTTAAGCGTTTTTCCTAACTAAAAGTATGCCATAAGTCTAAGCGGTTAGTCTAATAGTAATATCTTTATGCATTAGTTTATAGGTATATTTATTCTAAAGATAAAGCTAAAGGATAAGCGTCAATAGAGACTTTTAGTCTTAAACCAATATAAGTTATATATATTAGCCGAATTAATAAAAAAGGCTTAATTAAATAAGATTTAGCTTACTTAATTACCTTTATACTTATTATATATTACTTAGCCCCTTAATATTGCTATATTTAGTCCATTAAAAATATACTATTGCCAGTTAACCTAATCTTAGGCTTTATATAAAGCGACCTTATTATAATAATAATAACTATTCCTATAAGCTTATAAGGAGGCTTTAATAAAAGCTCTAACTAAAAGGAATATAATAAGTAGTTTCTTAGCGTTTAGACTTTATCTAATTAATTTTAAATGCGCCTTAAATGCATTAAAGCCTAAAGAATTAAAGCAGAAGCTTATTAAGGGTCCTATAACACCTAAAAAAGCCTAGATATTCACTAATAATCTATAGAGTATACCTAAGGGAAGCGCTAATATTAAAAAACAGCTAAAAGCTATAGAATTATAAGGAATTACTATAATCTAGGACTTTAAATATATCGTTAGGAAGGCTATAATATCTATTAATAGGAAGAATAGTTAAATATAACGCCTAAAAGAGGAAAAAGCTATACTTAAAGCGTCCTTAGCAGCAAAAGAGCCTATAGGCTAAGTCCCCATTAAATTTAACCCCAATAAGGCTTTCCCTAAAATAGAAGATATAATCTCGGCTTATAATCGGGCTAAAAAGAACATTATATATTAGGTTAAGGAAAAGAAGAAAAAATATAATTAAAAAAACCTATAAAAATTACAGAATAAAGATATAATAGTAATTAGTTAGAACCTTAAGTTTTAGATTAATTAAATAAATATAAGTTATTATAGAATTAATTAAAGTTACCGACTTCTTTAGATTTAATGCTATCACAAGTGTGCGGATACGGGGGGTGTGCGGATTGGCGGTGCGTTAGTCTAAATGCTAACGAAGGCGTCAAGGTAATGCTACACCCGAGCGAAAAGA
The DNA here is from genome assembly GCA_011034095.1 of Fusarium cf. aywerte. Taxonomy (NCBI): domain Eukaryota; kingdom Fungi; phylum Ascomycota; class Sordariomycetes; order Hypocreales; family Nectriaceae; genus Fusarium; species Fusarium cf. aywerte. Next base: position 481,282 of record WETZ01000013.1, on the reverse strand, counting down.
TATTATCGTGAAGAGACATTTCCAGACAGTCATGGAGAATCTTGTACCCGCTACCGCTGCTGCCCAATTCCGTCTCAACAAAAAGCCTTTCTTGAACCCGCAGCAAGGCTTTTCTGTTACGGAGTCATTTATAGTTTACGGCTGCCCACCTGCCGACGCTCCAGTCTGCTCGGACAGTACCATTGCAGCTGTGCAAAGCCGAACGGGTTCTCAAGCTTCTGCATTTGGAGCTACCTTTCTCGTCCTCTGTCCCGCTTTCTTCCAAGACAAACTCAGCCTTGAAGCCCAGGTGCAGTTGTGGAAAACAGAGCATACCCTCGGTAGTAACTTGTCCCGTGCTGCTACTTTGGTTCATGAGGTTCAGCATATGCTTCAAGCTACAGAGTCAGAGGAGGAACGGTGTGATGATGTGCAAGATCCATTTGAAAATCACAGAGACTGTTATTCAGCCAGCTGGTAAGTATTACTGACCATTAATTAAAGCCTACTACAGGGTGCTGACCTCATGGGAACTCAGTTGCTTCCGCCTTTCTGATGCCCAGAAAATAAAGAACGCTCAGAACTACGCCATTTACGCACTCGATGTCATGGCTTTCCCTGAATCTGGAGCGGCTCCGACTTCTTCGTCTTGTAATGTGGTCAGGAAGCGTCACAATTCACCAGAGAGATCTCGTTCGACGCCAGGTGCAGCGAGTACCAGTGAATGGACCCTTTATTCTTGTCAACGCAACGACGAGCTTGGTTTCGCCTCCGGGCACAGGCACTGGACCTGCATCCTCAGAACCTCTTGTGTCGTCTGCAACTAACGTCACAACGTCAGTCGCGTTCCCCACGCTACCAGTTACTCCAAATATTCCCACAACAGCTGCACCTACGGAGCCATCTACCACTTCGTCAACGGAACCAACCACTACCGTCAGTGGCGGTGCTACTGTCGCTGTACCTGTCGGTGCCGTGGTTGTAGGGGGCCCGGGAGGTGGTTTCGTCTTAGTCGGAGGTGCATTGATTCCTATCGCTGCCGATGCTGTCGTAACAGCTAAGCCTGAACCTGAGAATGAACAAAAACCTTCAGGCCGAGACAACAACGAATCTGACCGGCCCACCACGACTCTGTCATCAAAATCAAGCACCACGGAATCTGAGTCATGCAGCCAACCCACTACGACAGCCTCTTATGGTTCCGAAAGCAACGTAGTTTGTAGAGATTTGTCGGGAATGAGTGAAGCGGAGCTTCTACGGCTGATCCCTGAATTTGGCCAAGTCGCCAATTCTGCTGATCCAGAAACAACATCCACTCTGTCCCCTACTTCTAATACTACCAAAACTGTACCAGCCCCACCACCACCTACAACTCTTTTGACGTCAACTTCGCCAAGTCAACCTCGTCCAGAAAACACTTCCCAGATTCTTCCAACAACTATATCGGAGCCGGAAAGCTCTGCTGTACAAGTTTCCTTACCAACCACTATTCCATTCATAGGCTCTGCAACAAACTGCGATCTGGCAAACAGACCCGTGGAAGCATGCCAAAACTTGGTCAACGGAAAGAGGGCGTGTCTTTACACTGAGTAAGTGCATGAGTGATGATAAATCAGAAGTATGTGTGCTGACGACCTGTGTGCTAGGGACGACGGTTTTTTATGTGTTGGCGAATGTTCTCAAGAGGACCTTTGCCAGCAAACCTGTCAAGCTATGCAGTACAAGGCCGGTTATTGCAGCAACGGGTTTGTTATCCTTCACCATCCCTGTGTTCTATAGCTGACTTCTTCTCTAGTGTGCCATCATGCGTTTGTACCAATGATGATCCAACTTTATAATCATCTTACTCCACAGTTCTCTGTGCTTCTCCACATCGGTTAGCTCTGTCACAACTGCCCTAGCTTACATCTCAGGGCAAGACTGACTTTGCGAATCTTGCAGACGAGGGCAAGAGGAAACATCTCGATTTGTCGCGTCTTTGGGTCGTCTGCGAATATAATAACTGTCAATTATGAAGCACTGCTAATAGTATGAGTCTCATACTAGATGATATCGAAACTCTGCCACCTTTTGTTGAGCTATGTCTCGTATGAGCCGTGTCCCAAATAAGCCGTGTCTCAGATGCGCCTTGTTTCCAAAGTTCAAGGGAGACCTTGTGATGTAAGTCAGCTGGCTTGGGAAGGCCTTTCTGTGTTGTCGACTTCCACAGGTCTGGTTTCTTGGTCTAGGACTAACAATTACCTGTTGAGTAAGACTACAGTAGTAATATATTAAATGTGACTTACGCCTATATAGCATTCAAAGAGAGTGTGAATGCTGGTTTAAAGTCGAAATAACAAGTGAGCTAACTTAAATCTACTATATACATATAACGCAACTAGTAAGATGTCCATTAATACCTGAACGCATGAATAGATATATTCGCCTTTGAATGACACACTGCAAAGAAACGAATTCAAGAAACAAGGATATTGACGTGATAGGTATGAGACAGCAAGCTACGTCACCCTGGTAGTTTTATGCTGTTGAGTAAATTCCGATTACTTCATTAGGGTTAGCTATCAAACGCCGCCCATTTTGGCGCTTGAAATGTCGACCAGTCCCTTCGCAGCTTACCGATATCATTTACTACGAACCAACCTCCCTATCGAACCTGAGATTCTTCTAACCTGAACATAACAGACATATCATCGCTGTGACTTGTTATTTCAATTTAAGCAAAAATGTCCGAGTCTGTAGTTGTTGCTATGTCTGGCGACGGCTTCTACAACAATAATGCCGATATCCAGCATGCGGCAATGCTCAAGGCTTTGCCTTATTTCAAAAACGCTTTGCCTGGCCCAGACACGAACAAAGATAACACTTTGGTTGTGGTTGATTATGGCGCCTCGGAAGGTGGAAACTCGTAATAGCTCCCTGGTGGAATCTATCTTTGAGATGCTATAGTTGGCTAAGAACGTACCACAGCATAGCGCCGTTATCCTACATAATTCGATTGATGCGGAGCAGTGCCGAAACAACAAAATCTCTCAAACGTCGGTTGGACATTCAGTATATCCTATGCGATACCATTGCCAATGACTATTCCTCCCTGGGAAAAACTATACACGAAGCCATTGCCGTTTGGTCGGAAGAGTGGAAAAATATCTCTGTTTTTCCAATGATGGTTGCTCGAAGCTATCTTGAACAAGTTGCACCTAATAAAAGTGTTGATCTTGGCTACTCATTCAGTTGTCTTCACTGGCTAGATCAACCTCCTACTTATCTTTCGTCAAGCTCCGGCATTATCAGAGACAGAATCTCGAGTCTGAACTCTCGACAGATAGCTTACCAAGGCCAAGCTGGTCGAGAACTGTATAGATTCCTTCGTGTGCGAGCCTCTGAATTTCAATCTGGAGGAACACTGATTGTGGCATTTGTTGCAAATGACCAAACCTGCAAACATTGGGACACTCCCGTCATGAACAGTTTGGTAAAGGCACTGGATGCAATGGTGGACGAGTATAGGATTTCGGCAGGGGCAGCCGATACCTTTTCACCGCCAATCTATTTACGAACCCTTCAAGAAACTAACGACGTGTTACAAAACCTAGATATCAGAAGCATCTGGTCACTTCAGAAGCTTACAGAGACTGATATTTCACATCCCTTGTCAGAAGAGTTAAATCGAGATGACTTCACCGGTGACAAAAAGCTGCGGTATGCTGAGAAAATGGTGGATTTTGGCATAGCTATTTTGAGTCATTTTATGAAAGATGTGATTCAGAGACATGTCTCGCCAGAGATATCTAAGGAGGGCGAGAAGCATCACTTGTTCCAAATGTGGAGGTCGAAAGCTATTGAGATTTTTATGGAGAAGCATGGAGATGCGGAAATAAAATCCAGGTGGATATATCTTAACCTCAAGAGGTTATAGTTCCGAGCTATTGGTATAATACTTACTTGAGAATTATCCCTATCAACGTATTGAAACTCTTTTTTCTATTTAATTAATACCTAGGTTTCTTACCTCGCATATACCCAATAAAAGTGTATGACATTTAGAGGTTTTATTAGGTTGAGCGGGCTGTTGAACCTGCGTCTTTTGTCTCGTTAGCTATCCATAGAATCTAAGCTCGAGAACATGTGAAGGGACATTACCCCTACACTGGCCGACGTTGGTAGTAATCATGAATCCGACCCCTTCCAAGTCGGCGACAACTTTCTTCTTCTGGTGCAGGTGCAGCGTCTTATCAAGGAGAACTTTCAGGCAGCGCCCAAGCTCAACGAACTAATCATTGCGTCCAAGCTGCAGGATATGGCACCCATGGTCAAAGCCACCATGTCGTCCAGGATTAATGGAAGCACCGAGACCAAGATTCCTCATGTGTAGGAAGATAGTTTTACCCTCGAACCAGCTCTTGCGCAGCCTCGTCCCATGACAGAATTTGAACTGTCCATCCTTGATACGAGTGCCGTTGGTTGCGTCGGTCATCTGCTACTGCCCCAGCTCGCCGCATCCGACAAGGTTGAGAAACTGTTCTGCCTCGTCCGACCCGAGACTGTTTCAGAAACGTTAAAAGCAACCACGGACAAGGTTGAGATGTTTGCAGCCGATCTATCCCAGCCAATCTCGCCTTGTCGGAGAACTTAAGGCCTTTCGTCTCCTCCAATGCCAACTTACGAAGTTCTACACCCTGTCATCCTCGATTCCGTCAAATAATTAGCCAACATTGCTTTGACACGCCGCTTACCTGTGCACTTCTTCTCCTCCCGATCCAAGTCAATCTACAGCGGAGAGCGCGAGGACCGCGATATGTACAACGTCGAGCAGGTGGACGAGCATCACAGCGACCTCCCTGAGGATGGTACAGATGGCTGTGTTGCTTCTAAGTGGACCGCCGAGAACTTACCCTTGTAGGTGGCCAAGGGGTTCCAGCTACTCGCGTCTTTACGGACTTTTATGCCAACACCTACGCACGGACCCGACGTAACACTTGCTAAGCCTGAACCTGACCAGATGGTCAACGAGCTGGTTGATATCACCTCCCGACTGCGCGTACACGCAACAATGGAAGGGTTCGCAGGCTGGGCTGATATACTTCCCATCTTCATCTCGGCAGTTGTGTGAGACGTCTGCAGACATCTTTACCGGAGATGCGTAACCTACTTCCAATGTGGCAAGGGTCTTTCACACAGGTCTTCAGAATGAACTGGCGGCGATCTATTGCTCCAGCTGAAGACGAGCCCCTATGTCTTCGATTGGCCTAGTACGGACACCCTGCTGTGGATCTGAGATGCTAACAGTTATGGTTTCAGCTTTTTTTTGTGCCGTATCATTAGCTGAATGTCCTCGATGAACGCAAACATCGTTTCCAGATGCCAGAGGTTGTGAATCTTTATGATGAATTGGTATTTTAGATTATATTATTTGTAATTGAAGCAATATAAATAGGTCAATATGGGAGTGATTCCCACCAAATTCTAGTGTGTTGGCAGAAATATGGTACGGAGCAGGGTGCTGAAATGTGATCTGATCTTACAAGTCGTCAGTCCCCACAGTATTCCATCAGGGAAAGTAAATGCTTATTGGTTCGCCGTAACAAAAAATCACTCAACGCATCCTCTTCATATTCCTCTAACTACTCGAATCAGTCAATCTAATCGAGATGTCAAAGACGCGAATTCCCATCGACACAGAAGGCGATGTCTTGATCATCCTGCCAATCAAGAGCTCTGACGATGTATCTGAAACACCTGAGTCACCTATTGAGAAGCACTTCGTATGCTCAAAGAAACACCTCACGCTTGCGTCTCCTCGGACCGCAAAAGTATTCTCCAGTAGCTTTAAAGAAGCTTCGAAAGAAGAAGACGGTCTTTATCACTGGAAATTTGACGAAACTTTTGATGATAAAGCCTTTGACCTAGTTTTGAAGGTTATTCACGGGAAAACGCGCGAGGTGCCACAATTTGTTGACCTGAGCTTTCTGGCTGCAATCGCTATGATTGTTGATGACTTGCAGTGTCACGATGCCTTCCACTTCTACGGTCGGGGATGGATCTCTTCCTTCTATGGACTGTTCAAACCTAATCTTCCTAGAGAGATGAATGAGACACTAGTCCAGTATATTTTCGTCTCATCCATTTTTGAGCATGCGCCGCTGTTTGAACACTCTACCAAGACCGCAATAGAGAATAGCAGCGGTGAGGTACCTACGTTTGGGTTACCTATCCGCACCGATGTTTCAGGTAAAGTCTTTTGTGGAAATCGTGTCAGAGACTCAAGCTGATGAGAGAAGGCCAAATCGAGCAGAGAAGACTGGTCATTTTGAAGAACCTGGCCATCGGCCTGGATGATCTTCAAGATCGCTTGATCGAAGAACAGTCGGGCTGCAGTCATGGGTGCTCATCCACGCTGTTGGGAGCTTTGATGAAATGGAGAAAGGCAGCCGGTTTGCACTCGCCGCTATCATCTACAACATTTTCATCATTGACGCTGGACCACGTCATCAATTCCTTGAGAAATATACAGTCGCCAACCTACTTCGGTTCCGAAAAGGACGGTGTTGTTGGAAATTATTCTGGCAAATGGACCCTATCAGTTCAATCCATCAGTCCTCCTCCCAAAGCTGGCTCGACTGCACTAGCTCCAGGTTTATTTGGCACATCTATAGTTACTCCCCTAGCTGCTACACCTGAGGTGAAAAGAGAGCACGATCCTATTTCTCTAGTTCGCCACCATTGCTCTTTGAAAGATCTTGTCGATCCCCTGTTGGACATGACAGTAGATGAAATTAAGGGATTAAAGCTAGCCGACTATTCTCGACCTTAGTCCTCATTGGTTTGCACTAGATTTTTCAGGGGAATCCAGTCTTCAATACGCCGGGTAAATATTTGTCCAAGTATCAAGAGATAGTTTATTCTGTAGCATCTAACACTATTATATATAAGGGCCTCCCTTTTAATCTCAGTGGAGCTGGTACACACTCCTAGACTTCAGCAAAGCCCAAGAACAGGGCGCACAAGACATCATATGAATCTCTTATTCGAAGTAGAGAAGAACCGTTCTTATTGTTCTTATTGCAGAGCCGCGAAGGAGTGTACAGAAGATGATAGAAGGTATCTCAGGTTAGGCTGGGCAGTGGCAGTTTGTTCTTGTGGCATCGTGCCTCAAACATAATACTTTTAGCTAACCCAGCCCAGCTACAATTGGTGAACAGTACATGTTATAAGAAGGCCCGATTCGAAATAAATCACATACCGACACTTAGGCCGTAGAAAATTATTTTAATGTGAATTTTGTGATTAATTATCAACTAAAAGCTATTTAAAACCAATAGTATTTATCTCTGCTTCCGAACAGATACACTAATAGGTGAACCGGAAGCATCTGGACCTCCGCTGGAAATGCACTAAAATTCCAAACTATCCGTGAAAAAAGCTATTGTACAAATCGCTTCCCGGAGTGGAACATTCAACTTCATCGTTGTCATTAGTTGTACAAAACGTCTTAGGAGCAGTGCATGTGAAATTCCCGTTGTTAATGTTGCAGGTGAGATATTCCTGTCCTTAACCCCCGCCAACCGGGCCAGGGCTACAGAAGACTACAGAAGGTGGGAAGGCAGGCCTGGAAGAGGCATAGCAATATGCACAGACGTAGGCCTGGGTCTTAGCGTCCAGCAGTCGTCCTGTAGAGGATTCTATGGCAAATGTCCGAGGGATGGCATTCGCGATTTGAGACGGGTTGAAACGAATCCAGTTTTCTGGTTGACCGTTGCTTTGAGGCTGGGCGTTGCTGAGGCTACTACCAGAGGCGTTGAAAATATAAGTATGTAACAAGGAACAGTTGGAGTTACCTCGACGTCGGAGGTTGTTGCGACAGATACCATCTCGGATGTTTGAGTTCCTGGGTTCAGCGTGGTAGCGTCTTACGATACAGTGGTGGTCGTGGTAGCCTCCAATGTTGATGTTGTTGTTTCAGACGAGGCAATAGGTGAAGTGGCCAAGATGGTGCTCGATGCTTCGTTCAACAAACTAGAAGTAGTTATTACTGCTTCTCACGTCGCCTGATGACTCAATTAGCCACTGAGCCATCTCTAGGCCTCGAGTATTTATTACTTACTCGATTTATTCGGTTTACATGGACTAGCGACCAGTGAATCAGCCGCATAGTGGTCAACGGCCAAAAGGACAAGGTTATAACGCATCGTGACGGGCACGAAATCTATTCACGGATGACGATTGACGTGAGATGGCGGAATATAGCTGCATGGAGGAAAATCAGAAACCAGCACCATGCCTTTTGGGGGATGAGTCAGTGACATCAGGTTTCTCAGCTAGACAATGTCTAATTTCTCAGATCGATAGTCTGAGTTAAGCGAGACACTAGACCTTCAAAAGAAGAAAGCGGACGAATAACATGTGGACCTGTTTGTATATGTTGGCGCTACTGCAGGGAAAATGAGCCAACTACTTTAGATTAAAAATAGAACAATGAAGAGAAAAACAAAGTGCGCTAAGGACGTTGAGTTAGCAAAAAGCTTACCCTATAACGACAATTATTTATATGGGTAAAGTCACTCCATTGTGTTTAAGTACTTCAAAGTGGCATACATATAAGCTACTTATGGTGCAAAGCTCCTGCTTCATATAGGGACTGAGTCATTAAATGTCTAGTTTGAATATGGCCATACTCTAAAGCGTAGTGACCTCTTGACTAATATCATTTCAGAAAAGAAAATGGAATTATAATTATCACACGATCGTGGTTGAGTGATTTGTTGGCGCAGAGTATTAATCGCCATCGCCACCATATTTGATTATGGCTGGTAGTTATGAAACAATCAGTAACCATGTCGAGTCTCGCCGAAAAGGACAAGCCGAAAATTCATGACGAACTGACTCACATCCGAATGCTGGTCCGAGCACCTGCGTTCCTTAGGTTGGTGGAGTATGCACAACCACCTTTTCCAGACCTTCCAATTCGAACAAGCTATCAAATGTAAGACTCGATGATAGACAAGTTGAGAGCCCTCTAAACACTTATGACTGGTACATAACAATATGATGCCTTTGAAAGGATAAGAAAACTAATCCTTATAGACTACGGCAAATTTTGACAAAGTATTCGGTTGATTTGAGAATCCGTCCTTTTCCAAAACCTCTATCTATAAACAGTCATTCATCCCATGTTAATGGGATCGCGTATTGGATCAACACCCTCGACAACTCCAATGCGAGCCTCAAACCAGAATCGAAGCCTCTCAACTAAACCCCGATCCTCCATAAATCGTGCGAACTCAGTTGGATTAGTAGCAGTCTCGTTTCGAAGATCAGGGAAACCTGCTGGTGTAGGAACATCGCGGCGAACAGACCAGGTTCCCATCGCAGTCTGGTACTCCTCGCTGAGTATAAAATTATGAAGTAGCTTAGCCCCCTCAGGGTGAGGAGCATCCTTGAGGATACCAGCGTACTGTGCCCAAGAAACGTATTTGCCGCGCTTAGGATGTGAGAATTTCAGAGGCTTCGATTCACCAAATGCCCCTCCGCTGGCGAAAAAAGCAGCTTGGGTATAATTGTCACTACCGGCGATGGATGCAGGAGTTGCTGTGCCACGAACCCATCGGGGGTTCTGTTTCAGCAGTGCCTCGAACCATTCCGCCCCATATTCCTGCATTCTTCATAGCTGTTAGCTCTGCCAGTGGAACCATGAGTAGCGGTCCATACATAAGGTAGAAAGCAAAAAGAACGGCATCGTCGTCGTGCGGATAAGTAAGAACAAGCTTATCCTTAAATTCCGGGCGGAGCCAGTCGGTGTACTCGATAGGTGTCTTGATACCGCGAAGCTTGTTCGTGTTCCATCCGCCGGACCAGAAGAACACATAGACGCCGTACCAATAAGCGTTACTGTCCTTGAAGCCGTGGTCGATCTGGTCGAAACCCTTGGGTGCGTAGTTTAGCAAAGCACCCTCCTGTGCCCAGCGGGGGTAGTCGTGTAGTGTTTGCAGAATAACGCTGTCAATATGGACCGACTTTCCACCAGCAGCGAGCTGTTGGTCCAATCGGACGTCATGGTATTTGGAGAGATCGACAGTAATATTGAGTTTCATGCCAGGGAACCGTTTTTCGAAGGCTCCTTTCAGCCCAGCTTGTTGGTTAACTGCGTCTCCACCGTGCCAGGCAGCGACAGTGTTTCCCTCTTTCAAGGCTGCTTTGTAGATTTCATCAAGACTTCGGGTTTCGACTGCGACCTTGTTGTTGAAGCCGAGAACTCGGTCGTAGCCTACAGCAGAGCTTATAAAATAGGCAATATATATAAGAGAAAGACGCATGTTGGGGACCTTCAATAACAGTCTGTTAAACGAAGAAGAGGATACCTCGAAGTTCCTCGCCCACGATTATCGAAGCAGCAGCAGGCTATATATAGTGGCTCACTGGTATATTACTATAATACAGTAAGATTAGTTTAATATACTTGAAATATGTTCGGGTCAGATCGGATACTGCTTGATAAGCTTACGGGTCAGAAAAGCAGTGGGATGCAGATTATCCCGCTTCGGTTGCTTAGTTACTCACCTGGAGTACCTGCCTTTACAGGGTATAGGTATAGTCCTGTGAGGTCCAAGCTTCATGACGTGGACAAAGTTAATTATATGAAGTGTGGGCGGGACTAACCTCGAAGAAGAAACTCTTACCAATGTAACAAGTAAATCCAAGTTCGACTTTGAATAATCCTGACTGTACGAGGTACAGTGATATGTGATCACGCGAGTAAGCGAATCTGGGTACTGTACCCAAGGGAGCATGATCTTTTTGATTTACGTGTCCAACAAAGCTAGCCATTTCGAAAGGGCAAGGTGAGACATTCCAACGGACGGATTGGAATATCTTTCTTCCCCAAGGTCGTCCATCTATAGATCCCTTCGTGCATTGTACAAGGAAAAGAAAGCTCTAGTCTTAGCTCATCCAGAACTGTGCTGCTCACCTCATATTGGATACACAAGATATTGTCCAATTGACGCATGTGCAGGCTTATGTATAAGCCTAAAGCTTGGTGCTAGCTGTTAACCAGGTATGTTCCCAAAATTGACATGATCGGCGACCCTCGGATCACTCTACATTGGGTCTTCTGCTTGCTCCATCCATGACGGGAGATATAGGTTCTGACGCTGAGCCTTGGTAAAATCTGTGGTATATACTAGTCGTTACTTTTGCACGGGCCTGTGTATATGGAGGAGTGGGCACTCTCGTGCCCAATCCGATACAGTACACTTTCGAAATGGAGCTACTGTTAAAAGGACATATGTGTGAAAACATCCCGTCCAGGACAGGTAGATGTGACGTGACCACGAGGGTTACAACATATAAGTATCTAAGGATTATTAGCTACATCCTGTATAGTTCTATATACATATATGATAAAGATTTACTTACTTAAGCTTTAATATAATAATATTATTATACCCTAGTTAGATTATCCTTTAAGAATTTAATGTAGTAATTAGTTTCCTTTAGTTTCTATAATTAATTTAATTTTAATACCTATTTTTATAGAATTTTAAAAAAATACTTATGTCTTTTTTACTTCTATTAATTACTTTAATATTTTATATATTGATTTCTTATATAATTACAGATTTATTTATAAATAGAATATGTGTCTCGAAGAGATATAGAATAAATCCTATACTACTTCTACATGCATACCTACTGACTTATTCTGCATTCCCATATTGCCCTTAAGCTCCTGGTTTAATCTTTCGTGCAAAAGCGCTGTGCGCTTTGCGAATTCTTTCTCTTCATCCCAGGTGAAGGGACTTTTACTAGCAAATAGATAGTCCACCTCTTCCAATGTACGACCAGCAGTCTCTGGAAGAAAGCAGTAGACCAATGGAATATAGGCAAGCATGGCACTATTGAACAGGTCAGCAAACATCGTTAGAGCAGCAGGGGCTAACGTACGCTCCGAATACGTAAAAGGTCTGTCAACCAAGTTAGAAATTGGTACACCACATGACTAATCGGGGCCAAGATCTTACCTTTTCATTGATACTGGAAAACATCACAGGCACCAAAAGAGAACCTCCACCATAGCCAACAGCCCAACCTGCCACAGCGAACGCGTTTCCTTTGGCTCGAAGCCATGTGGGGAAAATCTCGGTTGGGTATATGAAGGGGATCAAAAGCCAAGAAGAACTGAAAATAAATAGGTAGACAAAGACCATGGCTGCCGCTGCCGTGCCGTACTGGGTAGCCTTGAGAGGGTTGTCGATGGCTCCCCGGAAGAGACCCCCGATTATGAACAGGGTAATGCTGAGTGCTATGGCACCCCAGTAGAGTGTCCGCCGACGGCCTACCCTATCAATGGTAAAGGCTGCAACAGCAGTACCAAAGATACCAACAAGCATCAGTAAAGCGGACAGCCAGCCAGACTTGATATGATCAAAGCCAGCCGTGTGATAAATCGTCCCGGAACTGCCAAGTAATCAGTATGCCATTTCGATCATCGAAATACGCACAACTTACTATATAACAACAGCGGCGATTCCAGTGCCATACTGCATGAGGACCTGCAGCCAGAAGGCCAGCTGGATGCGGCGACCAAGGTGAATGTCCCCGGATCCGATACCAAGAAACATTTTGACGAAGTTGGTTTTAGCGCAATGAGACTCCTCTTCCACTACCGCCACAATCTCTCGATATTCTTGTTGTACTTCTGGGTGTTGGAGGTCACCATCTCCACGCAACTTAGCAATGATCTTCAATGCTTCGTCCCGTCGCCCAGCCTTGATCAGCCATCGTGGTGACTCGACAATCAAGAGGCTCAGAATGCCCAGGGCAATCACGGGAATGATCTGGATCGCAAACTCAAACCGCCACCGAAATTGCCCGTTGCCTACCTCCGTGAAAGATGTACCAAATCCGACCCATGCTGCCAACGAGATACCGGAGAAGTTAGCCAAGAAAGTGATGGCAATTTGCTTGCCTCGGTGTGACGCAGCAGAGAGCTCAGCCGTCCACAGAGGGACAACAACTAAGATGAAGGCCACGCCCATACCAGCAACAAACCTTGCACAGAGAATGTGTGTAAGACTAGCTGCAGAGGCTTGTAGGACAACTCCCGCCAAGCACCAAAAGCATGCCATCCATATGCCCTTGATTCGACCATAGGTATCTGAGAAACTACCCGCCCAAAATGCCGCAAAGAGAGAGCCACTTTGACCATATTAGTTAGTTACCCTTTCATTTGATTTGAACATAATAAAGGGGAAAAGGAGTACGTGCCAGTAGTACATAGCGGCTATACCACCCTGAAGCATAGGTTTGACCACCTGCCCGTTATCGTCCATATATCCCATACGCCGTCCGAACTCAGGCGAAACGGTCACAGCGCCCATCACTCCCTGGCTGATGCCCTCGTAGGATATTGCCACAGCAGAGGCCGCGGTAGCGAGGTTCAGCAACTGCTGACCTGACATGGATTCCCAACTTTGGCGGTTCCACATGATCTGATGTTGTTGGATCAGGATTGGGAATGAAATATGTCAAAGTGTAAATGGTCGTGCTTGTGTATGAATAAACCCAGTGGATTGCGAGGGTCTTTTAGATTCTTGAGATGTCTCCTTATGATATATATCTTGTTCTTCTCCATGGGCATCTCAATTAGCCTTCTCCAACCCCATGGGGATGGACTTGGCCACAGCTCTCCCTCCGGAAAAATTGTAGCGGAAAGGTGGGGCCGTGACATCGTCTCGAATTGCTAAAAAGGGCTAGTGAGCAGCGGTTGATTGTAACGTAATGGACAGGTTCTAGAACGAAACGGAACCATCATCGCCGCATGCGCGAGTAAATAGTTTTCGGCTTATTTTTTCTAGCGTTTTG